>VZTA01019826.1:28904-244300 GCA_013398855.1 Mohoua ochrocephala
CCGCAGCGACACCCGGTGGCGCCCGGCCGGAACAGCAGCGCCCTCGCCGAGGGCCCGGCTCGTCCCTGATCCCGGGCACTGCGGGCTCTGGTCCCGCAGCCAGCCGGGCTTTAGACCAGCGGGGCTGCACTGCCAAACCCTGCCGAGCCCAGCCAGAGCCCAGCAGAGCGGCCTCGCTGGCTGTCCTTGCCAAAATGCTGTGGCTTCTAATGGTGGGGTACGTGTTTCCTGTGAGTGTGAATTATTGGCGGGACAGCGAGTGATTGATAAAAATATGTATTACCCTAAGCTTTGCGGCTGTTTAAATTATCTTGTCATCGCTCCCAAAGCCAGAGATGAAACGACAAGAGCAAAGTGGAGTGATATTTCCTTGATGAGTTGTAATTGCTGTAATTAATCTGTGTTAGCGGCGCGATTGCTCAGCGGTTTGTGTCGTGGAAGGAAACTGAAGCCACAGTTCAGGATGCCTCGTCCTCACACTTTCTGAGACAGCCTGTGTTTGCCCTAGAATCAAGTTGTTAAGATTCCTTCCAGGCACTGAGGTACCAGATTTGGTGATTCTAGATTTTTATTTAATCTTTGTGGCACTTAAACCAGTGCTGTGACAATGCCTGCTTCCAGCTCTTAAATGGCTTTATTGTTAAAGGTGGTTCCCTATAGCTTTACAGTCTGCTGCTTTTATGCCCATGTCAAAACCCAGGGGTGAGTGTAAGTAACTGATCTTTATATCTTGGTAAGGAATATAAAAGATTTTACACTGTCTCAGGTTGGGTTGTTAATGTTCCCTGATTGCAGTTACCACTGTTGTAATCTGAGGAAGGCTAGTAAGTAATAAACCCTACTAAGTTCCACTCAACTCTCATTCTGAAATGAAGGCGTGATGGTTCAATGAGAACTTAGTTTGATAATGGTTTAAGTTCTATTTTTCAGTAGCATAAAAGAGAAATCTTTTTTCAGAACCTAGGAGATGGTGGTTATCTACTTCTATGTTGTACCTCTTGCAGAAAATAACCACGTGTCAGTAATACTCAGACATTTTTAACTTGCTTCCTGCAACCTCTCAGGAAAATATTTAAATGCATCCCACCTTTGATTATCTCTGAGCACAGAAGCTCTGTCTGCATTAGCGAGTATCATCGCCCAGCAGCACTGGGGCAGTGAAACATTAGCGGGCTGAGGATCTGATACCTACAACCATTCCAGGAATTTCCAAAATTTGGACTGACACTGGCCTTGCCCCATGGCTTGAATGCCTGTTTGCAGTTGGACTATGCTGTGTGCACTACTAGAATGCTTCTTCAGATTTGTGTCGCCCTTAAAAACTGCAGGCCATGCATTTTGAGACTGTTCAGTAGTACAGAGACTCATGCCCAGGGAGCGTGGACAACTGGGAGATTTGCTTCCAAAGAGCACTCCTGATCTGAATCTGAGGCCCATCCAGACACACCCACAGCCTTCCTCTCTGAGGCACCTTACAATGTGGAAAGACATGTGCTGTGTTAAACATAAGCTTGAAATAAGTCTGGCTTGAAATAAAATGCCACCACTGTTTTCTACAAGTTTATTTGCTATTTAACAGCTTCCACATCGTGGTGTTATCTTCCATGGCATTGTCTTACTGGTTTTGAGCTTGCAGCTTCCAAACCATGTAGGTGCCCACTCCTGGTGCAGTGAGATGGCTGTTTGCTGATGCAAAACACGGAAATATTGAAATAAATTTTGTAGAAAAGGTTAGGTTTGGCCAATTTATCATTTCAGGTTTATTTTAAAGTTGAATAATAGTAGAGACATCTTATTTCAACATTCTGCATATGAGCTTTTCAATGAAATTTAAAATTTTCAGTTAAATAATAAATGGTGTTTCACTCAGTAAGAATTTTTTAAAGTAAAATATTCAAAATATCTTAAACCTGCTGTTGCTGTAGTTGAACTCAACAGGTATTTTCGTTGAAGTTTCCAAAAATGAAACCTTTTTTGTTTTATTCACATATTCTACTAGTGTTATGATCCACCACGCCTTTTTATTACTGGGAAAAATTTTAGTTTCATAGAATCACAGAATAACTAAGGGTTTGAAGGGACAACTGGAGATCATGTAGTCCAATCCCCCTGCCAAGGTAGAGTCACCTAGAGCAGGCAACAGTTTTCTTAAAGTTTTCTGGAATTTTTTAAAAGTTAACAGTTGAGTTGTAAACCTTTTTTTTAAATTAAACTCGCAGCTATAGAGTACTTGGCAGATACTAAAACATACCTGTTAATGTCTGATGTTCTTTTCTTTTCTTTTTTTTAAACTGCCAGCGATTATGAACTTTCTTTTAAAAGCAGAACAATGCCCTCAGCCCTTGTAGACTGAAGCATACAACAATTAACAAACAAGATAAATTATGCTTTAAAAGCCCTCTTGTTCTTCATGCCCTCAGTAAATTAGGTTTCATTTCCTCAGAAATAAAAGCATTCTCTGTCCCATAGGAAAAGAGCCGGGTTGATTCATATGTAGGTTTGTGAGGTTCTGATTGTTGCTGTTCTGTGGAAAGCTGGAAAAATAGTGAGAAGAATTGCTTAGGAATTTGTGGCTAATATACTTACAAAATATTAGTTTATCACTTTTATCACTAATGAAGTATCCTGTTTTTCATTGATCTTAACCTTTAAAATACTAAGAGTCTGAAACAATTGCATGGCCGTAAAGAGACATCAAAAACAATTAAAAGCAATGCAGAGAATATATGCTTGCTGTGGCTCTGTTGGTAAGAACATTTCCTGAGTGAAGTGCTTTTCTCTAGAGAAAATCTAACCTCTGAATCACCATTTAAAGCATAAAAATAACATCCCCCTGCTTATGTCAAGAGATACTTGCTATAATTCTGTGAAAGTATAGTCATAGGCACAGTATAAATACAAAGGAGTATTGGCTTTAAGGATGGATTAATTTAAAATAGAAGATGAGAGCATGGAGACATAGTCTTCAAATATTACTGGGTTTGGCATCTGTAAATAGTACTGAGATTTATAGATCTTCACTCAATATAGGCATATTGCAGTGGCTTAAATTTCTATTCTGTTTCATAAATGAGCAAATGTTGCTATAAAAGCACCATATCTCCTAAAATAATTAGAGTCATCCTAGAGTCATTCCTAAATTTTTTGTTATTCGTTTTTAATTATTGTTGTATTTAATCCTCACATAAATATTATTAATGAAGTTTCTATTCTTCATCATGCTTATGTCTGATAGCATAATAGAAACTTACCTTTTCCTTACTATTTCATGATCACATGTTTCTATAGAAATCAAATCTGCCCATTTTTTTAAAAAATTTTTTTAAAATTTCCTCTGCAGTTATTTAAGCTCTTAGAAAGAAGATGGAGTACTAGTACAAGTTAGCACTTCCTCCTCCTGCTTTTACTGGATTTTTCTGTACTGCTTATAGTGCCTAATTAGTTTGGTTTGGAGAAGACTTTCCTCCACACATATGTATTGCTAGTATTTTATCCAAGGAGGAAAAAACCCAAACCAACGAGCTTCACTGTTTACTTGATAAGGCAGAATGCTTGTTCAAGGATTAAGATCATCATTTTCCTGCTGGAAAGCTGCTGCATCTGCTTCATGAGCAGGGCCAGCTGTAAGGGAGTATTTCAGGACTATGGGAAGGCTGTAACTGTAGCTCTCTTGAGGAGTTTCGCTGCTGTGTCTTGGGAGAGACTCGCAGCTGTCGGCTGCCACCAACGCGTTGGGAAGCCGTGTCTGGAACACCTCTGTGTCACAATAAGTGGACCAGTGGGTTGAGCCACGTCTTGGCCACAAATAACTATAAAATGTGCATGTACAAGCAAAATCTGAGGCCAGGCTTCTCTGCTGGGTGCGAGTTGTTCGTGCTGCATCTCGGTCCCGTGGCATCGTCCCGTGTGTTGCGTGTGGCGCGTGGCCGTGCTTGCCGTGCCCCTCTGTGGGCCAAGACCCTCCCTGCTCTGCTTGCCTGGGGGCATCCGGCTCTGTCCCCTGCCTCGGGGTCACACTGGCTCTGGCAGCTTCCTGCGTGGAATCCAGCCCCACTCACGGCCTTGAGGCTGAAGCCTCACCAAAGAGTTTTGCGTTTCTGCTGGCCCTTTCCCCAGCCTTGAGTCTCACTTGTGGATGATACATACAGTTAATTTCTGGACATAGAGAGGAAAAAAATTACTCAGGTTGCTCTTTACAGGAAACTGCCTGCTTGCAAACAATTCATGTTTTGAATTCAATTCAGAAATCCAAATTACAGGACAGAAGAGTTTATAGGGTTGAGACAATCATGGATTTTGGGTCCATTAACCAGCTAGCTTTATAAATCTGGATATTTAACTACTTTAAATTTAAAATTATTTCAAGATTAATTTTTCAAATTGCCCAGGGTGACTAAGGGGCAATGACTAATACACCATAATAGACTAATCATGTGGATGTCCTTTCCAGGCACCCAGATTTGAAAGTAAGATTCTGCAGAAATAAATGGCACATTCTTCAGTGATATCAGAAGTATTCCACACTCCATTTTTCTGCATGGCACAAAAGCCTTTACTTTGAGATACCATATACTGCAAAAATTTGAGTCCTTGACATTTTATTTCAGAAATATCAACATAGAAATGTATAAAAATTAAAAGAACACTCCTGTATCTTTGAATAAGATAAGGAAAATCCTTAAGGCAATCCCTTTTTTTTTTTTTTTTCAGAATCCATTTTACAAATTAGTCTCTGTGAATAAAAAAATTGAACATAACTACCTGACCACATTTTTTTTTTTTTAAATTCAAAATAATCTAGCCTCAACCCAGAACAGTTTTACTTTACTTTCTTAAGGCTTTTCTACTGAAATAGCATCTTCTTCCCACTTTGGGATCTAAGTCACATTTGCACAGAAATGAAACCAAAGTCAGGCTAGTAAAACATGTTTGTGATGTAGACCAGCTCTCTTCCCGTTTATGAATTAGCAACATGTCCTCTGCACTCATGGAAAAGTAACATGAGGAAAGTATTTCATGTGTTTTATCTCTTCATGTGACCCAATAATTGGAAAAGAGGCAGCCTGACCCCTGTGACTTGACAGGTCTCTTTAGTTCACTGGTATTTCAGGACAGAATATGGAGTAGCTGTGGGAGGCTACTACATATTTATAATTGTTTGGGAACCGTGACAGCTTTGTTCTAAACAATGATGGTCCTCTCCCCCTCTCCCTGTAAAGTTCACTTAGGTTATTTTCATTTTGTTTTTCTTTTAAAAAGCACAGGACATGTTTTACCCACTTACACCAGATTTATGGAGATAAATTTGTGGAAAAACATGTCTACGTGTTTGTTTAATTTTAGGCACTGCAAATAGCCCTCTTGATTTTGGAGAGGGTGCTCAACACTGCGTAAGGTTAGGCATGTGTGTAAGCCAGTGTGAGCTCCTGACTTCTCTAGATGGTTTAACACAATTCTGCTGCTGCTTTTCTCTATGCAAGCCTGAAACCCTGGAATCAGCAAATAGGTGGTGAACAGCATACTCTGAGAGTACAGTGCAAGGTGGTTAAATATTAGGATGTTTGCTGCCAGGATTGACACTCTCAGGGCCATTTTCATAGACTTGCAGTTCTGCATAATCCAAACGTTCACGATGCCTTTGCCAGTGAAGTGCAAGATGTAAGAATGTGAACCGGGGCTTTATTTTCCATGCTTATTCCAGAGCTGGCACAGAGTGACCCGCAGTGAGTGCCCCATTTTACACTGAGAGAAGGACAATCACCTTCAGCTGCCAGGCTGGCTGCTCTGCTCCTCCAGTCCTGCAAGGGCTCAGCACTTGTCATTTTCTACAAATAACTTGCTATTTCTGTACGTGGCCCTTAGTAATCATTTGCTAACAAGGGCAACAGCAGTCATTTTAAGATTTGGGAAAAGGTGGCAAGAGCAATCCTCGCTGATGCTTTTAAATCCAGGGCAGCCTGCCTCATCTTCCTGCCTTGTGAAATGGATGGTGGCTGAGGAGAACAGAGGGCATGTACATGCTGCATTCTGCTGCCACTTGATATTCCAGTTCAGGGCATCCAACCTCATTTCACTTGGAAGCTAATGTAAGCAGTTCTTACTGATACGAGTACTAAAATAGGAAACTAATAATTCCTGGAATCTGGGTTGGTCTATTATGAATGTCAGACATTAAAGAGAACATTTCTTAGTAAAACTTTCATTCTAGGAATCAAATAGACTCTTTTAGCCCCTCTCCCATTCATTTTAATATGAGCGGCCATGTAAGTGCTCTCAGTAATAGTGCTATCCCAATTTTTGTGTGACATTCTGTCAACGATGTACATTAAAAAGAGATTATTAAATGGAAGATGCTTTTAGGTCCCCATATTTTTGCCATCTGAGGCAGGATCATTAGGTTAAGATAAGAAAATAACAGTGATCTGTAGCTATTACAGATTATTTAATGCAGTAAGGTAGATGATACCCTTTTAGAAAGAAGCCTGACAGAGGTAGAACAGTTACTGTAATTTATTTGGCAAGAAAAAACAGCGTCAAGCTCTGTAATATCTGTGACAAAAAAATAAAATTCACTTGAGTGAAATTCACTTCAGAGAGTCGCCTGCAGGAATGGAGCACGCTGGAATGTTAAGAAATGTGTTACAAATTGTTCATGTACCACTAGGTTCAGAAGCAGCAGTTGAGAGTGGCCTATGGTACTGAAGGCAGCAGGAAGAGGTAAAATACATTCAGCTTTTAGTGCTTGGTTTACTGCACTATTAATTGAAGACATTATCACAGTTGAACCGAGTACCCCAGTGCCAGCGTGGCTGACAATAATAAAGAGGCAGCCATTGCAGTGAGTTATTTCAAAACATTCCAGTGCTTAGTACATAGCACATTAGCTCTTGTAATTAAATTAATGCCTTTTGATTTGAGACCACTGATGTGAGTATTATGGAATCTGGAGGAAATACAGGAGAAGAGGAGAAGAGACCTCCCGAGTGGCATGTCTGCTGAAAAGAAAAGGCAGGGCAAGACACAGATTCCTAATTGCAGCATTTCCCTCATCAAGCACTGTGTTTGTCCCAAGAGTTAAAGCAAGTAAAGACAAGGTCCCAATTCTCACGCCTCAAGTGTTCTGTATTAGTAGAACATAAAGCTGATTAATCATCTTCACAAGAACCTCACCACACTGCAGGAGGACTGGACACTGGTACTCCCAGTTTGTTGAAGGACTGACTTAAATGTTTAGTGAACAAACTTTACTTTCACTGCAAGGATACTTTGAAGTTGCAATGGGCCTAGTATGACAGTGTCAACTAAATGCAGGCAAGAACAGCCCTGAAGCCAGTGTGAGGTACTTTGGAGGCCAAATTTAGTCCTAAATATAATACTATTTTAGAGTTCAATCAATCAAGGTCCAGAAGAGAGCTCTAAGTCTCTGACTAAAAGAATCAGTTAGACTGGAAAAGACCTCTAAGATCATAAAGTTCATCCATTAAGAAGTTACAGCCTAAAATGGGGTATTAGAATGGTTTGTTAGCAAGCAGACATTGTCAGTGGGAGAGAAGGGACAGGAATTTAGGGATGCGATTTCCATGGGTATTTATGTGGTTATACAGCAGTTTTGTGACACCAGAGAATGGTTCTGTTTTCAAAGCTTCCTCCATGGTTTAAGAAAGTATGATAAGTGAGTTTTAGAGGAGCTCTGAGTGCAGGGAAGACAGCGGCTGGGATTTGGAAGTGCATTTGGGAGAGCAACAAGCACAAATGTGCAAATGAAGGAAGAAACTCAGCAGCTGATGTTATTAGTGGAACAGGAGAGAAAAGGGAAGATACCTTAGAGGTCCGGGCCAAAGCCCTAATGAAACATTGTACAGCACTTTCTGACTGGGAGGAGAGGGAAAAATAGGAGTCTGTGACTGGTACTAATTAAGTTGCTTAATGTTTTACTAGTGAGGACTCAAAAACTGTTGTGGAGAGAAATAATCAGGTGCACTTATCTTTTAAGGGCTATAGAAATGAAAGCTTCTAGTAAGAGTTAGTAGCTGTGACATCTGTGTTGAGAAGAAATTGACCCCGTTTTAGACATACTGTGAAGTCCTGTATTAATGAGGCCCACACCAGTCACTGCAGATAATGTCCTCCTGAAAGAGCTGACAACCTGAAGTGTTGCACTGAGCAAGAGCTGACAGCCTCAAGTGTTACACTGAGAAGACAACGCACAGTAGTGATCAGCTTGGCATTACATTTTATCGAAATAGATCACTGCCCAGGAATCACAAAGGAAGAAAATCTGTGGAAAAACATAAAACATGGTCAAAGTTGTGAATTGCAATGAAAAACTATTTCTGTGCAGAGCGGGCTTGTGGAAAAGGGCAGGCAAGAGAGGAGGTGGTAAATGAAACGTTGAGTCTGGCGTCACTTTCAAAGTGGTTTTACAAATAAGCATCAAAATCTGAGAAGACAAGGCTGAGGAAATTTCTCAGGGAGTCTTAAAAGCAAAAGAAAGACATTGAATATTTCAGATCTGATCCACGTGTTAAGGAAAAATTGCTTTTCCTGGAAATTAGTTGCTTTTACTTGCAGAACATAAATTAATGTTCTGAGAGGACAGAAATCTATCTAATATTCTTAAATCTGCAGCTGCTAGCAGTGTTTCAGTGCTTTCTAAATAAATACCTTTTTTTCTTTCAGAACAGAGTTGAAGTGTTTTATTTCCCAGAAAAGACTGCTTTTTGCATTCAGGAGTTAGGACTTGGCATGTTAATAATTATGAGGTGGTTGTCAGAGCGAGGAATTGCTGTCGTTTTCTGAGTGGCTCCTCCACCCATCATCTTCTTTTTGGAGGCTTTATAGAATTGCTTTTAGTTTCCCTTTGGTTTTGTGCATCTTCAGTGGGGTAACAAAGGTGTCTTCTAGGGCTTATGAGTGCATCATTTAAACTTTACACTGTGAGAAATTTAAGTCTGAGTTTAGAAACAGCCAGAAAATCCACATTGCGCCAGGTGATTGGCTGGTGCTGAAAGTTTTATCTCCAGTTACACCAACAGAGCTACAGCATTTTACATCAGGTTAGTGTCTGACCATTCCTGTGTTCCAAACGCCCAGATAATACTTACAGTGAGATGAGAGAGTAGAAGAGTTGAATCATTCTTTAGGAAGCAAAAAATGTTAAGTAAATTGAATACTTTCCGCCCATCAGCGAGCTGGGATAACTTAATTACATGGGACTGGAAAAAACAGCTAAACCAAAGCTCCTAAAACATTTCCTACTGTAAATACTTGTATTTAATTGTCATCAATTGTTTAATGTAATTTGGGCTGTTCCTCTACGTCAGCTCTGATACTGGTGTTTATTATTCTTGGAAACATTAGCTGTCTATGAGAGCGTCTCAGTTTTAAATAAGAAGCAAAAATGTTAGTTTAGGACCAATTGTGGGTGATTGCCAAGATTTTTAAAAACCAAGAAGGAATAATTAATCGAAACAACTGTCTGATCAGAATGAAATATAAAACAGAGAGTGAATTAGTTTTACTCAGGAACAAAATCAGGAAAAAGCAAAAAGGATAATTTGGCTCTCAATTTTCCTCCTGCTTTATATAACAAATATTTTTATTTGATTAGCAGTACCCAGGCATTATTACACAAAAGCCAGGGTTCTGAAATGCTTTCATCCATCATAGTTAGCTGCTGTGTTACTAAAGGACTGGTAATTTCTTTGTAAATTGTTTCATTCTTTGTATATCAGATATTCGTGATATTTCATTCTTTATATCAGCTGTAACTTGAATAATTGCATTCCGGTAGCATGTCTCTAAAGAAGCCCCAGTTCTTTGTCAGAATTATTCATACACAGAAGGACTTGAAGAGAAAACAACCCAGAGGTATTTGTATAAATACTGATGACCTATAACACACAAAACATTGGCATATCAGAGTAGATGCCTGTGTGGCTGTTTGGAATATCTAGATTTCCTGGAACCTCTCTGTGGGACATTGTGCCTGAGACAGCATTTGCTCTTCAGGAGGTCATTGCATCCAGTGCTTGGATACCACATCCTGTCTTCTCTGTGTGAATGTCATAGATTCTGTCATAGAGCTTCCTAAAAATAGCAGTCCAAAACTTCGCCTGTACATCCTGCTGTTTGTGTAACAGGATTTTCACTGATTTGGTTTTTCCATGCCTATCCTTTGAAAATATATTATATGTAAAAATACATGTAAAAGTCCTGGAAGAAAGAAGCTCACTAAATGTAAACATTCTAATTAGAAGTGATTTTTATTTAAGTGAAAGTTCAGTTTTGGCATTCCAGGATTATTGAATCAGACTTTGGTGATAAAATTGTTAGCAAAAATATAAATTAGAAATATTTTATATATATATATATAAATATGGATATACTTCCTCTTTCACAGTATTTTAACAGCAGTGAAAGAAAAGCTTGGTCCCATATATCGTCATGAATCTTGTTTTCTCTCCTACTGGTCTATACATTTGAATTAGACTTTGTTTTGTCACCTTTATCCACATGGTGGGATAAACCTAAGCTGTCAGAGCTGACTGGTACTTTGCTTTAGCCCTTGTCTTAAAATCGTTGAACAGACTATTGGACCTTTCATCCATTACAAGTGCAGAAAAAGGCACTGCAGTCAAAATAGGGGCACATTCCATGGAGGTAATTTTCCTCCAAACAAAAATAATTTAAGAGACTGTGTGTGTATGGTAATTCATGTGACAGTAGAGGATCATTCAGGCAAGCACTTCAAATCAGGCACCCCAGTGTGGTGCATTAGAAGGGGTGATTGTTGAGGGTCCCTTCATGCTTTTTTTCACTTTGTTAATTGAACCAACATAATCAAAGGGAAAGTCCTAATTTTCTATTATTTTAAAAGCTTTTTACTTATTTGCCTCACACACCTTTTGTGGGATAAGCCTGGGGTTCATGGTGCTACTTTATTTGTTCCTTACTAGCAGTTAACTGATTCTATTTTTAAATCTCTTTTATAGATGAAAGAATTCCGAACTAAGATGCAGTCAATCTTTCCAGCAATTCCTAAAAATAGTGAGTCCACTGTTGAATGGGAAAACTTACTTAAGTCCAAGTGAAAGACTCAGAGCCATTTGGAGAGGTCTCTTCCAGCAAGAATAGGAGCCGAAGTACCAGAAGTGTCCCCTCTGGAAAACAAAGAAGACTCAGACTGAGCAAGTTACTGACTGAGGGCACTGAACCTGGAAATGCCAGTTAACATCTTAGCAGCAAGGGAATTCCAACCAAACCAAACCAGTTTATGCTGTACTTTTCAGCATGTTTGGTATAGTTGATTCGGGAGAAAATGAACCCTCCAAGATAAGTTGGATTCAACTGGAAAAAAGACTTTTTCGAAGACTTGCAGAAGAAACTGATCTTGATTAGTAAATATATGGATATAATCCCAGTAAACTCCTGTCCCATCCTGTGTTTCAAGAAGAATTTTATGACATTTCTCTGGGAAACAAGAACAGTACTCTCAGTGACTTGTCCTATTAGGAATATAACCATCAAGTCAATCATAACAGATCTCTTGCTGAGCCTGAGGGTAAAGCGTATAGTGCACTCTTCAAAAGTAAAGGACATGTTTAAGTTTACAACAGAGAAAGTATCTAAACCAAAATTTTTATATGTTTGAAGGGTAAGTTTAAAACCCAATATGCAAGTAGTGACCTATGAGCTCCTCTGCAGAGCATCAGAAGAGATCTCTACAAAGTTCACTGTTTTCTCAGTATTAACTTTTTTTAATTGGATCCCAGAATAATGAATCTGATAGTTTGTATAAAAGTCTCTACTATATTTGTGTATCAATTGAAATAGTAAGTGAAAAAGGTATGAAATAGTGAGACACCCAGTCAGTCCTACGCAAATGTTTTCAGCTAAGGAAGTGTATGGGCAGGACTAATTTTGTGTGTTCCAGTCATTTCTGTGGCTCTTCTACCGGGAGAAGCAATGTGACATTTTCCACACTGCAGTAATCTCATGAAGTGTGGGTGTAAACTAGAAAGAGTAATGTCTTACTCAGATGTTGTATTTGCAGAACTGAAGATCTGTAAAACTGCAGAAATAAAAAAAAAGTGCTATCAGTGAACAATCCTTTGTTGCTCAGTTATCAGATTTTCTTATTAATTGCACACAGTCCAGTTAGTCAGTTGTCAGATTTAATAAAGTCCTCCTAAAACTTGTCTTTTGTGATTTAAGTCTTTATATTTCCTAGGAAAGAATATAAAAAAAGCTTTAAATGTCAGATGAATAATAGAGAAGTATGGTTTTCCTATGAAACATGACACTAAAATAATACCTTTAAAACAATTGAAGTGTAATAGTTGACGTCTTTTCCAGAGCTTAATGCTTGTAATTCAGTATTAAATTGTGGTGAATGCTGCCATCATACACACATGAAAAATGGTACTATTTTTGTATTTCTGTTAGTTTCACGTGAGTGGTGATACCTGTTTTGCTTACATTTAAGCATATTAGTGCTGAGTTACCAATTTTAACAAGTAGCTGCATCATTATAGCTGGTCAAATACTGAAGTGAACTAAATAAATGCAAATCACATGATGTCCTTAGGATTACTTTTAGTTTCTAAGGTGGGATTTGGGTCGTCTTTATCTGGGTTAAATAACTCACCTAAACCAGTCATCCAAAGTGCCTCGCATGTTCAGTGGAGAAAGGCTGGCCAGAAGATGGCCTGCAGTGTACTGAAATGAATGGCTGTTCCTGGAATTGTACAAGGTGTCACATCTGTCCTGCCTGCTGGCTGCCTCTGGAGAGAGCTGTCCTACCCTTGCTTACCTCCCATCAGCACAGTGACTGCACGTGGACACAGTTCAGGAGAAACCCAGAAGGAAAATGAGTGGTGTTCTAGTACTTCAGAGCTCTGAGGGTTAGTTGGTAAGTCTTGGCCCAAGAGAACTGTCCCTTCTGGAAATGATTAGCCATTGGATTAGTGTAACTATTATAAAAAAAATTCCCTCATGACAGATCAGATAAATTAAATCTGGGGGTACCCAGTTACAAGAACATACCAGATGATGCTCTTCAAAAAATTCTAACAGTGAAATATAGAGACAGAAATCTTTAAAATAGAATCACACTTACAGGGCAAGTACAGAGTGATGAAATAAATCCACGTTTAGGTATAAGGCTGAACATTAAACCTGTTTCAAAGAGAGAGGAATTCGTGGATCATCTTATTCCAAACTTTATTCTGTGCTGTTGGCTGGAAATGGATTTTCTGTAGATAAGGGTTTGTGTAGAAGAGTGCAAGCATAATGTAGGAGTAAATCAAATCTCAGTTGACATGAAAAACACGGGAGATCTTGGATATTTGTTACTGCACTGTGCAGCTCTCCACTCAGTGAACGTTCTGCTGGTTTTGTGATGGGTCATTTTTTCTTTTTATGAAAATATTTGGCAAAAAGTTATTGGAAACCACAACATAACGCTGAACAAATAGAAGGAAAAGTTCTTAGTACACCAATAGCAGCTAGATACCATAGTGTATGTAGTTATTGAAACTGAGCAAATAAAATTAGGCAAAAAACAACTGAGAGTAGACATTAAAAAAAACCCACCAAGTTTTAAAAGTTAAATACTGGAAGTAGATACTGGCACAAAGAATTTGGTGGGTCAGTGACTCCCTAATTGCTTTCTTTTATTTAAAAATTGCTTACTCTCTTCCAAGGGAGTGTAAGAACAAAACAGAAGTTTATTTTCATCCTCGACTCTGTGCAAGAAGTTACACCAAAGTAAGGTGATGTTTGCAACACTGCCATTCAAAGTGGGTGATGTAGAATACCCACAGTGAGTTTCAAATTGTTTCAAGTTACTCTTGAGCTGGTCTCTGTTTCATTTCCACTGATTTTTCTCCAACTTTCTGGTCACATTTAGTTATAGGAATAACGGAGGGCATGTATATTCTTAAAATTAGCCTGTAGGCTAATGCTTAATAATCCGTGAGCTCCCTCCATGCTCCTGTGTTGCTTAGGAGCAAAAAGCAAAATAGGAAAACAAACAGTGAGGAGAAGAGATCAGCAGCCTGCCCAGCTCTGCCGTGCTCGTGATTACTGAGGGAGCCCCCGCAGCACCACCAGCCCCAAAGTCACTAACCGGGTATTTGCTCTAGAAGGTAGGAAATGAAAACAAACTGGGAATGCTTGTTTAAATTGGTCCACTGCCCACTCTGGCAAAAAAATCTCGGGGGCTATTGCTGCGATTTTTGTCACCTATGGCATCTGCTGACTTAAACCAGGCTCCTAAGAGCTCATCATTTTAGAAAATTCAGGTCACCTACCATGCACGCAGAACGGAGTAGCCTTCAATATTTAGGCTGTCAGTCAAAAATCTCCTGAGAGTTACATGCCTGAAATGCAATTAAGGATGAAGAGCTGAATCAACACTGCGAGAGTCTGGGCTGGTGGTTGCCGAATTTCTGGATGTTTCAAACCTGATAGGTCAGAAAACAATCCCATCTGGGCAAATGGCCCGTTTTAGCAATCGGGATTAAGCTGACAGAAGTTTTCTGTAATTTGTCTATTTCTTTAATAGTGTGGACATATTGTTAAATTAGTTAATGGGAAGAAAAAATGTTTAACAGCTAATGTGATCCTTTATGTGGCGCGCCATCTGTGTATTGTGTGCTGAATGTCACTGGCTGTGGGAGAGAGGAAATCATAAAGAATTTCAGCCTTGTCTTCTCTACTGTCATTATCTTGGGCAAGTATGATAAATAATCATATTTATGTTCTGGAGCATATACAGTTTAAATCAACCTATTAACCAGGAAGACATTCTTCACAGACTTTGGAAGGCACAAAAAAGACATTATCTCACCGTAAGCAATCCATTTCATGGGTGCTGAGCACTAGAAACTTAGAATGGAGTGAACAAGACAAGTTATTTTTCCTTTCACATTTAAATAAAGCTATTTGCAGAGACTTTATTCAGGCATATTTGGGGGCTAATCCTGAGGTTCTGGAAGGGAACAAATCAGCTTTTGTAGACTGTTATGCAGAAAGTTTAAGAAATTTTTAATTCTCCATGTCCCAAAATCATCAATTTTGTTTAATTGATCACTTGTTTCTATGAAAGACTTTTTGCTGTTAGTTGGAGCTTCAAGAGAATCAGTTCAGTTGTTCATCAGCCTGACAGCCGTGGATCCTGCTCTCCTTCCAATCTGAGGTGTTGCTCTGACCATCAGCAGAGCAGGGAGGAGATAGCTGACAATGAACTCTTTAGCTGTGGGTGCAGTTCTTGCCCTGTGGTGGCTGGCCCTCACTCTAGCTCACCTACGCTCACCTGCCAGCACAGGGCTTTCCTCTCCCGAGGATGGAGGTGCAGCTGTCACTCACTCACTCCAAAGGGTTTGAGCAGTCGGGGCCCTCCGCTCTGCAGCACGGCCCACTCAGCTACAGGAAAGTTTCCCAGACCAAAGCTCTGTTGCCGTATGGTTTAGGGCCGTGCAGGAACAGCGTCTGCCTGCCTCATCAGCCCCTGCTGAAGCTGTTTCATTGCATGTAAATAACACAACAGTTATTGCATTGCAGAGAAAGAGAAAAAACCTCAGGAGCTGACCGACAATTCTGTGGTCAAGCTATTCACTTGGGATAGGAAAGGGTGAAGTTCAAGAATAACTAAAATAAAGGGGGAACAGTTTTGACAGTGGAGAGGGATGCCTCCTGTGTCAGATATGCCCCAGGATAGGCTCCTGGGACATGAAGACCTATTTCAAATTTAATGCTTTGCTCTTCCTTACAAAAAAAAAACAAACCAAAAAACCAACTCAGAATGGGAACATTTACTTTCATGGTTGATTGGGTTTTTCCAGTACAGAAACATTTTCTGTATTCTTCCCTAGAAGAAACATTTTCACCACAAGACTGAACTTATTTTTGTCATGCACCACTGGATTTGATTTGCATTTGTCTCTTCTGTAAGGCCTCTGGAGTTCTTGCAAGCAATAGCAACTGATTAAACTCTATTCCTGATTCCTATCCTTCCCCTTGGCTGTTGGACTATGACTTAAAATTGATAAAATGTACTGGACAGGTTATTGTTCTCTACTCTGCTTGGCTACGCAGCTTATTTATTATTTGGTACGACTTATCTCAAGAGTACTGTGGAGATGATTTGCAGAAAGTCTGGGATTCACTCATATATCTGGGTCTGGTTCATTGCTTTCATACTCTGTTGTTCTACCGAGACATATGTAGATCCATACCAGTTCTTTATTACTTCTCCTTCTCCTTTCATTTAGGTCTTTTTTTTTTTTCTTTAAAAGAAATGAGAAAAAAAGAAAAAAAAGACAAGTGGTTTTAGATGTGTGGATTTTGGATGCTCACAGTAAGGGCGTTATTGATAATAGATAAACAGACAATACTGACAAGTACTTCTTTTGCAGCCCTTTAGAGGAGAAGGATTTTCAGATTGGGCACAGAGGGTTATCTGCCTTTTAAAAAAAATTGCCTTACTACATTATGTATTTGTGATCTATTTGTATGTCTTATGTGACCATAGTGTGGCTCTGTTATAGAAATCTGTTCTTATGGGTCACAGGTTTATTTTTATGTCATTTATGACAACACACCGTGAATTAAAGAAAATTTACTGCAGTGATCCTGTTGAAAAATAGAAGCTCACACATCAGGGATGACTTACTTGATGCCAATCACTATTCTGGTATCAAAGTACATAGCAGTCAAAACCAATGCTTTGCAGCCAGTGCTTTTCAATGAATGTCATGGATTTTTATTCCAAATTCCTATAGATGTCTGCAGAAGCATATTTCAAAGTTATCAATGTTAAAAAAATTTGGGTGAAAAATGAATTGCACCCTAAAACCTCTACCACAAACTGTATAAGAAATTCATCTGAATTTTTAGGCTAATTGCTTCTGTATAGTCACAAATGATAATAACTTTGCGAGCAGGCTGACAAGTCAAAATAGAAACACTTGTTTTGAGTTAAGCTGTTGTTTCCCTCTTTGTTGTTAAGCAGCATTCTTTCTGTCCAAAACTTACTGCTCTGGATCCTACTGGCATTCAGAAAGACCAAGAATTTTCTGTGTGCCAGCTTCTGCTGCCAGATAGAGAATGTTGGAGAAGAGCTTTTTGAGTCCATGTTGGAATCCTGTGGCCCTTGGCTGGCCTGACCTCAAGCCAGCTATAACATGGTGGGTTTTGCTAGGGTTTTCTTTTGGGTTTTGAGTTTCTTTAAAGCCGAAACTTTGAAGCTCAAAATCCTCAGAAGGAGCAGAAAGAGAGACCTCATGCAAACAAATACCACTGATCTTTACACAGCTTTGATCTCTTATATATCTATAGTGCCTTTCATCATGAAGAAGCCCAATAAGATTTATAAACTGCCTTCAAAGAGAAATATCTTATCCTCTGCACCACAATGTGCACACCACGGCAAACCAGTCTTCAGAGCAGATGACCTATACCACAATGTGCACACCTGGAGCATGATGCATATTAACTGGCAGTAGGGAAATAATTAGCAAATACAGAGGAAAAACATTATTTGGCAGGATCTGCAATGCCACACAGAATAGTAGAGACCTTACATTTTAATGTCATATTTATCTTAACTGGAAAAAGGGGCATCTTTAAGGGACTAAGGGAAACGCAAGGGCAGCCTGATAGCATGTTATCTCAGTCCTGGACACTGCCTCAATCCCAGGTAGTCTCTACTTGTGATCACTTGGAGACTGTCTGCCTCCCTGGAAGCTGTTGCCCCGTAAGGGATTTCAAGAAGAAAACACGGAAGATGCCGGCAGTGTCTGCACACGTGAGCACGCAGGCACACACGCCCAGTGTGGTGATTGCATTCCCGGCTCCCACGGGTGTGTGTGGGAGAGGCCTGACTGGGCAAGCTGCTCCAGCCCTGCGCTGCCTCGGCACTCCTCAGCTGCCCCCGCAGCAAACACCCGAGCCCCGCTGCCCTCCGAGAGCCCCCAAGGCAGACAGGACGTGCTAAGGCAGATATGGTGGTGAACAGAGGAAAGAATGTAACCACAGGGGGCAGAACAGACTTTGTGAACCATTTCAGACTCCTGGGTGCAACAACCCGGACTGCTGGGGATGGCTCAGCAAGTGGTTTTGTTACACCTGTCAACAGGTGCCAGTTATGGCAACCCATCTTCAGGACAGGGGCTTCTGTATCTCCTCTCAGCATGCACCGGTACCCCACAAGACTTCTGCACAGAAAATTTTTTAGGCACATTTCTGCTCTCTCTCCAGATATCTCTTGAAAGCCCTGGCCTTAGGGAACCCAGCTGAAACAACTCTTCTCCTTCCTTTCCATTAGCCAGAATCTTTGATTAACTGAGCCTCTGACTGTCTGAAAATTGCAGGCACCCTTGAAGACTTTCAGGTAATTGCAGTCTCTACTGCATTTCAGAGCTAAGGCTTAGGTTCCTAAGCCATCTCCATAATGTGTGATCAATGAAGTGATCAATTAGGAATGGGAAAATGAGCTACGGTACAGCAAGTGGAATGGCTAATGACCTATCAGGGAGAAGTCTTTTAATCTCTGGCTCCCACGACTGCGTGCCAACCTGCTCCCCCACAAAGCCGGCAGGGTCCTGGAAAGTTGAAGATTACCATAAAAAAGAGAACAAATGGATACCAGGTAAAAAATCAATTAAAACGAGTGGTATTGTAAGGACCTAGAGTGGGCTCAGGAAAAATTCTAAGTGTTTGTTTAACGGATATGTGAGATTGTTTGCCCTAGTAACTGTGTCTCTGTTTGATATGTATGAGGCTCTGAATATTTTATAACAGTGATGGCTGTGTTCACTTAAAGGCAGCTGCTTAAAAAAAAATTAAAATTCCAGAAAACACTTTGTCTTTCAACTCAGCATTATGTAATGTTTCAGGCTTGATACCCATTTTCTTTGAAGGCTTTTCCTACTGATAACATCAGAAGTGTCACCCAGGAAAGATGTTTCATCTGGAAAAAAAAAAAGGTTGTTGGGTCTTAAAGGTTTTGTTTTGTTTTCTTTTTTTATTCCACTGACAGATAATGAGTGTTAATGCTTCATCTGAAACAAAAAAATGATAGCTGAATTGGAAGAGTGCTAGAGAGGAGGGCACTGGGGAACACATTTGTGAGCCATCACACAAATTCTCTGAGAAGCCCAGGCAGAAATTCAGAACATCACATCTTAACAGAACATAATGTACTCCAGAAAGAGTAGAGATAATGTATCCTAATGTATTCAATATTTGCCTTTGATGTAAGCTTAAGCATTATTCCATATGTTTTACTCCATCACTATATTAATTTTGGTTGGAAACCATCACACATTAATTATCAAATATGACTAAGCTCCAGCTCACTCGTTTTCCTAGGTTAATTGATGTCTGCTGCGAGACAGTTACACTGCAGAATTTTGTTTATAATAGCTGTGGCTAACATGTTATCAGTGACTCTGCCAGATTTGCCAACCATCAGGCACATACAGCTCAGCTGTCCAGGGAGGAGGCTGTATAGGAAGGGAAAGACCTGAGCCTCAGCAAAGATTTTGCAGATGCATGCACAGGGTCTTCTTTGAAACAAAACAGAATAAATTAAAATCCATTTTTGCAGGGAAAAAATCAACTCATTTGGGCCAAACATTTTCTATATTGCACGGCAATTATCTCAAGCAAATGCTTGAATAAAGAAGGCAGAAATTTATTTAATTTTTTTTTCCCAGTATTACAGACCACTCCCTGACCTAATGCTTTACTTTGTTTTGAACGGCTTTTATGTGAATTTTCAAGAACATTTTAAATAATAGATGTGCCATAATTACAGCCTGTGTTTCTTATGAGAGGGGGTTTTACTATTCAGATCTTGTCATTTTAAGATCAAAAGATTTCTATTTCAGAACTCTCTTCCTTGCTGAGCTCTAGACAGACAGAATAGTTCGTGAGTTGCCAGATCTTTAGCTCTTGTAAGCTCTATTGCCATTAAACTAAAGAAATGTTCCTGAAAAATCCTTTATTACACAGGCAGCTTATTGCAGTATTGCCCACGCTTCTTTAATAGAGAAGCCCACATTCCCTTTGAAATAATCTAAGGACCTTCTTGTTTAAGTGGAACCAGAGTGGTTTTCATCTAAAGAAAACCATAAAAAAATTTGAACTAACAGTAGAATTTCATGTTTTTTTTCTGTTTGCTTACTTAATCATGGATGTGTGCAGTTTTTTGCGATGTTTCATCATGTCCCGTTGGTCACCAGAGATCCCTGAGATACATGGTAAGAATATTTCTCTATAGTCAAGGCAACAAAGGGAAAAATGATACTGAAGATTTTCTGAAGTTGTTCTTTGTTAATTCATCATCATAAACTAACATATAACCTTCTATCACAAGCTAAAGGTTCATGAATCTAGGCTCTGTTGTACGAAAAACAGCTCATCCAGTGTGTTCCATTGGCCAGATGCCCCTGCCTACAGGTGGGGGAGGCAGTGCTTAGATAAGCGAGGAAGGAGCATACACAGCTCGCATTTGGCTGTTCAAATTCAAGGCTAAATGACAAAAGCAGTCTGAGTACAATAATGGTAAAAATCACACAAACTGCAAAAGCTTCAGCCCAAATATTTTCAAGGGCAAAAATCTCTCAGGAATGATGGGCTTTTTCCTACTATGTGTCACTTCAAGTGTTGTTAAGAAAATAGATTGTTTTTAGGTTTAGGCTCTGACAAAAGAGACAGTTTGGGCTAGAATGGAGATGTATTTGTTCTACTTATGACCTGTCTCTAGTGATGTGCCAACCTCGAACATTTGCTTATTCCTAGTACAATTGCTTCTAGCTTCACTTGAGGCTTTAATGGGACATTTATTTAAGGGGATACTGTTGCATGAAAAAGTAGCCTGTGAGTCTCTTTTTCCTGCAGCCACATCCTTTGCCATCCCCTCAGCTCAGCTAGCAGCGTCAGTAGTACAGCTGAGTGACAGTTCCAGCTGAAAGATAATTTCTCTCAAAAGGATTATTTCCCAGCTGCTCTGGTTCCCTGACCCAGCGCATCACAATTCCTCAGCTTGAGCTGACACAGTGTACAAGGTAGAGGATAGGGACTGGTTTTGGGCAAGCAAGCTACGATCTTGGTGAAGATAGATCTGGGGCCTTTTATTGTAAAAATCATGACCTTAACAAACAGGAAAACTCATTACAGTTACTTTCACATTGAGCTAAACTCTTCAGGCTTTAATCACTTTTTACCAAAACTTCTGCAGTCAGTGGAATCTCACCAAAACACAAGCAAAGCTTGAACCAATGAAATATGAAACTTTAGAAGAAGGGTAAATGGCAAGAAAGGGGGAAAGATATGTGAATGGCAGAAACACATTAATTAGTTTTTAGAAAATGTTGAAAAACAAATCCGACCAGAATATTATGTAATGAACACCAGAATCTATTCTTGTAAGACAATGTTTGGAATCAACTCCTACTTTTTTTTATTGTCCTACTGGCCATCTGTTAGCATTATTCCACTTTCCATTTAAAAAGCCTTCTCATCTTTAGCAGATGTTCAGTTTCTCTACATGTATGTTTTCTAATTCCTCTCAACTCTACTAATGGGCTCTGTACTCTCAGAACTTGTAAGTTTTCTTATATTGCCTCCACAGTGACTGTAACATCCTCTTAAAATTTGAATAGAAAGCTTCTGTTAACATCTCCCTTCTTTGAGGAAACAGTATTCAAACATCTTCACAAAATAGCCTTTGCAGTTATCCCTAATGGGCAGTAGCTGTAAACTCTGAAGTTCCTATTCATTCTGAAATATAAAATTGAAAGCCTTAACTATCTCTACTATAGCTCTAAGTTGTCACCAAAAGAAATGGGTTGTCTTTTCACAAGGTAGGGAAAATTTCAGCATGGAATATCTGTCTGATACTACTTGCACTTGGACTGAAGTAGAGTTTTCCTACTATTTCACATCCCATATAGAAGTCAGCGTGTGTGGTTAATAGTAAAACAGGTAAGGGAAATATCACACAAGGCCATTTTGTGTCCTTCCAGCCAAATGAACATGAAGGATGTGTGCCTCTTGTTTGGTAGGCAGAGGTACAAAAGGTCAAACATTTGTATGGCATGTATTGCAGTGCCACTTCCTGACATTCATAAGTTTTACATGTTCTAAAAGAGTCATGTACCTGTCTCCTTTAATATATCTGTTAGCATTTTCTCTTCTCCATTTCTGAATTCTCTCTTATTTTATGAAATAGTTGTACAGTTAGCCTTTGTGACTGTGACTGGTAGAAGAAATCCGGTTAGAAGCAGCTGAGGAAGGAAGAAAGGAATGTTTGCAGTGGGTGAGGAATGTGGATTAAATGATGACCTCAGTAAGATGAGAATTCTTAGCAGGGCAGTAGGTGAATCTGAAAGATGATGAGACTAGGGACACTGAAGACTCAATGACATACTAAAAGGAAAGATGTGCAAAAGTTGCTATTTCATGCTATTTCTGCCTGGCCAGACACACTGTTTAATAGAACAGCTGCACGAGTGGGAGTCAATTATTAGGTGGTGCTGCAGATTTCTGCAGAATGTTGCCTCCTTGGAAAGAATATTCCATGGGATAAATTTGAACCCAGCCCCAGAAGCATTGCACTCTTCCATCATTGCTGACTAACAATTAAGTTTTCTTAAACAGCTTGTTTCCAGCCATCTGCAGCTCTTAGCTTCCTTATCTTTGCCTTGTGCTTCTGCTTTCCCAAACAGACTTCGTTTTGATTGTCTCAGTAGCTAAAATAGCACAGCCTAAAACATAGTTGGCATATACAAGCTCTCTCTGCCCCCTTACTTGCTAGAGGGTTTCAGCCTTTCCACTTATTTCTGGATCTGTTTTTGTCTCTGCTGTCACTTCCAGCGGGGGCATGAGGGAGGTGTGCAGCCTGTGCAGAGCTGGGCTGAACACTCTAAGAGAAGTGATGAGGAGAGCAATTTTAGCCATGAATATCCTAATGAAGCTCCTGTGCTGACCTTACACACTTCTGATTAAGCAAATATGCAAATGAAAAGCAGTTCAGAACTGGATTAGCATTCAAAGGTTTTTAAAAAGCTACTGTGGCTACATGCAGAGTGACCTTTAGGCCTGCTCAAATCTGCTAGAATGCAGATGAGGAAAAAGAAAGACATTATAAATACAGTAGAACTTGAAGTCACCATAAAATGTGCCACAGGAGGAAAATAATATCCAGATCAAGGTTTTACAGCTGATCTGATTACAGGACAACAGATTATTCTGCATCATATTTGGGGATGTACCTTCCAAAACCAAAGTTAGCTCAACAGCTGGTTTGATCATAATCCTGCAGGTTTTGTACTTAAAAAAAAAAGGAAAGGTATTAGGTAAGGAACCAAATCTGTGTCCCAACAGTGCTATAAAGATTCAGGGAGGAACAGGAAATCCAGGGCAAGTAGGAGACATATCTCAAGGTCACAGGAGGGCCAAGACTCAGGAATCTGCTCTTTCCACCAGCTGGTGATCAGGAGATGAGCATTACGAGCAAAACCTTCAATTCCCTTTAATTAAAGACAACTTGTGTGACGAGAAGATTCTCCATTATCATTGTCAGGTGCTGTGGTGGATACATCACAATTCAAAACCAGAACCTGGGCTGTGGTTTTAGGATTGGATATCAAGATCCACAGATGCCTGAAGGCTGTTCTAAGCTTGTACTTCTAAGAGGAGGGAAAACCACTGGAAAGAAGTGGTTAAGAAATACTGGCCATTTACAGCGAACTATTCCCTCTCCAAATACACATCTTATTTCTAGGGACGCAGCAGTGAAAGAGACCTCCCGAATTCTCAAGTCTCTCTGATTGCAAGGACCATGTTGTATTCTTCATAAATTAGGGATTTAGTTGGTGCTGTTCTGACTAAACCCACTGAAAATCTGTTCCAGAATGAGCTTCCCTTATAACCGAGGACTCCCTTCTAATTTTTCAGGTTAAATGTATTCGTAGCTACCTTTCACCCACCAGAAAACTGACTTTATTTAATTACTTCCTAAGGCCTATGTATCAATATCTTTACTTTCTTTCTCTTGGAATACCGCTTGAAAAAATATTTTAACAATGAGAGATAATGAAACAGGAGGACACTATAAACCATATAAGATCCTCTACTGGTATCAACTGGTTTAACTTTCATGCTAATGTGTATTGATGAGCAATTTAAAAGAAACTTTTCATGTGGGTTTTTTTCAGGTTAGACAAGATAACAAATATCTGTGCTAAAATGCTATGAATACATCCATAGCAACCACACTTCCAGGTAATGTATCTGTCATTTTTTTCTAAGAATTCTTTTAAAAGAAAAACTGAACACCGAAAGAAACAAACAAGCAAAAAGTTTTCCTGTTGTTATTTCTTGATCACATTATATCCCCGTGTCTTAATGTAGCATGGCTATTTCTGTTTATTTTTGCATCAATCAACTTCTTGATTTGGAAGATGTTGTCAAATATATTTGTTTACCCAATGCATACTTGAGGTTCCAGAATGTCTTTATGCAGATGGCAGCAAAACATTATAATACAGTGCTTTATTTCCTTGTTTTGGAGATAAACAATAAAGATCAAAATTTACCACAGCTCAAAATACTATAAAATGTTCACAATAATTTGTTTGAGTTACAGCTGAAAGGTATAAACTTGTTTTATATCTTAGAAACAATCACTTAGAGTTTTCGAATCTGATCCTTTGCACGAGATGATTATTTTGGAAAGGTTCAAGAACTTGTTTTTCAATAGTTTTCTAAATCGACAGGAAACAAAAATTTTGATAAAGATAACAAGAGACCTTAAAACCAATATCATGAAGCTATAAGGGAAAGTAGCAACAATTCTGTTTCTAATGATGATAGAACACATTTTTCCTGTGATTTAAACCTCATCGAGTTGTATTTAGAACTCAAATAATAAAAAAGCTCCATCTTTTATGCCGGTTTAAAATGACAGGCTTCATATGGGCTCTGAGGCAAACTGTAAAATAACGCAGGCTGGTTCAAAATCAGATCTGAGTCCCGTGAGAAAGCTGGCTGTTCTGTGCTTATCCCAAAATGTGAAACTGAATTTTGTACCTTTACATGTAATAACTCTTCATACAGTAAATATCCTGCTTTATTTCTGCCCAATATGAGGAATAAAGGATAAATATGGCTGATTATCCTGTGAGCCCTTCTGCTTATGCAGTCTGCAAACCAGAATCAAACGTTCCTTTATGAAAACAGCCTACGCTTTAAGAAAGAATAAAAAAATCAACAAAGCTTTATGAGACATAATTGGGATCAATAGAAATTACTGTAATTCTGAGATATATTCTACAAGTTTTTAAACCATCCTTTAGTGTTCTGTACTAAAGGCATGATTATACATTAAATTATAGCAGATGGCATCATGTAGAGGTATCATTTGTTAATATATTCTGCTGGGCTTACCCATCAAGGTAGTACAAATTGGCATAAATTACACTTTCTTTTGGCTTTTTGGCATGTTGATTGCATCGCATTACGTTCTTTCACAGCTCTATTCTTACCCTCTAAACTCTGGCTAAAAAGTCATCTTGCATAAACCAAATTCAGGAGGAGCGAAATCTTTGAATGTCAGAACTACAAACCCCAATGGCTGGCCCTAATCTCGCAGGGAAGTCCAGTCAGCTCATTTTCCTCCTGAACCAGAGAGTCACCCTGAAAAGGGTGGGTTGCCAAGAAGACAGACAGAAGAAGACAGGGGGATAGATTTAAGAGAAAAAATGAAAGCTAGAAGTGGAATTAGACCCAAGCAGATCGTATCCATGCAAGTAAAGAAAGATGCAGGGAAGCCAGGGTTTGGACCAGCTTCTTGTGTGGGTTCGGGGCTGAGATGAAGGTGAGAAGGGCTCTGTGCAGCGTCCCTGCCACGCATTATGAGAGGTAATTGTGCCTTGCTTTTGTTCTTAGAGCCTTGCAGAGAAGTCAGGGATATCTCTCGGATGTCCTGTTTTCTAGGGTTAGGGCAGCCAGGAAAACACTGTAGCTGGTATTTCGAACAAGCAAACCTGTGAATCAGGACAGCAACCTGATTTTGCTTTTGTCACCTCCAGGGAGCCTGGGATGGGTGAAGCTGTGCGAAGCTGTAGCGCCGCAGTGTTCCAGCAGAGAGCAGCATCCGTATGTGGAAAAACGCTGCTCTCCTCCAGCCAGCGCGTCCTGCTCCGTCTCTTACAGAGCCCGGGAATTCCACCCTTTTCCCCTCTCCGCAGCTCATAGGTAAATGAACTTATCATCCGAACTTGAGCACTTAACGTTTTTAATATCATACCGTTCCATGTTTTATTAAGATTTAAGTTTACATTTTAAAAATGAAAATTATCAGCAATGAAATAATTCAGATTCCGGAAGCAAAGTTGAACTCTCTCCATATCTTGCATTCTGCATCTTTCACAACACAGACAGTATTATAACATTGATTACTGTGATGATTAAATATAGATAGTTTAGGAAAGCATAAATCGATCAATCCCAATCAGAGAGCAGAACCTCAGTTAAGAAGGTGTTGAATGCAGAATCACAGAATATTCTCGACCCCCAAGGATCGAGTCCAGCTCTAAAGTGAATGGCCCATACAAGGATCAAACCCCTTACCTTGGTATTATTAGCACCGTGGTCTGACCAACTGAGCTGATCTCAGTGTGAGTGTGTGCCTGAGTGCAAATAAAATCAACAAGTTCCAGCAGACACACACCTGAGCAGCTCTGTTAAGCACTTCTAGGCTCTTGGCTTTTAAAACGTGGGGTGAAAAAACAGTCTACCAATGCAAAAGCAGCTAAACTAGTGGTTCTCGGAGCCTAATATTTTACATCTTTTTATCATTGCGGTTTCATTCTCTCAGTAAAGTAATTTTGTTGCATTAATGTAAGGTACTGGAGGAAATTTGCCCATGTTGAGAGGCTGAGCCACACTGGGCCTGCTCTGCTTATCTGTGCTATTCCTTCCTTCTGGCTGTCCCTTTGTCTGAATTTATGTCTTTACAACATGATACTGCTTAGCTTCGTGAGCAGGGTGGTGTGATTCACTAGAAAGATGCTGAAAGACCAGCAAGTAGTTTGGATGTTCCAGTCACAATTCAGAGATAATTAATCTATAAGGCTGCTACCCTTTCCAAAAAGATGACAACCGTGATTAGGAGAACAAGGGCGAGCTTGGGAAGTGATGCTACATAAAGAGAAGTTCAAGAGACTGCTGGAAGCAACAACCACGTTTTAAGATGCTGAATTAACCCCTGAATTTATAGAGTGCACCAGTGACTGTGGGAGATACATCTGCTCTTCATAGATGTCATTCATGGTAATGTGTAGAAAATGGCCGAACAGAGAACAAATTTGTGAATTTTGTGTATGGTTTGTGTGATACTGACTATCAGACTGACCTTGTGGGTTTTGTCATGCTGAGAAATGATAAACCATGAAACATGTGGAAATGAGAATATGGCTTAAGACATATTTCTGCTCTATGTCTTTTTGACAAAAAAGATATTGACATGAAAAACCCTCAAAAATTAAATTACCTGTGCAGGCAACCCCTCAGCATTCAGAAAAATGAAGATCTACACACTTCTAGTTTATTTACAAATCTTTCTCTGAGATGAGAGAAAAAACCCGCACCAACCAAACATAAGCAAACAAACAAACAGAAAACCCCAAAACTAAAAACACAACCCCACAAAAAACCCCCAAAAAACCCCCCAAGCCCCTACAAAAACAAATTAAACTCCCCAAAATCAAAACAAAACAACAGCAATACCCCCCCATTAATTCTGTTGAAAAACAAGGGTTTAATAGTAAACCAGTGATACTTTCTTCATCGTCCTGCAACACTGAGTTCACATGATAAAAATACAGTGGATTTTAATGTGAACAGTTTTGTACAAGCTTTGAAAAGTCAGGGTCCAAGGATGTACAGAAAAGGGAAAATTAGAAGTTAATTGAAAAGAAAAGAGATGTTCTAGAAAGATGGGCAACAAAAACCTGCAGAAAAAAAAAAAAGCAAAGTACTAAAAAGTGGAGAGAAAAAAAGGATGGAATAAAAGACAAATTTTGACTTCACACATTGTGAAATGTAGACATTCATCATAAATACTTATATCTATGTAACTCAAAAAACCACATCCATTTCATTGCATTTTTCAGTTGAAAATGATTATAGTTTAAGTGTGTAGTATTTGCAATCTAATGTTCTAAGTAATTTTAAATCCCTCAGGAATGATAAAAGTAAAACACTGCCTATTTGCTTTTTTTTGTACTTCGGTGCTCCCTCCTTGTACCTTACTTTTCCTTGTACAAAAACTCCAGTTAAAAACCCAGAAAAATTTTCATGCTCAAATGTCAGATTTTTCAAAGCTGCTCCTTCACCCCCAAGTGCTCATTTCACTTGATCCATTAAAAATTATAATTGAAATAGGCTACACCAAAACACCTGTGTGATCCAAGATGACCTTCCTTTTTCCTCCTTCTGCATTTCAAAGTCTGTTATACTTTCCCCAGAGCTTCCAGCTGCCCCAGTGACTCCATCCCTCACTGACACCTGTCTTCCCTCTCGTCTCCTCTCAGCCTGGGTGAGACTGGCCATACATCCCAACTTCAGAAAACTCTACAGATGTTTGATAAGCTTGCCATGTGGAAGGCATATCCAAATTTTTCCTAGGTATGGGATACTTTTGAAGGACCAACTCCTTTAAAAGAGGCAGAAATAACCAAGTGGAAAACAAAATTGAGACACTTCAGTATACATGCAGAAAAATCTACCCCAGCAGAAAAGGAAAGAAAAAGAAAGAAACTCTTCTGATAAACTTACTTGTCATTCTTATCAGAATACTTTGCAAGAAATGCTGGATGTTGTGCTGCCCACAGAGGCTCCATACCCTATGAAGGACATGGTCTTATTGATATCTTGTTTTTACTTTCACCTCAGTAATGGCAGAGATTGTATCAGAAAGTTTTAAAAGCAAAATAGAGGTTAGATCCATTTTCGATACTCTAAATTAAAAGAATAAATGAATCACCCAACTGTAGTTAATGGGCAATTAACATAATTCTGGTCCGGTGTAGCTGAAAGATAATGAAAAAGCTGATTGCAAATGAACCAGCAGTAATGTGGGAGGTCATAATAGTCCCATAACTCTGAATGAGAAACCAATTTCTCCTTTAACACTTGGTGCTTTGATTGGTGAAGGGCTTTATCATACTATGAAATTTACCCGTGATAGTATGAGACATAAAAAAAAAAAGGTTCTGCTGTGTAAATGGTGGATGGCCGACAGAACAGGTACCCCGAGCTGCTGCATGAGCCCGTAGTAGCTATCATAAACTAGAGGGTAATTAGAAGTGCAGTGGTGAATAGAGAGGAGAGGCGCATATATCTGAGTAATGAGCTCACAACAGCACTGCAGCAGGGCAACAACCCACCTGGGGAAATGCAGCAGGGCGCCAGGCTCTGCTCCAGCCTGGAGGCTGGATGTGCCGATGCCCTCTAACTCGGCCCACCTCCTGGATACGGCGTAAAATCTTCTCTGTGCTCAATTTGTTCTTAAAGAAGGGGTAATGGGGTGGGATGAATTCCACCCACAATGCTTCTCTCCACTTACCATCTATGTCCTGATCCTATTAAAACTTAAGATCTTGTTCAGCAAACTGTCATCAGATAAAGTAAATTACATTTAATGCTAGTGGTAATGCTCTCAAAATCAAGAGAACAATTGTGTCTAGGCCAAGGACCGTCTCTTTTCCTAGAATTTTAAATAAATCTATATTTAGCCCCTTTGTAGCTTTTGAGGGGGAAAAAAGGTAATCACGTTAGAACACTGTAATGGTAAATGAATCTACGTCCTAGCAGCAGATGGCACATTAATAGAGTACAGACACATACACACAAAAAAAGAACTAAACCTTAAAAATGTTTTTTTTTTCCCTTGGTCTTTTTTCACCACTGTTTCCTATGTCTTTTCTACCAGGCTGGATAAAATGATGGCAGATTTAACAGAGAGGACTTATTCCTAGTGCTATATTTATATCATGACAAATCAATAGGTTATTGCTGCATTATGCAAAATAGAAAAAGTAAATAGATAAAGTAACAGTGCTTAACACTCATAAATATTTAACATAACACTTAAGGTGCGTGGATTACAAACGACCTTTTTGGGTAGATTTTTACACCACCTTTCTCACCGCTGTCCTGTTGCTAACCTTGAGTAACAGAAGTCACTAAGGCATTTGAGATGACTGGATCTTCTTGCTGTGTAGAGACGCGTGCAGCTCTGACACGGGAGCACCAAAGCGATGCCTCCAAGCAGTGAGTACTGCAGCAGATACCTGTAGTCCCTTCGCACTGCGTAGAACACCCATCTTTGTGGTGTCCATCAGATAGCAGGGTACGGGGTTCAACATGGAAAAAACATATATGCCAGGGCAAGTATTACTAATCCTCCTGCCTAGCCATCCAAAAAAACAATTCCCAGAAGGTGTTCCGAGAAATACTTCTTGGAATAGCTCTGAAGATATCATATTTGTCACCTTATAAAATTATTAATAGCCTAAGAAAGAGCAGGTAATAACTTTGACCAACTTGGGAAAGTCAACATGGCTTTTATAATGGACAGTCTTGTCTTCCAAATTTACTAGAGTTCTCTAAAGAGATCAGTGCATGTGGATGGTGTTAATTCAGTCAACATAATTTACTTGGATTTCCAAAGGTCTCCAAAAAAATCCTTCATAAAAAGTTTGTAAGAAAGCTGAGCAGTAACGGGATAAAGGGAAAAGTCCCCACATGTATAAGAAACTGTTTAATGGAGAGGAAAGAGAGGAAAAGTGAATGAATAATTTTTGCAACAGAGTGTGTTTCACCCTTGGAGTTCCAGTGGGATCTGAGCCGGCAACTGGGATAGTCACCATATTCGTAAGTGATTTGGGAAAGTGGATGAATAGGGAATCCAGGGAGTTTGACGAGGATACCGAGCTGTTCAAGATAGCAAGGGCAAGCAGAGACCAAATAAACCTACAGAGGAACCTTATGAGTCTGAGTGACTGGGCAATTAAATGACAAATGAAATTCACTGTAGATAAATGGAAAGCAATGCACATGGGAAAACCAATTCTAACTCCACATATTAATATGATGGAGTTGATCATTACTACTTAGGAGATAGATCTGGGGTTATGACAGATAGTCCTAGGAAAATGTCAACCTGATGCTTAATAGCAGTCAAGAAGGCAAGTCAAATGTTAGAAAACATTAGGAAATAAATGAAGAACAAAACAGAGAACATCACTGTGCTGCTACAGAAAACCATCACTCAACCCCACACTGAATCGTGTGTGCTGAATACTGTCAGGTCCCCTTTTTTCAAAGATGATACAGGTAAAACAGAAAATTTCAGAGGAAAGCAACAAAAATGATCAAAGCGGTAAAGCAGCCATCATATTAAGGAAAGCCACTAAGCAAGTACATCAGCAGATGCTAGCACACTTTATCCTGAAAAGAAGGATGACCTGTACAAATATGACAGAAACCTGAGAAATCATGAACACAAAGAGAAGGATGGATCTTGATCCTTCCCTCATGAAAACTAGGGACTATCAAATGAAGATATTAAGAACCATATTTAAAACAGACACAGTAGTAGATGTGTAAAAATAATTTCCTGATACTCTGGATGCAGAGAATAAAAGGGGAAACTACACAAGGGGATTGGTCATGCGCTCAGAGTTATGAAAATGCAGTGACCACATCTATTCAGGATGAACAGAGCTGAAGTCTGGAGAGCAGCAAGAGCAAGGATCATGCAGGAATAGGTGCTGAGCTGGATGGGCCTTTGGCCTTACCAGTAATGGCTCTTAATATGATCTTACATCCTTCTAAAATATCGCTGCCCCTGGGATATTCAAAATGTGGATGATTAACTGAGATGAGGGAATGAATAACACACATGTTGTACAATTCAGACCAATGGTAGGTATCTTGAACTTTCTGTCAATACAGATTAAGGATAACTAGTCCTGGCAGAAGGCAATGCACACGTTACACAGGTAGGCCCTTTAAGAAAATTATATCGTTTCAGATATTTCTTCTTAACTCACATGAATCAATTTATTTTCTTTGATTACTTTAACAGGACATTTCTTATGCCAGAGGGACAGACTTTTCCTCCTTTTACTCTCAAATGAATTATGACAGAGATCACCTTATCTAGTGATCTGGGACAATTTGCCAGGATCTCCAATAATCGTCCAGTGTAGTCGCTACCTTAAAGAAATATCTATACTTTGTTCACTATAATGAAATCTGAATTATTTCAGATAATGATGCCAACTGGGAAAGAAGAAAAGGATCTAAATTTGAAAGAAGGCTGGGAAGGCAGGGGGGCTATATAAAAGAGACTTAAATAAATTGCTATAAAGACGGCATCAGCAGATGGAGCTGTTACTTACACTCTTTTAAATTCTTCTCCTTTGCATGCAAGGACCCTCTCAGTTTTAAGACCTTATATATTGCATAATTTTGTGAAATAATTTCTGTGTGCCAGACTACAGCAAGCAGCAGGGGAGTTTGCTCTCTGTCCTACTGCCTCTACCAGAGCTGCTATTCTGGGAACTCTTCGGTGCTTTCTCGGGGCTTCTGAATGGAGACATCACCTGAACCCTTATGGCTCTTTATTCAGAGACTGTTATATGACAGTGAAAATAAAGTATCCTGCACAAGGACTACACCCTGATTTCGCCCTGCAATGGTAAGCTCATCTGCGGGCCTCTAACACTGAAGGTTGCTTTGGCAGAAAGACAAGCAGTTACAGCTGATCCACACATAACCTTATCGATTGTCTCTCTCCTCTCCCAGGCTTTCCAGAACTGTGCTCGAGATGGGAGTCTCGCTGCCATTTTTCTTGCTATAGATCTGCTTATTCTGTCTGTTATCAGTGCTCCCAATATGCATTATCTCTGTACATTATCAGCCACAACAAAGCCAAAAGAAGAAAAGCTTTCCCTGTAAAATATTTAACTTAAAACCCCAGTTATCTGATCAAAAGCTTTAGCTCTGTCCCAGGGAAGAGAGCAACCTTCAGTTTATTGCCCATGGAGGAGCCTATTCTTATTAATCAAGGCACCTCAGCACCTTATTCAGTGAAAAGCCCTGCTTGGTGAAACTGGCCTGATTGCTGCCTCTGTGGGCTGGTGCGAGGGAGACTGTGTTTAGAGAGGCTATCACAACCTTGGCAAAAATTGTCTCCTCCTTGTTAAATTCTTGCCTGTACCAGACGCTATCACAGGGCTTTAAATTCCACTTTGGAATTCTATTTTTAGAGCTCAAGTGGGATTTATATGGTGCTCCGACCTAACATGAGCTCGCTGCACAAGGCTGAATTTAGCCTTGCGTGCACTTGCTGCTGAAATTGCTGACTATAATAAACTGAGAAGGGCTTGCTCTACATATGTCTAATGGGCTCCTATGTACCTGAAATGTAGGACTTCCATGATGGCTTTAATTTCACCAAATGCTTATAACAATAAAGAAGACAAATTATGTTTCTTAGTTCCCCTGTCCTTATCAGCAGTGTCTGTACTTCTTTACTGACTGTTATAGAAAAATACCAAACCCTTGTTTTAAGAATAAATGAAATAAGATTCCCAGATTTTTTTACAGCTAAGGAAAAAATTGCCTCTTCAGTCTAATCTATGATCATGCTATAGTAAGCCCTGGCTGCCTTCACTTGCATAAATTTTGAACTGTTGGCCAACTTAAACAAATAGAAGAGCACAGGGGAAGAGGTCTTATGGATATTAAACTCCTTTGGGCTTCATTAGGTAGATGAGAAAGAGTACTAATATCTCAGTGACAGAAATATCCTGAACCTGTATTAGACAGTACAGAAGGCAGACAGGAGCAGATGAAGACATAAATATAATAGAAAATTAGATGCTGTTGATCTGGTTGCTCATGGATAAAATGTTACTGTGAGGGAACAGATACACGGGAGATCAAGACCTGTGTGCTCACAGTGTTGTTAATGTTGTGTGTTTGGATGTGTGTTGCTTCAGCTTCAGGTGCAAACCGGGCGGCCATAAATGGAACCCTTTAATATAAAAATATGGATTGAAAAATCAGTCCTGAGTGTCTTGCCCAAAGTCAGCCAGTAATGTGAACAATTATATATGTTGCTTCAAACTGTCTGGCCCTGATAAATTTCTCTTCAAAGACTGGGCTGGGGTAATGAAAAATATTCCCAGGATGGTCTCAATTTCATAACTACACATCAGCTATAAGCAAAAAAAAACCCCCAAAACAAAACACCAAATGAAGCCAAACAACTCACAGTAGTAGAATAAAGCAATGAAGAATGACAAAACAGATGAAGAAATTCACAATGTGTTCGCCTGTGCCTCACAGTAATTAATGCTTTTTGAGATATTAGATAAACTTTTCTTTGTTGTAATAGAAACAGATTTCCCAGATCTCCTATTTCAGCTCTCAAGCTCCACCTTTTCTCAGCTTTGTCTGAAATTAGCCACATTTTCTACCACTTTAATAAACGTGGAATACAATTTGGAAATTATCTGTTTGCATCAGCACTGGCAATGAACAATAGCTCAAATTTTGAGAGTCAAGGCTTCAATAATAAGGCCTGATTTTCTTAGCAATCAGATGCATACACACGCGTACACACACACACGCACGCACGCACACCACATGTCTTTGTGAATAGGGCCCAAAACAGCTGCAACCTTCCAGAAATTAATTGGATTCTGGATCATTTGCATTTTTATATAGTTTACCAACAAAAGATGGAGATAGCAAGTTTATTAATGTGAAAAAAGAGAGACAAAGAGAGAGAGGGAGGGAAAGTGAACGTTTTGGTTGAGCCACTAATCCAAATTTTAATACACAGAGTGCCTATTCACCTTATAATACTGCAGCAGATCCTCCAAGGTGGAAATTGATATGCAGGTCTAAACTGCAGGCAGCTGTTAAGGACTCCTACTGATGCCTAGGGCCTTTACAGTTCCTCATCTGGGTAGACATTATGATTTGATAATGGCCATATTCAGACAACACCCAAGGCAATTCTAGGATTTGCTGTCACAATAGACACACTGAAAATAAAGTCAGTGTAAATAGATTAAGAAATTGACAGAATAACAAGGCAGAAAGAATTAGAATGAATACACAAATGGCAGATGACAACTCAATGTATTGTGATGCAGAGATGGGATAAGGAAAGTGGAGCTGGAGGATTTATCTGCTGCCAGTATGCCTTCAACCTGCTTCCTGCCTGCGTGGATGCCTATTTCACTGAGAAGTGAAATCTTTATTAGAAGATTTCTTATCTCCCTTGCTGCCCACTGAAAAACTTCCTTTCTGTTCAATTGAAATCTCCTGAAAGCTCCTGATCCATAGGTGTCCAAGATACCCTCATTTCCCTAGGGAATAGGAAGAAAATACTGACTTCATATTCAGAGGAGAGAGTGACCCTCAAATCCCATGGGAGTTGATGTGAGCACTGGGTGACAAGGTAGTAACCAGAACATTTTTCTATGTGATTAATTTACAAATTTCTTAGAATTGTGCTGAGGTGTATGTGAGGTTTAGTGCCTGAACTGTTCTGTGGGATCCCTTATTAGATGCTTTTTTTGGTGGCAATAAACTGATAGAATTTCATTTATTCACTTTTATCATGATTCAAGCTTAACTTTATCTCTGCCGAAAACAGCTCCCAGCTCTGCTCAGCCCGGCCTGAAAAACCAAATCATACCAGAGTAAAGAAGGTATCAGACCAATTCCTGAAACATGGAATGCAACTTCATGTGCAGAATAACTGTGGATAATGAATGGTTTATTGGTTGGTCTCTGTATGATAGATCCAGAGCACGTGCAGATATGGAATATCAGCAGTGACATCTCCAGTAGGCTGGTGGGTGAAGAAGGGACTAAAGATGCTGTAACACTGAAAATGAAACTCAGTGCTGTGTGAGTGCTCAGCTGGATAAGGATCCTACGAACTTCAATTCTGTGTCAGTGCAGTAAGTGCTTCCTGGGTCTGTCAGACCTGGTGCACAGCTTTTCTGTGGAACAAAGTCTGGATGGGAGCACACGGGAAAGCAAGGCAGCAGCACTGCACAGGGCAGGCTGTAGCAGCAGGAGGCTGGAGATGCCATGTAGCAGTAAAATGCCATATAGCTTTGACTGTGTCAGAGCTTTGGGCAACAAGACTGGACACTGAGGAGACACTGGGGTAAAAGGTGCTGCTGGGAGGAAGAAGGAAAGAGCAACTTTGCCTCCCTGGGGCTACATGAGCAGGAAGTTGTACCCTTGACTGTCCAGCCCAGCTCTACCTTTTCCTTCAAGCCCTTTCCTATTTACTTATTTTGCTAAAATCACTGAGAAGCCGTGAGATAGCTCTTGTGTTTGAACAACACAAATCCCAAACTCTCAGTGCAGAGTATTCAACCAATACATCTTGAGTAATCTGGAGGGAGCTTAGACTCATTTTAGTAAAATACTTAGTTTTGCTTGACTTCATGGGAATTATCCCAGTGCTTGAGTGCTGTGTTGGATCAGGGACAAAATTATATGTGTCTTGCCTAAATACCAATTAAATATTTTGTGATTTTATACATGCCTATTACCTCATATGGATCTTTTGGATGTAACAGTTCCATCAAAATCTGAAACACAATGCAATGGAACAACTTTGAACTTCAATTTCCTTACCTCATTTTCTTTCCTCCTGCCACATTTCTTTTGCCCAATTAGAGGTCTCCATGATTTTCCTACATTTGCTGTTGTTTGTTTTCCTTCTGCCTGCATAAAGTTTGACCAAGTCTTCTATATAAGCTTTGATCACAGTCCTCACTTTTTTGGGTTTTTTTTGCTTGTTTGTTTGTTTTTCTCTTTGCTTTCTTCCTTTAGGTGTTATTTTTATTTTTCTTCCTTTAGATGTTCTCAACCACTTTTGTTTAATATTCTCTCATTCTTCTCTTTCTCTAACTAATTTACACTGAGCATCTACTGCTTCCATTCCTCTCCCATAATTTGTCCTTCAGGGTTAGAGAAAGAGACAAGATGATGGCCAGAGGAAGGAGAAATCAGGCATCAAGAATGAAAAGTGCTGAATGTCACAGAGCCTTCAAGTATGAGGAAGAATGACGTAGAACAACAAATACAAAAAGAAAACAAGTGAAGGGAAAGTTTGCATAAAGAACATGGGAAAAGGATTGAAAACAAAGGTAGTGAGGGAAAAACTGCAGGGCTACTACTTTTATTCACAAGTTCAATGTTCCCTGATTTTTGAAGGACCCAAAGCTGCAAGGAGTAGAGAGCTCCATTCAGCCTTAAATCAATCCTGTTAAAAGGAATACCTTGATTACAGTTAGCTTGCCAGCATTTAGAAATGAGACAGGAACATGGCCAACATTCTTCTGGCTGAATACACAGATAGAGTGAGACACATTATGGAATGATAAAGTATCTAAGTGCACCAAGCCCTTATTTATCTAACTTTTGTTAACCTTTGCAGAAAGCCTGCCAAAGTACTCTGGTAAGACTGAAAAGCCAAGCAAGTAACAGTCTTATAACCAGGCTACATTTTGTATGGCACAAAAAACCATATTTGTACTGCCTGGGGACTTCGTAATTTCCTGCTTTTGAGACAGTAGAGAAATGTGAGAATTGTAAGATTGAAATCCTGGCCTCGCTGAAGTCAAAGGCAATATATCCACTTAAATTCTAGTAGTGCAGCCACTTTCCAACTAAAAGGGTGCTTATGGAACGTTGCCTGTGTGAATGTACCTAATTTAGATGGTTTAAGAAAGCACCAGAGGAGAAAACGCAGAAAGCTGATGAGTATTAGGGCAGGAGTGATAGAGAAACTTCAGGAAGAGCAAGATCATGAAAAGACTAGGGCTGAAAGGGTGGAGGAGAGAGCATGTCCATAAAGGACTGTAAAAGGAACAGATGAGGATCAAAATTGTCAGGGACTGCAAATGAAGTGGAAAGGAGGACACAGACAATGAAAACTCAGAGCCATTCTAGGCAAAGCAAAAGTTGTTGCTACCAAGTGGGCTGAACTTCCTGCATGAGGCTCAGGATGTGTTTATGGAAAGAGGGAACCATGCCGTGGTTATGCTTGGGAACCCGGCACAGTACACCGTAGCTTTGCATCTGTTTGTTTTGTAGCTATGAAATATATTTTGTTTCAAGAAAGAACCAAACATGTATACTTTTTAAATATTCAGGATTTATAACACTCCTCTTCTGTATTTCAAGGCTGCCACACCCTGAACTCTGCCTGGAGACTGCCTTCTCCAGAATGAGAAGGCAACGCCAGGGGCAACTCTTCCATGTGAAAAGCTGTATTTTACCTGTTAAAAATCATTCAATGCTTCTCCAAGCAGAAATACAAATATTTGACTGCTACTTCACTAGGCAATAGAAATTAATTTTTTCCTCTCTGTGGTGAGAAAACACTAATGAACCACTTATTTCATTCCCTGAGACGAAGCAAGAGGGAGACGCTGTTACGTCACCAAAACCAAATCCCGATAACAGAGAACGGTTATACATTTGATATTAATTTTCTATTGTCTTGTCAAAACTCGCTTAAATTCCCAATGGATAGGTCTTCTGCTACTCCTTTTGGGATCGTACTCCCATTATTCTTAAATTCCTTGATTTTGTCTTTGCTTTGCAATAAGGTAATTTTTCTTTCTCCTTGGCATTCATACCCTATAAAAATTTAAAACTTGTTATATTTCATCTCAGTTACTTTTTCACTAAGTTGCCTGTACTTGACTGGTTGGGTTTTTTTCATGCGAGTTCATCTTCCTGTTCCCATTCTCTGGATTTGCTTTAGTTTATCAGCTGCATTCTAGTGACATGGTAAATCAAAAACATACCTAGTATTCTATCCAGGCTACGACAGAACTACACAGAGAGGGCTATTAAGTCAGGGCTCAGTGGTGCACAGCTTTTGCACAGGCAGCCTGAAATTTTGCTACGCTTCATTGCAACTGTGTCACGTTACATATGCATGCTTAATTTTCTGTTCACTATTACCCCTTTCAGAATATGTAAGACAGTGGCATAAGGCTATTCAGCTGGTTTACTCTTTCTGAGCACTGCTTGAATGCTAGTAATGATGCCATAAAAAAAAAATCTGAAATCTGAATTGGGCTCCTGTCGACTTTACCCAGAAATTACAATTTTATTTTATTTTCATTTTAAGCTGTTATATTATGAGAGGTCTGATGTTTAGCAAAGTATTTGCCTTTTGCAGATAACAGTTTCACTTAATGAAAACAAGTTTTTGCTTTGCAAAATTTGAAGAAAGCCTGCTCAGAACTTTACTTACCCAAAAAATCATTTTGCTAGTCAGAAAACAATTCTAATGCTCCAATGGACATGGCTAATTCAAAGAGTACTTGAGGTTAAAGATTAAAATCAGAATAGTGCATAGGCTTGGTAAGGAGTTTATACTGCGCCCTCCTGGGACACCAGCAGTAGTACATTATTGCTTGCAGAAGTGAAACTTGTGATACTAAATGCCTGCATAAGATCTTCAGAAATGCAATTTATCAGGAGAAAATACTCCGGAAATAAATAAGTATAAATTATTTCAAATAGAGTACTGTTGTTCCTTTACACAGTAGGATCTGCCTGGAACAATCTGAAGATGGGGAATTTCCACTGTAGTGTGGTATTAGTATTTCATTAGTAATTGTAAATCATTCTGGGGTAAAAGATGAGAAGGAGTATTTTTTCTTTCAGTACCTTTGCGCTCTTTCTCTGCAAAATGGGGGATGCTCTAGCAGCATGGTTGATTGCCTTGAGAAGATGAGACAGCAGCGAGGGTAAGTGCACCTATATTACTGCTAAATTAGTTTCCCTCAACAGCATGGAAAGCATGAGCTACTCAGGTTTGCCTGGGATCCATGGCGTGTAGTCTGATGGCTGGTTTACATGGAAGTCTCATTCACATTCCACTGCATTTCCCTGCTGTTATTAAAGTTACGGTTGCTCAGGAAGCAATTAGCCCTTCTTGTTGCAATATGGACACTGCAAGGAGTCGAAAGCAAAACACAACACTCGATCAGTCAGTCCCTCCTCGATTCCTGTCACACCTGTTCTTACACTGACATTGTACCTTGAACACGAAAGGAGGAGTGATGCCTTCCAGCTGTGCATTCTCTCCTTTCAGATGAAGAAGACAGGATCAGCTTGAGACACTGCAGATCAGAAACCCACAGTACCATGTCAGCTAATTTCATAGTGTTTATAAATAATTTTCAGATAATGCCGTGGTATTCAGATTCTCCTTCGTTCTCTAATCTGGTTTGAAATTGATAAAGCTAACACATTTTCACAATCCGAGCCATACTTCCCCCAGATTTAGAAACTGGGTTTGTACATAAACTAAGCTTAAACCAAGTTTGACCCTGTATTGGCAGCTCAACCCACATTTAAATCAAAACTGCATGGAGCAGTAAGTTTTTATGCCAAAGTAATAAAAACTATAACGAGACACATACATACACACATCCCTGTCACAACATATATACATTGTGTCCTAGGCACACTTTTAATCTATATCTAACTTTTTTAGTAGTGACAAAGCGCCTTTCAGTCATTACTGGAACCATTAATTTAAGTATCAGCATTGTCTGGATGTACTGCTCTCCTACAGTGCCTGGGATGTCCACGCAACCATTGATTTAGGAGACAATATCACTTGCTTCCAAGTTTATGAGGCAATAAACAGCTCCCGCATATTGATGAATGCGGAGGTGTTTGCTCAGCACATTTGCAGGGGATGTTTATTACCCAAGTGCTGTGCTTTAAAAGCAAATGAAATTGTAACTATTCTCACTTTCTTTTGTTGGGGGGAAGGGAGAAAAATACTGTTGTTTTTAATTTGTTCCTGCACTTTCCCTCCTCCTGTGACTCATTAAAATGACTGACACAGCCGCGGACGTTTCTCTCATCTGTGCAGTTGACGACTACAGTCATTTTCTTCTTTGGTGGCTTTACATGAGACTGCTTTAGAACAGGGTGCAATTGTCAGAATACCAGAGAGACACGACTCAGATTATTCCTTCGTGCTTTATTACCCTATTATCCCCTTCCAAAGGATTAAGTTAGCTCATCAGCATAGCCACTTAGAGTTACTAACTCTACAATAATATTCATTGCTCTGCCCATACAATAAAAGAATGAAGTAATTTTTAATCTGCAGAATTGGATCATGCAAATGTAAGGGATTAAAAGATGAGTCTTTGGCTTGTACACCTGGCAAAACACTGCCTGGAATCTAAACTCCTTTGAAGTATATTATACTGGGAAGGGAAAGAGAGCGGAGGAAAGAGATGAGATTGCAAACCTGCATGCCAGCTGAGTTGTTATAAGGATGCCAGACAGAGAGAGCAACCCGTGAAAAATGTATTAAATTATCAAACCCACAAAGCTGATTTATAGCTGCCGTAATTTCTCCTTTGCTTTTTGTTCCCATACGAAGAATGTCAGGGACAATATTTACTTACAAGAAAAGAAAATGTTTCTAGCTGTTAATAAAATATATACAAACATATTTTAATTATTTTATTTATCTAGGTTGGGAATGAAAACAGAATGACAATTTAAAGAAAAGTTGGAATACAAAATGTAAGAAGTAAACAAATATTTTCCAAAATTCTTGAGATGAATGAATCATTGAATCTTCTGGCTTGTATGAAAGGTCTTTAATCTAAATAGCAGCCTATTTGTTGTTTTAAGAAAATGATGTTCGAAATTTCTAGCAGATCAGATGATTCCTTTCTTACAATTACAATATGAGATTAGGGAAAAAATATTAACTTGAAATATTTCACAATGCTCATTAACGTGCCACATTGCCTGTCTCTTTTCTAATTTAGGACTCAGATATGCAAACTTGCATTCATTTATATAAACCTGTTCATCTGAGTAGTGGCATTAAAATCGATGGGACACATTCTTAGGACAAGCCAGTCCTTAGCAATGTTATGCCAGTAGGCTGTAAAAGGTCATTCTTTTCCTTCATGTTTGAAAAACGCCTTCTGTCCACCTAGAGGTGTAAAAATTACAATACTGAGAACTAATCCCTATATTTAATAGTAGAAAAACTTTAATTGGTTGTACTTCACCAGCTCTTAATACTTTACACTGTTAGAAAGGAATTTTCTACCACACCTGCTTTAATCCATATACTTGGAATTTTCCTTTATAGTCCTTTTCTTTCTAATACTCTTTCTGATCCTTTCAGTTGTCCTGAATTTTCATTTTGCCTTGATTTTTGTCCTTCGTTCTTATTTGATAGAGCGAATTTTTTATGGGAAATTGAAGGGAGCTGATGGAAATACCAGGTTATGGTGACATCCATTCAGCCTTTGTGTCCTGTACTGGTTCATTGCAAACAGCCAGACTCCGGTTTGCTCCTTCTGTCCTTTGCCTTCCTACTGCTGTGGGCTAAAGGGAGTTGGTCCATGGGAGCAAGTTGGACAATAGCAGCACCCGCTTAACTTACAGTTCAGTTGGCAAGATTTAGTTGGCATTGTTTTCTTGGTAATATTAAGTTACCACAGATTTTGAATTACGGAAATTAGAAGGAACAAGCCTTCTGACAGGTTTTGACAACCTCACCGACCGCTGCTTGAGGAATTTATTTGGCATAGCATAGAGGTGGCTGGTTAAAATCACATATTTAGATTCTGCTTTAATGTATCTAATTCACTGCAAGAAGTGTATTCCAGAAAGTCAAGAAACTGAAATTAATGTTTTTCCATGCTTATAATTTTAAATAATGGATGTGGGGAATTTTGAAATTGGAATTACTTTTAAAAAAGTCATGGCAATAATGGATGGAGCCTGAGCTTCAGTCTGGGAACTGAAGTGAAAATGTGTGTCATCATAAAATGGTTTAAGTTAGATCTAGTTACCTCAAGTGTGAAACAAAGTAATGAAAAAGAATGTTTACTATATAGATGTTTTTATGGATCCTGTTCTGTAACAATTGGACTATTGAGAATAAATATAGGAAGGAGGTTCAGTTGCTCAGTTTACTACACATTTTGCTCTACTGTTATTAATTTCATCGGAATGTCTCTACAGATGTTCATAGGAGCCTTGACTAAGGTTCATAGGAGCCTTGACTAAGGTCCATGCATGACCCCGTTCTTTGGAGGTCTGGGTATGACAACAATCTGCTAAGGAAGAAAGTAGGAAGAAATTGTGGCATAACTAAAAATGAGGCATCTTGCTGATTTAATGGACCTCAGGAACAAAAGTAAACAGCAATATCTAATAGCACAGGGGTACATTGCCTAATAAAGAACTTTTAAACTAAAAATATAAAATAATTCCCAATCAACGCAGTAAGAAAGAATCAAGCCTGATGCTACATACAGCTGATAAAATGTGATATTTATCAAAGACATAGAATTAAATGAGAGTATGTGTTTTTTGAAGAAAATATTTTTAAGAAGTTATTTCTTTTGTTCCTTGTTTAGGCTGTCACTGAGAAAGAAAACAGGGTATAATTTTGCTGTTCTAGTTTTGGGGTTTCATCTTTTAAAGTTTTTCTATACGGGAAAGCTCAAGAAGAATTACTTTCTTTTCAAAAGGTGTTTTCAAAATGAGTAGTGCATCCTATTTCTCTTTCTGTCACCTTTTTTGATTTTTTTTTTGCAAAACAATGGGAACAAAGTAAGGTTACCTCCAGGAAGAATAACAGAAGCTTTTGACACCACGTGCCTGAGAGAAGAGTCAACAAAAAGCAAATGGGGGCAGTGACTAGTCTTTGCTAGTAAGGACTGTTATCCACATCCCTCAGAGGGAAGTGGGTGATGACTACTTTGGAAAAGACATTCTGAATGTTAGGGCAGGTGTCTCAGTCCCATGGAAAAGCTAAGACATGGCAATGATTTTGAGAGAGGATCCATCTTTGCAATGGATATGACGTGCCAGCTTCTGCAGGAGGAAACTTCAGAAGTGTCTACCAACAAATGAGACAGTTTTCCTTCTGTATTTTCTCTGCTAAGGGTCTCAGACATGAGCAATACTTACTGTACTCAGTAAACTTTAATTGCATGGAAAGTGTTGAAAGTCTATCATACTCTGTGTGAAGATTATTAGGGGTTCCCCAAAAATCTCGTGTTGAGTGACTAATTGCTAGCAGCAGACATATTTCTAATTAATTATAACACAAATTATTCAGATACTCTCTTTCATTGTCTGAAAATTCATAAGTAAGCTCTGCCATTTGCATATGCTCTTTGGCCCAAGGGACATGTTAGTGCTGGCAGTGAAAGGAAACCAAAAAAGCACTTTTGTTAAAAGGAGAATGGAATGATGCAATCAGGTCTGTTCTCTGATGCAGTTTTACTGAGTTACTGAAAACACAGCAATCCTGTATCTCCAAACACAGAACAAACCCAGGTGATACTCACATTCACAATTGCTAAGGTTGCCTTCCCAGTCTGTTCTGTGCCCCAGGGTCTTTTCCTTTCTTCTGTTCCCTATTAAAGCCACACGAGCACCTTGTATCTCTACCTGTAGTTGGTGAACTCGGATTTTTAATCATTCCCTTACATGAAGCCTTTTACTAGTGAAGGGAACTCCTAATCGTTGCAGGTGTTTCATTTGTACAAAGGGCCTTGATCAAGCCTTCCCTTTAGCCAGATTTAGGGGTGTTTAGCACCCCTAGCTGCAATGGCCTGGAGATCACAGGCTTACTTGACAGTAGCCTCTGACACTTTCCAACAAAGCAATATCATATCCAGGTACAATACCAGGTATGATTTAATTTCAAATCCCTTTTGTTCCTGCAGGGGTGCCATCAAGCAAAGCATACACTCAAAGTATGAATTCATAGAAAACATTGGCTCCCTAAGTGGATAAGAGATACAAGTTAAAGGGGAAAAATAAAAAGGAATTATATCTGGGCTGCTGCCTCTGTGTGATTTTCATATTTATTAGCATAATCAGATTTATCATTATTCTTATGTATCTCTTGAGATGCACATTTGCCAATTATTTCATTTTTTAGTAGCAAAGAAAAGCACATCTCTTAAGCACCGGGTGACAAGGACAGGAGAACCTCTGAGAAGCACGTGTGGATGAGCCAGTATCCACAAAAATATGTATCTACTGGAGTGCATTGGACACCCTGAATGGAGGGCAATCCCTTCCTTAAAAAATTAGTAGGGGCAAGCTTTGCATGCTGGATTTATTTACTCCCTCCTCCCCATAAGAAAAACACCACCACACACTCACCTACTGAAAACAGCTGCATTTTTGATGTGTTCTTAATCCCATTTGTTATTTCCTGGGCAAAACTGAACTGTGGCTCACCCTCCAAAAAAAACCCAGCAGACACAGACCTATAAAAACTATCTTGCTATAAAGGACTCTATAAAACAGTATGTTTTAATTGCTTCCTGGTTTCAGCAAACTGTTTTATATTCAAAGTTAACATTAGGTTGACACTTAACTTCCTTGGGCTTTTTATTATTTTAAAGCATAAATTATCAGAAGCTATTTATTTTAGCACTTGATTTCATGAATGGAGGTAGCATTTGTGTGACTGATTAAGCACTTAAAAAAGCAGCACAACCCACCGCAGATTTAATTAGTTGCACAAATTATCACCGAGCACCGTAAATTTAATGTCATCTCTTTTACAATAAAAAAAAAAAGACGGAGCAGGTAATAACACATTTGTATGGATCAATTGAGTATCCTGTGGGTAGGTTACTATTATACTCATTCGGGATGCAGGAAGATGGGATCGAAGGAGTTGCCCAGGGTGATGCTCTCAACTGATGGTTTGGGTTCTGAAACAGGAAGACTGACAGTTCAGGAAATAAGGATATTTGGATTTGTGCGGAGATGACCAGAGCTACCCTGCCACCCACCTACAGAATAGGTTAGGAATCACAAATATAATCAGCTGAGCAATTACTACCTTCCTTGGGAAAAAATACACAAAGCGTTCTCTGTTTGCATTGTACATGTCTAACAATGTTTTGGTGCTCAGCCAGGTAAGTCTTCCCTTAATAGCCTGTCTTCTCACAGATGCTGAGCCTGTAATACGGCTACTAAAATGTATTTAAAAGGTTTATTAACTTCGAGACTCTTCAGAAATCTGTCTCACAACAAACTGATATCATTCTGAAGAGAAAGATACAGTAGCTTCTGTAGTGAGACTCCGGCACTGTTTATCTCCCAAATGAGATATCAGCTCATGAGGTTAAAAATCAACCAAGTGAATTTTTACATTATAGACTCTCACAAGAATCAGATGAAAACTGGTGACGTGCAAGAAAACTGAAAGCACACCTGCTGCTTACAGTACAATCCAGTCATTAATAACCTACTCCCAGGTATTGTGTGGTGTCATGGCTGATCTGTAAGGACAAGTGGGTCACTGGGTAGTTTAAAAACACCCAGGTTTTCAAAAAAGCCATTCCCCATTCTTCCTTGTGGAGGATAGGAATGCACAAAACAAAGCAGTATGTTACTTAAAGGTAAGTCAGCATCCTATGAGAAACAACAAAAAGGAGACTGCACAATCTGAAGTCTTAGCCCTCTTCCTGGAGCGGTGAAAACTTTCTAAGCCACAGCAGAAACAACAGAGAAACCCTGCATCAGTAATAACCTTTTTCTATGACAAGCGCTCTTCCAAGGCCATGCATTTAAGGGAGCTGACAGATGAAATCTGACAAACCTAGCTGCAGCAATTTGGGATGTTATTCCCAGTGTTGTCTGGATTCATCTCTCCGCCATGGATTACCACAGAACACAATGCATGCAGATGCTTCAGCCCATCTCAGCTCTGTCACTGGAGGCGTGTGCTGCCGAGGCAAGCTGTGAACGGAGCTGGCCGAGGTGCAGCCCAGCCAGGCCCGCTGCTGTGCTGTCCCTGCCGCAGGGGCGGCAGCCTCTGGCTCAGGAGCAGGACAGCCTTGCTCTCCCTGGCTCGGTCTGCCTCAGCCTGCCTGTTGAATTCACTGGGGCGCACTGCAATTAAGAGGCTTAACTGCAACCCCTGCAGATAAGAGCTTTCAGCTGCCAAATATTATGCAGGATCCCTGATGGGCTCCTCAGCCTATGTCAAACCCTGTGAGGTTGTAGTTGCCATCAAGCTGCAATCATGGATCTGAACTGCGGGCTTCAATTGCACCTTGAGAGGAGCAGCGCTGAGAGAACATAGCAGAAATCTGTCTAGCATGCAATGCTATCTCTTAGCAGCAGATGCCTGGAGCACAGGATAAGAACACAGGTACTTTTAAAGCCAGAGGTTGCATCACAAACTTCTCGTGTAGAAATCTAGCTAATTGCTTTTGGAGCTCATGTAAACTTCTGACTTCCACATGAGGAGATCTAAATTACAACATTTCCTTAAAAAGCATTTCTTCTTGCTGCTTTCAACCAGCCATTTCCTAGTTCCAGTAGCAGCACCTATTTCTCGGGTTGAAAAATAATTCCTTTTTCACTTCCCCACGCATCTCACAGGTTCACAACCTTTTGAACCAAGGTTCACAACCAGGTTCACAGGTTGAATTGTCAACAACTTTGGTCATTGCTTCCCCAGAAAGAACCGTTCTAGTGTAGTTGTTTCTCATCTGGAAGACGTTCCCTAACTTCTCTCGCTCTTGTCATTTTTTTCCATCATTCTTACTCTGCTAGTTAGGTGCAGGTAGCGCACTGTCACCTTTGTGTCACAGCAGTCAGAGTGGCAGCCATGAGGAACAGCCTAAATCAGAGTTAACTGCCCAGCATGGGGGACGGCCACCAGCCGAGCACCCCCAAGGATAATGTGCACATCCACCTGAGATGTGCACCTCCATGCTTCCCATTGCAACCACATGCTCCAGACTATGGGTTCATGGAAGATTTCTACTCCTCTCAGGCCTCTCCACCTCTTAGCTTTTTGTAAAGAGATGAAAGATCCTTGCAGAGATGGAGACTCTCAGTAAATAACACTCTCGAGCTAAATTGTAAATTTGTGCTGATATCAGATTTATGAATAGTCAGAAAAATTCTAAAATAAAACTGTAAGCACTCATTCTGCTCTAATGCTGCTTGACCCATTCACTAAAATACAAGATTATTTCCGCTCAATTTCACTATCAAACAGCAAACAAACACAAACAAACAAGAAAAGCAAGCAAAACAGCAAACAACAACCACAAAAACATCCAGAAGTAATAGGCTGGGTTCCAAGAAACGATGAAACTTCGTTACAGATTATGAGGTTAAAAGAACCCTAAACAATCTGGGATAAATATTTTAGTAAAGTAGGGATTCTGTTTTCATCTTTTGTCAGCAATTGTAAGATGAAAAAGGTTACAAAGAAAGCTGCCTATTGGATGCCAAAAGCCACAGACTGAAAAAAAAATCCATTAAAAATAGTAAAACCGGTGAAGGAGTTCTAGGTAATGATGCCATGACTGCAGCCAAGGTCCAAGTCACATGGGATTTCAGTTGGCTTGGCATTTTCAGTTTGTGCAGTAAAACTCACAGATTCAGCTCTTTACAGTAAACTAGTGGAGCAAGGACAGTTGTTCAGTGTATTTTATTAGCTTAGGTAACATACACTCTGGATTTTATATTCACCTTCAATATATTTCATGTGTCTTCTTTTCTATATTCCCTGACAAAAAAGGAGAAAATACTTTTTGAGACTGGCAACATTCATTCTGGGAATGACTGTGCCTTCATCTTCACAGACTCAAGAGGAAACTGTAGCTGCTGGGGAATTTGTATCTAGTAAATTCTCTTTTCAGAAAAAGAAATGTGAATGGATTGCTGGGAAAAAAAAGTACAAGACAATTTCACTACTGAGAATAAAACAAACAAACAAAAAAATCTAACTAACCAACCAAAAACCAGACCAAAGCAAACCAAAAATAAAAACAAAAAAACCAACCAACCAACCAACCAACCACCCAGCCAACCAACCAACCAACCAGCCAACCAACCAACCGACCAAAAAACCACACAAAAAGGGGCATTTTAAGGAAATCAGCTCTCAAAGAATTTTAGCCAGCTGCAATCACAGTTAATACACTCAAGTTACACTTCTCCGAAAACATTATTTTAGCAGTTTTCATAGTCATTATTGATCATTAATTAGCCATGTCTTATTGCTAAGATATTTTAGTGGGTATTCCTTGGCCATCACAGGTGAAAGTAGGTCCTTACTTGCCACTTCTGTAACATTTCTAAATTAGTAGATATGCACAACCTAGAAGACAGGGCGTGATTTGTCACGAATATTCAAAATGAGTCACATCTTTTCTGCATTAGACGAGAGTATATTTGCTTTAAAATAAGAACTCAACATTACCTACAAATTTGTATGGGTGTCTCCTCCATTATGAAACTGGAAAGAGCAGTGAATCTGCACTCTGTATGATTTACACATGGAGAAGAAATAAGGTTTGCTTAATTCCCACCTTTGACAATGCTATGAAGAAATACAAATTGAGAAATCTCAACCTCCATTTTTCTCAAACTTCCCCAAACATTACAAAAGTCTATAATATAATTATACAACAAATAATATTAACCATGGTACCAAAATGTATTATTGCCTTTAAATAGAATATTTATTCTTGTCCCCAGAAAACATATAATATTTTTCATTGGAACCGAGAGCAAACACTTAATGTATAAAATATTTCTGAGTTTGTTAATTACTAGGGGAGAAATGTAATTAGCAATAATAATTCTTGGGATCACTTTATAGTCAGTCTTTCTCGATTAAACTTGCAATCTATAATTTTCCTGGAGAAGATACTGAAATGCCTCAGATCTCAGCAGGCTAAGTTCTGTGTATAAAAAGCTCCATAAAAGGTTGTCACAGAGCAAAGCATGGGCTCTGTTTAAACTGAGTAATAGTTATAGTAATAAATACAGTAATGTTCTGGTTTTGCAGGTTGCAGTAGAATAACTTTCCTGGAGACCTTGTGCAAAGGTTCTTCTGCAGTCTCTGCCAGCAATAAACTAGACTTGAAGAGGGAGTGCAAAAGGAATTTATTTTGACCCACACTCATCTCTACCCCTTGATCTCTGTGCTGGTGGGCACTTGTCTCTACGTGTAGTTGGCTTCCTGGACTGCTGATAGCCTGTGCTGCAAGAATTCACTATTTACATATTGCCATCAGTTCTAAGAGGAAGAATTCCTTTTTAGTGCAGGAAAGGCAACTTCACAGTGAATGAAAAAATAAAGTAAACCACTCTGGACTATGGGCCATGCTATTCTACAAAAGCAGGTAAGAGTTAAACCCTATGCAGCTTTGATAAATGTGGAGGAGGAGTCTTTTGTCCTATCTTATCTGTAAGGTTTGTCCACCTAAACAAATCACAGCTACATTCAGGAACATATTCTAGAAATGCATTTTACCCAGAACCATATCTAATATTTTTGTTTACAGATGGGGGCACTTTTACGAGCATTACAGATTAAATTACATGTCTGTTACTTCTCTTGCTTCAGCATCCTAAAGCATTGACATGTGGAGCAGGAAGGCAACATTGTCCTCCAGATGACATACAAGATATTGAATAATGTCCAGTTATTAAAACATGCATGTTTAATTGTGCAGTATGGTCAAATGCAACTACAGATGGAGTCTGAATTGGGGTACTATGGAGGACACCGTTTATAGATGACTTTTTAAGTGTTTTAAGGTAAATATGCCTTGATTTCCTTTCGAAAATTTTACAGTAACTTTGCAATCGTACAAAAACCATTGCTGCAATCACACATTGTTTGTGCCCGTTACCCTTGTTCTGTCACTGGGCTCTACTGGAAAGAGCTTGGCCCCATCCTCTTGAAATCCACACTTAAGATATTTGTGTGCATTGATAGATCCCCTCTCATCTGTCTCTTCTCCCAGCTAAACAGGCCCAGCTCCCTCAGGCTTCCCTAAGAAGAGAGATGTGCCAGAGTCTTAATCATCTCTGCAGCCCTCTGCTGGACAATCTCCAGGAGTTCTTTTTCTTTCATGAACTGAGGAGTCCAGAACTGGACACAGCACTCCAGATGAGGCCTCACCAGGGCTGAGCAGAGGGGCAGAATCACCGGCCTCATCCTGCTGGCAATGCTCTTCCTAATGCACCCCAGGATACCATTGGCCTTCTTGGCCCCACGGGCACTGCTGGCCCAAGAACAGCTTGGTTTCCACCAGCTCCTTCTCTGCAGAGCTGCTTCCCAGCAGCTCAGCCTCCAGCCTGTGCTGGTGCCTGGGGTTATTCTTCCCCAGGACCAGGACCCTGAATTGGCCTTGCTGAATTTCAAAAGGTTCCACTCCGGCCTGTTGAGATGCGTCTGAACGGCCACAAAGCTCTCTGGGGTATTGGCCACCCCTCCCAGAGAGGAGGTGCTCTGTCCCTTCATCCAAGTCCCTGATGAACAAATTAATTACTGGACACTAATCAGAATCTGTGTAGGCAATCTATCTGTGTGCAAACAGTACAACGGGAATTTTATCCCAAAGTGCCCCTTCTTTACTAGAACCTCAGTTTTTGATCCCACATAATGGCATCCTCCTCCTTTGGCCTTTCATTTTGGGCATTTCACCCGGAAGTACAAATTATCCAAGAACATGGATTACTTGAAGATTTTTTTTTTCCCCAGGGAACAGAATTTTTTAAATAGCAGTTACCATGTGGAAGAAAATATGGGTGATTCACTCAATCCCTCTATCAGTGTGCTTGAAGCCAAGGAATCCAATACTAAGCTCTCTTGGTCAGGTTGTAATTTCAGATACTGCTGGGCAGCTATCTGAGTCTCTTTGCATGTTTACGTGGCCTATCCCCACATGCTGACAGGTTCACACCTGTAAATCTGATTAGCAGACAATGTTTGACTTGATTAGTCAAGTGCAAAGCTCAATGCAGTCAGACATTTGAAATTCAAGATTTCCTGGAGCTGTGTTAATAGGTTTGAGACCTGAGCAGTGTGAAAATGAAGCAACAGGAGCCACACATTCTTACAGACAGTGTTTCATTTCTTCATTCTCAGGGGGTACTGAATCAAGAGCTGTTTGGAACCGATGTGTCCCTCTGTTACTAAATGCCTTAGCACAGACAGTGGTTGCCCTCAGAGCGTTTCTGGAGCTTCTTCAAATGTAAAATAGCAGTTTTGTGTAATATTAATCAGCAAATTCCAGTTTCCTACTGGTTACTGTCTGTACATTTGATGATCTCTAAAGGTCTGCAGGCTGCTTTCAGATTATTCCTTCACATGAGAAAGAAGGACTGTATTCTCCCTCCAGCCTTTCACAAGGGTTGTCTATTTGCAGTCTCTGAGCTCAGCCTCTTGTTTACTTATTGCTCTTCCATTCCTGTGAATCCTATTTCTCCTCAATTTTTTTGTCAATGCAAAGCTCTCTTTCTCTTCTGAGGCTGTCTCAGTGAAGCATTTGTGACACCACACATCGCGGGTGCTCTGTGAAACCAGTTTCAGAGTAACGATTGGCTATACAGGCTTAGAAAGGCACTTACGTTTCCAAATATCTCCTTGCATATTATTAAGGTTTGGAACCAAAATGATGAGTTGTTCTGCCACCGTAAGGAGACCAGAGAAGAGACACACATGAGTATAGGTCCAGTCCAGTCCTAGTTCGTGTGGGGAAAAAGTCATGGAAGTGTTGTTGTCTACTATTTATACTACCCACTATGAGCATAGTATTTTACTATCCAGTAACAAGAGATGGATCCTCGCCCCTTGATCCTGTAGATCCTGGAATATGAGAGAAATTACACTGCACTGGAGTAATTGCAGTATTGCAAACCCTTGATACTGACACAGTTTGTGAGCAGCAAAGTAAGATTTATTTTCATGTGGTGCACCCTGTAACACATTGCAATAAGTAGTCTCAGGAATGAGCTCTGCTCTCTGGCGCCACACCTTAATATCTCTATTCAGACTCTCAGAATATTGTCCTAAATCAGGTCAAAAGACAGTACAAGAATACAGGACATTATGACAGGGCAAAGTAATGGTGGAAGGAAAAAAAAATCAATAAATACAAAAAAAGGCTGAAAATTGCTTTGAGGTGAGTAGAGTTATTCCCACAGAAAGACTATTTGCGTTGATTTAATTTCTGACATGCTTTGTTTTTAAGACTTGTAATGAACTGTACTGCTGCTGTTTGTTCTCTAGCATTGTCAGAACAAAGTCATGAATAAGCAAGAATGGAAATGAAAAATTTTAGTCTCCATGCCATCTGTGAAGGGCAGGAATCACCTACAGGCACTAAAACATGAGCTGGATAAACAAGGTGGGCAAGGAGGCTGGAGGAGAACATAGATCAGAGAGCAGCAACTGAGGTGAGAATGGGGGATTTGCTGGAAAATGATAGACACAGTGCTTTAGTCATTGACCTTGCACTAAACAGCACAGGAAAAAGTCAGTGCTCCAGAGATTTAACACAGGACAAACTCAAGAGGACCAACATTCAACAGATTTCTCTCTTATGTACATCTCATTTCCCTATCCATTTCTCCCTAGTCGTATTAGCTGCGTCCTTTCTCCAGTATTGTAAATCCACTCCTCTTCCCCCAGGCAGCAGTTCTCTCTCCCCCAGCCACCAAAACTCAGAGGCCTCTGAAACCTGCAGGGTAACATTTATACACAAACCAATGTTTTCTTTGATATGAGAGGACTACTTACGGATGAAAATTGGTGATTTTTCAGAAGACATTTAAAAAAAAAAAATCCAAACCCTAAAATTACAACACTATATTTAAACTGGGAAAGTCCATGGAATAGCTGGCTTTCATTTGGTGCTTATGTGAATGCACAAATGACTATCAGAAGACTTTTCCCTGTACCATTTGCTTTATCGCAAAGCAGCCATGGGGAAAATTTGTGAAGATTTCAGTGAATTTGCAGTAAGACCAGTGTTGGTTACACTATCATTTTGCATAGCACAAGGCAATTTGAGAATCTGTTTATTTTCAGAGCAAAGTGTTCCTTGCTCATGGACTCTTCCAAAATGAAGCCCATATTTTTACAAAAAGGGAGTCTCGGGGATTGACTGCCCTCTGTCATTCACTTTCACATGTTCTGCCTCCTTTCTCACATCTTGCAAGACACGTGTGAAGGCACTGTGGTTTATAAGGGTGATGTGTCTGGTGCCTGCAGCCACAGAACAGGAAAGCAAGTGGTGCACCAGTGCTGGAGAGCACAAACTTGCACAGTGCCACAAGCTCTGTCCTTGTCTGTTACCCCAGACATTGGATAAGCCTGCTTGGTGGATCAAAGGAGCAACGTTCCGAGCAAGCATGAGTGCTGCATGGTGCTCCATAAATGCATGGGATGTGGTGGCATACTGTAAGTCGTGTTTTCTAGGAAGTGGAATCTCCCATCTCAGATCAAAATGCTGGCGTATCCTCACTGCTGCTTCCACTTCCCGCCTTGACTGACCCAGCGCCCCTTTCATTATTCATCTTTCTCCTTCTACAGGTGATGCAGAAACTTCTCTCACCCAGGGCTCCTCCCTTTCTGCTACCTGGACCCCTGTGTCCCCTTCTGAAAAACCCTGCCTACCCTCCTGGTGACATGTGGCTGTGGGTTGCACAGTGTACACACACACCCACACACCCACACACAACCTGTGGGAAGGCATGAGGCAACCTGCTCTTACACCAGGCTCTTAGAAGGGCTGCAGCCCTGTGGCATCCACTAGCAAATGCCTAAAGGAATCATTAGACAGTATTTAACCCAGTATTGTCTTCACATTGAATGCACTCACTGGAAATAAAGAGGAGGGAGCAAATCACAACTGCTTTGCAAACGGGCTGCACAGTCTCCAATTTTGAAAATTTCTGCCTCGGGAAGCAGGCCCTGTGAATGGTATTTAAATGTTACCGGGGAGGGAAGGGGAAGGCAGGTGGGAGTGAATTTCTCTCTCATGTCACACCACGGTCACCAAGGCTGGCAGTGTGTGGTCAGCTGCCTGCTCTGGAAGGGCCACGGCTGTTCTGCTGCTGCTGCTGCTGCAGTTTGTATGAGAGCTTGGGCCATCTGATTCAGGCAAAATCAGCCAAGGTGGTGTAACCCACTGAAACACGCAGTGTGAGTTTCCCTGGCTCGTTTTGTTTGAAGAGCTCACACAAAACTGGCTGCCCAGCAGAGCTGCAGGAAAGGGGCAGCAACAGGCAATTGGGAGGCAGCGAAGGCTGGAGTCAGAGCTGCACGAAACACGAACATCTGTGGTTCGGTCATTTATCAGTACAGTTGGTGTTTGTCAACGTGGTCAATGAGGTCATTTGTCAAAACAAAACTCTGCTGAGCTCCCAGATGCCTCGTTCTTTCGTGTGAACTTCCCTAATATAAGTGCAGGAATAAAAAGAATGTACTTGTCATTGCAAGAATAAATTCATTAAAGGTTAGAGCGAAATCCAAAACAATTATAAGGAAGCATTTACTTCTCCACAGACAACATCTCTCTGTTATTTTTGCCAGCAATTTGGAAAACTAATTAAAATAATGGATTATTGTACTCGCTGTTTTAAACTAATCAGTAATCCTAACATGCTATGCATTTGCTATTTCCTATAAATGCTATTTTAAAAAGCCTTCATAAATTGACATTTTAAAATAAAAATTATTTTCTTTCTCTTCTTAATTATATCTAATCCAATAAATAATTAAGCTCATCTTGCTGGTATTTGCATGAGTGTGAGAAAGCACAGGTCATTGGGCATGGGTAGCTGAGGAGATCCTAGCACCCTGTGAAGGGAAGATTTTCATAAAGCTTTTTAGTTACAAAGTACATAATGTTTTAAAGCCATTGACCTTCCAAAGGATTGAACACCTTTCATATGTCTCCAGGTGAACTTCCCAAAGCAGGAGCCCACTAACTTAACAGGCAGGCTTGAATACCTTGCCTCAGGGTGTTTTTCACAAACAATACAGACACACACACACTGCTCATAGCATCTGTCTCTTCCACTTGCCTGAGAACTGAAAACCAAATAAGGGAAAGAGATCCTCAGCTGAGCTATGAAATATGAATAGTTCTTCTGTGAATTGAACTTTGAAGCTTAAATAACAGAGCAGAAAAAGTCTGGGAAACTGAAAGATGTACACTTCTAATTTAGCGCTACCCCAAAAACTCAGTTAAAAGATTTAAACATCTTTCTTTACTTTAACTAGAATCTTCAATGGACCAAAAGTGCCTCTGGGGAATCAGCAAAGCGTTCTGCAAGATCTGAAGAAGATTCGGGGGGAGGAGACCATGGGGGGAATTATCTGCACTTCAAAGAGTTTCCTTCAATATCCCTATTTCAGATGAAGATTTACAAAATGTTTATTATTTATACATTTAGTTATTTAAACAAATGTAATGTATTACTCAGATGAGAACAAAAAGAGTTTGAAAACTTAATTTTTATGCTGTAAAAAAAAATAAAGCCTATTGGACTGAAGTTCCCTTTGACGTTCCTTTCTCTTTTTAAGGAGACTTTTTTCAAACCAAAGACAAAAATAATGTCAAGTTCTCACCTCTCTGTTGAGGTTCAAAGGATTTTCCCCCCTTCATTTTAGTATTATTTTGTATGGTAAGTATCCTATCAAATGAAGGCTCTGTTTGCTTGAATTTCAGTGGAAAGTAAGATAGAAGTAAGAAGCCAGCAGCAAGTATTCCACACTGAGTGCTGCTTTCTACACTTTTGATACAACTACTCTAAAGAGTCTGCAGAACGGGTAGAAACAACAAGCAAAAAAATGTAGAAAAACCCCATTCTGACATTGCTGCTTCATTATGTCGCATGATTTAAAATGAGCTTCAGAAAACAGGAAAGTACTTTCTAAAGCTGAGGTATTTAGAGGCATTGAGTGGCCAAGGCTGTTACCTGTGGGCAGGAGGGTGGCACAAAAATGCTAGCCAATATTTTGGTTTTTATTAAGTTTCTGTGAGATACAAAAGTCCTTGAAGGATATGATGAACTCTAAAGATATGCTTAAGTTCAGCTTAATGTTACCTCACTTTAGCATGTACTTGCACCGTCCTAAGGTGGCTTTAAAGTCAGCAACAACCTATCACAATGTAACTTTTATAATCTCCCATAATTTCCGCATTCCGTACGTCCAAATCTTTGCTATTTATTCATTTAGCATCACACATTTTCTGAGGAAGAAGTTTCATTCAGATTAGGCAGGATAACCTTTCAAAAAACTTGATCAAGCCAGGTGAAAGAGATTTTTTAAAAAAGTGTTAGCAAGCATCTCTCCCGTGTCTCCTGGCCTTTGTGGGACAAGTTCTTTGAGGAGATAAGCGGTGCAGAAAAAGCATGTGCACCATTGCTCTCACTCCACCTGTTTTCCATGGTCTCCTGTGCTGCCAGAGGTTCTGCCTGAAGCACCCCCAGGTCCTTCAGGAGCATTTCTTTCTGCTAATGGACACCTGCTTGCACCCAGTCTCACAGCTGTACTGGGCCCTCCCCGCTGGCCAGGAGAGCATCCCCCCAGCTGATGCTCAGTCCCTGAGGGGCTTTGCTGGTTTGCCCTCCTGTGCTTCACCTGCTGCAGGTGCTCAGGCCGTGGGGCAGCTGGACCCTGCCCTGCCTTAGGGACTTGGGGCAGCACTGGAGAAAGCCAGCTCTCCCAGCAGCTTCCAGGCCAGCGTGGGCAGCTGGGAAACAGAGGTTTCTACGCAACTTTTGGCCGTGAAGGCGAGTTCCTACAGACTACCTAAAAGGCAGCAGTGAATCAGAAGCACTGTCATGGCACGTTGTGTATTTTAGCATAACTTCAGTTGAATCAAAGGCCATGGATTGATTTTCAGGCTGTACAAATGTTGCCAGCTAGACTAAAATATATGGCAGGCCAGAACTGAGTTAATGTGCCAGCAAGAAAAAGAGCTTTTGCCAACAGGGAAATATAAAGCTCTGAATTCCCTAAGGCTGTAACTAGGTGAACCAAAGGTACGGCTGGTTACCTACGGTTATGCTACTGTGACTTGTACAGTTCACACAGCTCATGAGAAACTCCTAGAAAAATGTGGATGCCTTGGCAGTATTGTCCTTAGTTCTACTGAGAGCATTGTAAGGATTGTTTGCCTTTTCTTTGCTTGAAGAAACATTTATCATTGTTTAGAGAGTACCAATGGCAGGGAGATTTGGCAAGCTTCTCTAGTATGCTGTCCTTCATCCCCTTCTGTTATTCCTATCCCTGCTGACAGCTAGTCAACACATTTCTTTTTTTGGATTAAAATTTGTGTTGTCTTGATTGGAGACTGAACTTCCACTGCAATTGAGAAGTTTTGAAAAAAAATAAATTACTGCTTTCCAATGTATTTTTATTATGGGAAACATTCAGAACAAACCACTTGAATTTACTGATTTGTTTTGATGATGTCAAGCACCTTTGACAAAAGATATAGGTTATTATTCTGATTAACTTCCCATAATTTAGTATTATATTAGATAGCAGTTAATAACGTTATAGACAAGTTACTTATTCAGCACTGAAGCAATGTACTTGTACTTATCAGTGTGGCAAAACTACCTCGCAATCTGTGCCTTAATGAAACCACCTCCTGCGCCTTCACACAAAACTTGCTTCAAAATTTGAAGTTAATCTCTGGAATAAGGAAACTAAAATTAGAATCACAGAAATCTCCCTTCACGTTATGAAAATCTCAGTCATTGCAATTTCTGTGCTGAAAACTCAGCGTAGTTATTTCTGCATATTGTTGCTCTGTGTTAGTTTGATTGATTACCTTCTTTTGCTTCACGAGGAATTAATGACATACAGAAGTTCTCTTAACGTGAAGGAAACGTTATCTGACTCAAAGTCCAAAGAACCCACACCTTGGGTGGTGATGCCATTTGCAAATATGGTTTGATACAAATCCATTTAACAGTGGAAGTGGCCGTGTAAGGGCAAACACAGATGTAGGTATTTGGAGCTGACAAGCCTCAGACCATTTGTGCCTCACAGTCCTTTAAACTCCTCTCCACTCTCCCTCAGGTTAGGAGGAAAGGAAGAGCTGGGGAGGGGTTCATTCAGAGTGCTGCCAATCTTTTAGTGCCTCATAAAGGACTTTACAAGGCAGGCCAGTCCTTCCAGAGCCTCGGGGTTGGAAGGAAACATGTAAGCAGAATTTCAGTGAGAGGTATGGAGACAGGCCCAAACTAGTTAATGATCTCTCACATAAGTTGTTGAGGAAGAAATCTGGATAGAAAGCAGCCAGTCTGCTTTTTCGTCTAGTCTTAGATCTAAGTCTTACAGAGACCTGTGTTATTTTAGCCAGTTTTTATCTGTTTACTGAGAGTATTTCTATTATTTTACCTGTTATATGTTGCTATGATTATGTTGTTTTCTTACTAATAAAAAAATAAAAATCAAGGTGTACTTGATATCATAGTCTGCAGCCACCAGCTACCTCGAACCACAGAAATATCAAAATACTGCAACACTTTGATTGTTGCTATATAGTTAATGGGAGAATGGGTTATTATTTATTCAATTATTTTCAAAACAGCACAGAAATCACAAAAGCATTCTTCAAAAAATGTGAAGATATGTGTTTTTAACTTTCACTTATCTACAGCTGATAATGCTGATACCAATGCTAGTAAGCACCACTGCCTACAAACTAATTAGAAAATGAAAATTTATGCTTATATGATTGTTCTGCTTGCATTTTTCATAATCGACTATAACAAAATCATTGTTTGATCTTGAGTATGGCATAGTAAATGGTGCCAGCTACTTTTTCTTTATCAGCCAATGAATTTTGGAACAGAAGACATTTTTTCAGCTTCTTTTTCTGTTAAAATGAAGAGGTATGTCTTTAATATATTACCATGCCACTGAAGGGTCTTAAAATACTGCATATTACTCGATACTTGTAAACACGAGGCAAGGATTGCATTTTTTTAATAGTTTAACAATGATAAAGTGGTTCTTTCAGTGAATGACTACTACTCATATTTCTTTCAATATGAGCTGAAGGACTTTTTTTTTTTTTTGAATTAGAACAAGCTGATCTGTATGTGCTTCAGTTTGATATAGTACGCTAATTGCTGAGTTACCAAAAACTGATGACAAAAGAGCTGGTCATAAATAGAGCTCTCATACAAACACATCCTACTGAAATTGTAAAAAATATTTCATATCTGTGTGTGCGTGTGTGTGCTTTCATACCCACTTCCCCAGTCTACATGGAGAAACTTGAAGAGAGGCTTTTTACAAGGGCATGTAGTGACAGGAAGGGGGGAATGGCTTCAAACTGAAAAAGGGCAGGTTTAGATTAGATATTAGGGAGAAATTCTTTACTGAGATGGTGTTGAGGCACTGGAGCAGGTTACCCAGAGAAGTCATAGATGCCCCATTTGTGGAAGTGTTCCAGGCCAGGTTGGATGGGGCTTTGAACAACATGGTCTAGTGGAAGGTGTCCCTGTCCCTGGCAGGACATTTGGAATTAGAAGACCTTTAAAGTCCCTTCCAAATCAGACCATTCCATGATTCTGTGATTTTGAGTGCATCGAACAAAATTTACTTCAATTCTGTTCTCAGAGCCGGGAAAAAAGAAAAAAAAAAAGTCAGATTGACTTCTTGGGAGCTCACCGATGGTGTTCAGCAGGTGACACTGATTCCAGAGGGTGGACAAGGGCTGCTCAGCACTTGTGCGTGAGGGGACGCGGTGGCACCTGGTGGCAGGGTGGGTGCACCTCGAGGGGCACCGGGGCACGGGGCAGGAGGAGGCCGCTCCTGCCTCACCCAGGGCCGCGCTTCCCTGTGTCAATAGCCCGGGATGGATTGCAGGAACCTGCTAAATATTGATTCTGCTAAGGCTTGGAATTAAAGTTAATTTAAATAGTACGTGTAAAGAGTTTTATGAATTGATTTCAAATGACAAAGAAGTATTGAAAAAGCATTAAACCTAAGTGCCATTTTAAACAATAAATTTAAGCTCATGGTAATTGAATTACGTGTTTGCAGCTGGCAGGGCAGGCCGGGGGGAAACGCAGCCTGTGCTGCTGAAAACAGGGGAAGCATTCTGGAAGCGGAATTGCTGTCCTGGGTGCAGAGGGGCTGCGTGTGGGAGGGCGGCCCGGCCGCCCCAGGCGGTCCCACGCACACCTGCGAGGCCGCGGCGGCTGCGGCGGGGACGGGGGGCTGTTCTCGAGGGGGCCCTCAGGGAGCCCGGTGGGGCCCTCAGGGAGCCCACCAGGGCGTTCGGGCTGCCTGGGCCGGCTCTGCCGAGCTCTGGGGGAGTGCGTAGGAGGGAAAGCAGCGGTACACCAGAGGCAATTGTGGAGCAGGAGGAGGGGCCGAGAGTGGCCAGCAGGTGGAGAGAGACGATTGTCCCTCTCTACGCCTCTCTGGTGAGACCCTGCCTGGGCGTACTGCATCCAGCTCTGTGGTGCCCAGCACAGGAAAGGCATGGACCTGTTGGAGTGAGCTCACAGGAGGGACACCAACGTGATCAGAGGGCTGGAGCACTTCTCCTGTGAGGAAAGGTGGAGAGAGTTGGCACTATTCAGCCTGGAGAAGAAAAGGTCCTGGGGAGACCTTATAGAAGCCTTCCAGTACCGAAAGGGGGCTTGAGACCGGTACAAGAGAGCTGGAGAGAGACTTTTGAGGGTGTTTAGTGATAGGACAGGGGGAAATGGCTTTAAGCTGAAAGAGAACAGGTTCAGATTGGATGTAAGGAAGAAATTCTCTACTGTGATGGTGGTGAGGCACTAGAGCAGGTTGCCCAGAGAGGCTGTGGATTCCCCATGACTGAAGGGGTTCCAGGCCAGGCTGGATGGGGCTTTGAGCAAGCTGCTTTAATGGGAGGTGTCCCTGACCATGGCAGCGGGTTGGAACTAGCTGATATTTAAGGTCCCTTCCAACCCAAACCATTCTATTGAGAGCAAGGCCAAAAGGATCTCAGTTCCACAGAGAATGAGTTTCAATGTATGACTGGGAGGAGTTCTGGTGTTTTCCTCCATGTAACCATCATTTCCCACCAAACTGACTACTAAATAGTTAAAAATTGAAACAAAAATTGTTGGGAACAACCCTCTCTCCCACAACCACTTTCTGTTCCAAGGCAAATGACTGCTGCTGATGGAAATGTCAAATTCATACAAATGAGGGCTTTATTGGCTTCCTTTCATGCCTGTTCAATGATGGCACCGCTGCCCAAAACTGTATCCATGGCATTCGGGTGCTGCAACACCTTTGTGATGGATTGGTCACCTGTTGGCTGTGCCTCTATCCAAGACAGAAGGCAAATGAGAAGCCTTTCCTGTGTTCTTGTAGTAGAACGTATAGTTTCATAAATAGCAGGTCCAGACTGCAAACAGTGCAGATTAGACTGCCTAATAGAGGAATTTAAGAGCACTTAAATGTCCTTGGATAATGATTTATCAGTATATTTTGTAGTCTCCTTTCAGCATGAGTTTATCACTCCAGCACTACATCCTCTGCCTGTACCTGGGGCAAGAAGCTATGTTGCTTTTTGTGAGATCAGGCTGAAGGTCCAGTGCATGCCCGTTCTCCCTTACACCAGGTTTTGAGATGCTCTGGGAGGTAAATCAAATCTACCGGCTCCTGGAGAGGTTGGAGCCAGCAACAAATCACTGTCCGTAGTATAATGGGTGAATAACTCTGTGAGAGTATGGTCAGAGCAGCTGTCAGAATGTTCTGGGTGGAAAAACGAGCAAACCAAACACCTGAATGCCTTAAGTGCTTAACCCAGCCTGGGCTAGGCTAGAAACAGTACCCTAGAGCTGCTGTGTTTGCAGGGAGCTAGGAACTTCTATGCGGTGCAGCCAGGAATGGTGACCTCAAGTAAGGCCACAGCCAGAAGAATGTACACAGCTCCAGCTGGAGATAAAACAAGTTAATGAAATGAGGTCAAAAGTCTCCTGCTAAAAAGAGGGTGTTTAATGGGTATGATCTGTACATATTGCTTTATTTTCTTCCTTATGCTATATTAGTCAGTGTTTTGGTTCTGTGAGTTGCCTTTCTTAGACAAGATACACGTGTTGTGGAAGGTTGGCATGTTCTAAGCTGATAAAAATGCATGAGCCACTTGAGCTACTGAATGAGCTGATGTTATGGAGGCCATAATATTTTCACCGGCTATATTGGTCATACATCTAAGTGATTTTGAACAGGCAGCTTTATTGATATTTAAAGCAAACTCTCTTTACTCAAAAGGCCCTATGTAATAGAAAAGCTGAGGAAGTTATAGTAGCTGACTGCAAAGGTTGGTTATTAATGCTTACTGTAACTAACATGCCCATCTTTTGAAGGTGTAGAATGTCAAATGTGTAACTCAAGACTCTTCTCTTCTTCACCTGTCCTTGGCAGATCTCAACCACCTCTGCCCTATTAAGGCTGGGAGCCCATCGTAGTCACTTTTCCCTGCAGGATAAGAACCTTTGGGAGATGCTACTGTCTCAAGAACTGGCGACTCAATTCAGCACAATGAAGAAATCCCTCTGTATACTAGAAGGTATCAATAACAGATAAACCCATGGCTATTCAGTTATTTAAAAAAATTAAGTACTAATGCATAGGGGAAAGGAAGGAAGCAACATGAGCGGTTTAAGGAGTAAATATTAGGAAAAAAAGGAGCAAACGAGAAGAACAACTTCTGCACTATGACACATATGTCAGTGAAACATGCATGACTATATAAAATGGGTGGAAATACGCTTTTTTTTTTTTTAGGTGGGCTCACAATATTGGTAACAAATAACTTGTTGTTACAAGTCTGTCTTCCCTAATGGCATATAAAATGCATAGTGGTAGTTCTGCAGATGAAGCCTTATGCTTAAATCTGAGTGTTTCTCAGTTGTTGTGTTTCATTATGCACAGAGCTTCATCTTTCATATTAAAAAACAAAAAACCAATCTTCTAGAAGGAGTTCACTGTAAGCTTTAGTGGTGCTGATATACCCAGTGGAACATTGCTTCTTTCCAAATTCTCTTAGAGGTAAAATAGTTTAATAGTTGATGTTGCACTTTTGTGTTGTAATTTGATGGCAAAACACGTACACTAGATTCAGTTATTTTTCTTCTTCTCAGTTGCAGATGCATATGTAGAACTGGTAAGCAAATTACTACATGTAAAGTAGAATTGCATCATGGAGTACTGTAAGCTTTTTCCAGCACGTGTTTTTCATGTTAGGTAAACATATCTTTCTCCTGGAATGATAATACATCAGCTTGCCTTTTAAAAATGCTCTGTAGTGGAGCAAAAGTCAGAATGTTTGTCCTTTAGGAGTCTCTCTGCAGACCTGAATAAACACTGTAGAGATGCCCGAGTCATTAGGGATTTGCTCTGCTAGCTAGGCAATTCCACTGCATCACCCTTTCAGTGTAAATAACTGTGCTTAATTAATGGAAATGCAATATATACTAAGTAATGACAGAACAAGTAAATTAACAAATGCAGGGGAAGATGTGGCTCTGTTGAGGGCATCAGATGAGGATCTTGCTACTTCATTAGTTTAGGCCAGTTGAAACCAATGTGAACTATAAACCTACACTTTTTTATACTGTACAACAGCATTGCAATGAAATACATTTTCGCTTGTGTTAGAATTAGTAATTAGAAGCACAAAATGAGTCATTTAGGCATGTGACTGGCTGTATTTGGTATGCACTCCAGAACAGCTGTCTCTTGTATCCACAGCTACTGACACTCACAGAAAGGATGGCCAGACTTTGCAAACCCATTCCTGACAGTGCACAAATAAACAACTGGGGGTGGATTTAACAATGCAGACAGTATTAATCCTTCCCCATTCCTGCTGTCTTGAGGATTTGAAAGGTAAATGCAATTAAGTAAAACTTGCATTTACCAGTCTATACTTGGAGGCTCATATTTTCCTTCCCTTGCTCCCACTAAAATATATATTTTTGCTTTCATTGTATTTATACCAGCCACCAATGAAATGCCAAATTCCCCTAGCTTGGTTTAATTGTTTTTTTTGGAATGGCATAAACATAAGACCAGAGTAAGGGACATAGGAAGCTTTTCTTTCAGCTTTGTGTTCTGCCTCTCTTCTTCCAAATGACCATGCCTTTTCACCCTTTTTTTTCCCCCTTAATTTTCTTCTCTCCTTTCTTCATGCTCAATAATCCTTAAAATAATCTTTGTGAGGGATGGATGGAAAAGAATTTGCCATGGGGAACTGTAAGATTTCATGAGAAAACAAGCAGGGAGAACCCTCAAATTTCCCAAATTATCCTGAGAAAAATTAAAATGGCTTGGGGCCATGTTCTTAGATCTCTGAATTCCACTTTGCTACAAGAGTGGTACCTGCCTTTTTGGTTTACTGTTGCTTTTGTTTCCATTTTCTCCTCTTTTTCTACCTGCAGTTACTTGTTCATGACTTGGAAAATAAACTTATAAACTTTTTGCAGCAGAGGTTTTGTCTGTGAGCATGGTTTCCACATATTTGATAGGATTGGGTGGAAGGTGATAGAAGTAATCTTTCTCTGGAGTACTCTGACTCAAAATTTCGGACTGCTCTTAGTTATAAGCCCAAAAAGCCTGACTTCTGTGGTACTGTTGTTACAGTGTTTGGGCAACAGGTGTGTACTATTTCTTAGGTACATCAGCACTACTGCCTGCAGAGTAAGGGATCTACTCACAGCTTCCTGAAAGGTGAACCCACTGTGTGCCACCTCAGTTCAGTTTCAAGTTGGTTTAAGCCCCTGCACTGTATGAATGCTTACAATCCTCTCTCTTCTGTGGGGGAGAACAGTAGAGATGATGGTAATTGTTTTTCTTTTAGTTCCACCTCTTTATCACTAAGAGGCATTTTCATATTATTCGTAAAATAAGAGATGTAGCCTGCATTGCACTGTAAAAGTGTTGTATAGGAATCATTAATGTGTAACACATGTACATGCTTTCCTACAGTATTTCATTAAGTACATTTTTCTTCTAGATGTATCCATGCCAAAAAGATAATGGTCTCATGGTAGTGATGGCACAGATTGTGGTGTGAAACAGCAAAAGAAGATGGAAGAGAAAGTGCATAGGCTTTTGAACACATGAATTTTTCTTTTCCATCTTTCATTTTGGGTAGTTGAAAACATGGAGTTTCTGAGCAGGATATTTTCATGTGTTGGTTTCTGTTTTGTGGGTTTTCTGAAAGAATAGTGTAGGAAGTTATGTTAACAAGAAACAAAACCATTTTTTCCTGTCAAAGGGGATAGGCATTTAATTCCTGAAGTGATTCTAAAGGTCAGTAAAGATACATTGGCGCTCTTTCAATCTGCAAGTAATTAACTGCTTGGGTCTGCCAAAGAACCAGGTAGGTTTATATATATATATACATATATAGTTAGTTAGTCAGTCAAATATTCATGGTTGATTAGCACCTAAAATACTAATTGGCTGCCTTCCCTTAAATAACTCAAACAGTCCATCCTGTTAGTACTACTCTGAGCTTCACTACAGGGATCACATCAGCATAAAAATGTAGAATTTGCTTCTTAAACTGAAAACCAAAATACCTCTTGTAAGAACAATACCAACAGCAGCTCAGGCTTGGTCAGGACTCAGTCAGAACAGGCTAAGTGCACAAGTCTCACGAGCAGGTCGTCTCCAAAGGTTGAAGAGAACATTGAGGGAAAGATGGACTCATACGAAGACAAGAGAGGGAACTGGAGTTCTTACGTGTCACCTTTCTTCTGATAAATGTGCTGTAATATTAACCAGTGATTTAGATTGTTTACTCTTACTGTAACAGAATAAAATCATGTTCAGGCACAGTCTGTACTGTTCACCTTTTCCTTTCACTGCTGTGTTTCCTCAGCTAGTTCTTGGCCCAGCTGGAAAAGTGGCAGGAAATGTCACATACATATGGACATTATGTGGCTGGCTGGGTGTTTTTTTCCCCCATGTTGTTTAAGCAGGCTCGGAGCAGTCCTGAAGAGCATTAACGTGCTGCCTCTGACAGCTGAGAGTGTTTTGCCACAGGTGTAGTTTTCCCCAGAGGACTCTGGGCCTGAATGCTGAAGAGGGAAGAGAATAGACGTCCTTTGTTGTCCTTGACCAGAAAGGGGTGTGCAGCACTCAGCAGAGGGTTCATTTAACAGCTTGCTTGTATCCATGGGGTGGTATCAAGCAGTAAAATATTAGTAAGAAATAAGTTTAGCAGGGCATTCTACTTCCACACTGCCCAGCAATAAAGTGTAAAAATCATCCCTGAAATATGCCTCCTTCTGTGAGGAAGAGTTACAAGTGGGTTATAATTCACCAGACATTTCTAAAAGCAGTGATATGCAAGAGGACGACAGACCACTGCAGCAGATGATGTAGGAGTAGAGACATGACTGAGTGAGAGAAGCCAGAAGGAGAAATTACTTCTCATGACACTAGGGAGGCGCGTTGCAAACTTGGCTTATAATTGTATGTACTTTACCTGTCTCTGACATTCTCTTACATATATTAATGTTATAGCAATCCATATGAACAAAATGGGCAGCATGCCAAAGGGGGTTGTAATTTTCAAGTACCTCCGTACTGTTATTGGAGAGGGGAGGAGGATATCCACTAACGGTGTAATTATGTGGCAATTCCAGGGAAATTGATTATTATTAGCTTTTTATGATCACACTAACAAAGTCAATGATCCAAGATAAAATAGCAAAAATTAGTGCCTGAACAATATTCAGCAACAAGGTATCACCAGGTGAGAGTGGATGTATCTGAAACCAGGTAATTCCTGAAAGGGAAATGGCCATCTCCCACCAATTATAACGATGGATGTGCTCTATTAAAGCCTGATCCACTGTAATGGGGGACTCCTGGCATGAGAGGCCACATAAGTATGCAATGACACATACAGTATCGAGAAGTGGGTGGGTGTTTATTCTAAATACCCACATCACTGGGGTATTTGCACCTTTAACCAACAGAGAGAATTACAGGTAGCGAATACAGATCAATTTCTTCCAGTTGGTTATTGCTTTAACAAAATCTCTTGTCCCTTTTTCTAACATCCGTCTTCAGTCCCCCAAACGCAGCACGGAGACTGGGTACCTGCATAGTCAGAACTATCACTTGTCAGCCATGTCTTCCCCTTTGAGGCTTCGTGGTTTCATAGATAATAATTAAAAACACTTCTCTGGGATGTGAGAAGGCTTTTCTAAAAGGAGAGCAAGTCGCTGCAATACAATAGCATAATATTTTTGAAGGTCATAATAATAAAGTAGGGGAAAGAGAATAATCGTTATTGCTCTTTCTTGTAATTAGTTTGCTTTCTGATATCCCACACTGTAACTAGAACATTATTCAAGAACACCCATCACAGTGCTTAACAAGATTTAATGTACATTTATTCTTAACATGTGGAACATATAAAGATTTTATACTGAATAAATGAAATTCATTAAGCCAGAGGAAAAGGAGGAATTTACATCAAGTTTTTTCTTTTTTAACTACATTATCTTGAAATACAAATGCAGATTCTTGTCACTGAAAAATCTTTGAAGTTGTGTTTCTTCCTTTTTTTTTTCCTGTATATATTTTTTTGTCTGTAGACTGGTAACCATTTTCTTAAATCAATCCATACGTAACCATTTCCACACCTTGATTTATAAAGCAAATTGTGATCGGCTGCTCTCCCGAAATAGAGCATGACTTTATACATACAGAAACTTGTACATTACCCTCAGTTGTTGGTTTTCTGTGTTGGGTTTTTTCTTTTTTCTTTTTTTTTTTTTTATTATTTTTTGGAGATATGGCCCAAATGAAAGAAAAAAAATAATTCTACTATCACTTTGTAGATACCACATCATGAAAAAGAAACTAAAAACTTTGTACTAAAAAAAAAAAAAAAAAAATGAGGGTATGTTTCATGTACAACTTCTATATACATCACGGCCCTTAGGCAATAAAAAAATATTTTAAAAAATGATTAAAGGAATTGTGAAGAACTGTCATTGTGGAAGGTCAAAAAAAAAACCAGATGTAGACAAGACAGTTCTGGTGAGGAAGCAATTGATATTTAACTTCAGGTTTTGTTTAAAAATCTTTTAACTTGACTTGTTTTGTTTTGCTCCTAGCCTAATGTAACCATTTCTCCTGAGGAGAAATCAGTATCGTTTTGGATTTTGACTACTGACTGACACCCTCCTTGATCCCCTATACCTACATCACTAGAATCTTCTATTGCACAGAGCTTTGGGTGATGGTATACAAGTTTTTTTTTATTTTTTCCTTATCTGAAAAAATAAAACACACAGGAACTTGGTATGTTGGTTATTTTTCACCTTTTTGTTTCAAAGTGGTGAGATTTTTTTTCCCATCATACAATGGTTTGCCATAACATTTTTTTTTAAAAAGTCACTAGTTCGCTTCCCAAAAAATATGCAATACAAACATGGAAAAGAACATTGAAAAGGATAATCTATGGAAAAAAAAAGTGTGACCTTTGAATGTACTAGACAGCAACTTTGGTTAAAAAAAATAAAATAAAAAGATGTACTTATACACATAGACAGCAAATATTAATTTCATAACTGTTCAAATTAATAATTTCTTTAATTCCCAATTGGTAAATAGTGAATGGGGCAGAGGAGCAAAGATTCTTTTTTTTTCCTTCTTCCTACGTTGGATAAACAAGAACAGAAAACAGCCAGTTATATGTGACCCTCTAATCTCCACTCACACATGCTTGGCTTCTCACTTATGTCATAACTGCCCAATCTGAAAAAGTACATCACAGATGACAGATGCAACCAGAGAGTTCAGGACAGCAGATATTGAGATATCCAGCAAACGACCCTCGTGCAAAAGGAACTCGGAGCGGTTCTCGTCCACTCTCGCCATGGCCAGCAAGGCCTTGGCTGCCCTGCACATCATGTCTACGCTAGGCGGCTCCAGAGGCGGAGGCTGCATGTGCATGAGGTTATGCTGGCTCTGCTGGTACTGGGCCATAGTGACCCCATCCTCCAGGAAGCTTATCAAGTTTCCGATGCTTCCCTTCTGCACAGCTATTGCCCTTGCTGCTAATGTGTCCCCCTGGGCAAGGTTCGATAGGAGCGCCATGGACATTTCTCGGCAGACCGGGTTTTTGCGGTCCCCAACGTACCTAACTAAAGTAGCGTAGAGTTTCTCCTGACGGCTGAACGGGGGGGTGGCCAAGATAAGGTCCACATTATTGTCCTGGATACTGAGCTTACACAGGGTCTCCAGCACAAGTCTCTGAGGCGAAAGAACCGAGTTGGGCCCCACGGTTGGAAAAGGATCCTGTGCCTCTGCAGACGGGCACACCATCCAGTGCAGCAAGCCATCCAAAATTGGCAAACAGATGCTTTCCGTGTAAGCAGACAAGTCTAGCTGCCCAGAAATGTTGGCTAATGTGACCAATGTATTATCCCTCAAGACCTCGAGGCAGTCCCACCACCACTCATCCTTGCTGCAGGCCACCCCTTTGTCCTCCTCTTCCTCTTTCTCGTAAGTCTGCGGTGCTCGCTTTCTTTCTGGATGCTCGTGGTGAAGAAGGATCAACTTTCCCAGGATCAGCACCAAGCCTGGATGTTTGGACATTTCGGTGTCATTGCCAGGCACAAAAGACAAGCTACGGACGATATTTGACACACAGATGCAGCGTTTGGCCAAGGAGTCTTGCCAGTGAGTTATGGTGCATAGAGGAGTCTCATCCCGGCTCCTTGGCTCATCCTCTAGCAGTTTAATATTCCGGTGGCTTTTGGCTTGATGGATCCCGAAGGGAAATTTACTGCTCTCTGTTTGGGAACCAGAGTTTGAGTCTTCAGGTAACGCTCCCGGCCGAGCTGAGAGGACATCATCAATGGTTGCCGTTATACTCTTTTCTTGTTGCTCCTCAGATTCACTTTTCCCCTCGAGGTCCTTCTTTTTGCTTGGAGAGTTCAAGGGAGGAGGGGCTTTCCTGCGTGGTGGAATCTCCATCTTGCTTTCAAAGTGAGTCTGGATATGCTCAGTTGTGTCACCACCACCAAGCTGCCAGTGGAGAAGTCCACTATCAAATTCCTGAACGCGTCCAAGTTTGTCAGATCGGTCAACAACAAATAGATTATTTTTCTTTACAATCTTTATTGGCAGCTTGTCAAATTTACTGGCTTGTTTTGGCCTCTCACTTGGATCAGCAATGGCACCAGGAGTGGAAAAAACAATGCTCTTTTCTTCTCCTTCTACCTTTTCATCCTCCCCCTCCTCCTCATCTTCATCAAAATAGTCAATACATTCGTCATTCTCATCTTTTCCAGTATCCTCTGCCAAGGACTGACTATCATCTTTCTTGGCTACTTTGTGATCAAGTGCTTTGTGGCCTGGATCTCCCACTTCATATTCCATAAGGATTCCAAAAATGTCAATCAGGCATTTTCTAAAATATTCTACTAAAAGCTCAAGAAATCCAGACAACTGAGGGGAGAAGAAAGAAAGAACATAAAAATCACATAAATATTTTTGTCTGCATGAAATGTTATCAGGAACACTGTGCGGATATTCCCTCATGCTGCTGTGGACTCGTGGCTAGGTCCTGCATGGCAGAAGTTAATCAAAAGAAATTCTTCTAGAGTCTGTCCGAGCAGTATAGAATGTCAAACTATCACAGCTCCGTTCGCTTCAACTGTAACAGCTACGAGAAGTACAGAACTTTATTAACGTCTCCCTTAAGCCACAGCAGACATCTGGCTTGGCTGTTCTGTCCCCTTGGAAGTGCCTATTACTCTTCATTCTTTTGTACAGAGTACTGAAGTTCCTAACTCGGCTATTTTTTCTGATTTGTACTTTTATTAGATAGCTAAAGTTTGCAATTCTTCCTCTCCTCCTTTGTCTCTAAAACCAACTGTCATGTAGGAACCTGCAGTTCAGGGTCCAGGGACTGATGTCCTAAATTAATATCTCATCTCTATTGGAACAGATCCATTTTTTGTCTGGCAATAGTTAAAAATTGTTATTGGAGCCTGGTGCTGTAAGTCACCCTTCAGAAACAGTTTTCATTTAGGTTTAATCTTCTTAATTAACTTGTAATCACTTTCTTATGGAAAGGCAGTAGTTGGACTTGGCATTAATTTACGCTCAGTGGCTTTATTATTAAAAATTCTTTGTTGTTATGATGCATTCAGCCCGATTGTCTGGCTTTTAATGTGGTTTGTGGGGGTTTTTTGGTGGGCTAATAGCTTTTCAGTGAAACGTAGCCTTTTGTCCATTCTATATTCTCCTATGATTGCCAGCTCCTCAAAGAACTAAGGACAAACTGATGCTTATCAGAACCGATGCTTATCAGAACTGCAGGAGTTACCAGCCATCATATGGTCCTGGCTGCCACTGGAAACAGAGTCCAAGGCAAACATAACAAAAGAATAGCTATATTTACAATATGCCTGGTATTCTGTGCAATTTGCATAGGGTGCGTGAATACAATTTCTGACAGAATTCAGAGGAGATTCACCTCATTTAACTCCAAACACCCACACTAGTCACACACCTAATCTAATTGTCTTGATTCCTTTTATAATCAATGGTCTTTTACAGGCCATTTCTAGGGTATGATTCATCTGACCTATTTTAGATCTCTTCTTCTGGGTGAGATAAATCATGCTATAGATATCCCTAGTTCCAAAGTTAGGTGGGATGTAATGTACCATTTGTGTCTGTATTTATAAAAAAAGAAGTCATTATATTTAAAAAATGATGAGTTACACTATTAGTAACCAAGGAATGAATGGAGGAGAGAAACTGAATATTTAATTTGTACAAATTTCAGATGATGTGAATTATCAGCATGCCATCTATTACTACCACCTAACAGCCAAATGATTAGAGCAGAGCTGAAAAATGCTGGGAGGCAGTGAGGCAAAAGCACACACTGTTAAATCCTGCGTTGCTTGCATCCTACAGATCGACAGTGGATTTTAGCCTTTAAATTGCCAATTTGGTATTCCTGCGAAAACTCAATTCACTGGAAGAAGAAACCAAACAGAAAATAAGCAATTAAATAAAATCCCACAGTCTCACGTGGAAGTACGGAATAGGACAAGCCGTCACCAAAAGACAGCCTTCAAATCAGTTTAATATAGTTTTGCAAAGTCTTTTATGGAAACACAGATTAAGAAAGATTACTAACACACTGCTGTTTTGGGAGATTATACTATCACGTGTGTGAATTTACACATTAGTCTTTTGGCAGTGCTAAAATTCTTATATTCCTACATGCTCCTTTCTACAAGAAACGTCCTTCTTTCAGGCTTCTTAATTTCCTCTATGTGACCTATATCCGTCTCTTGTTACTCACTGTTACCAATCATAAACAAGTGCAAGTTTTTCAATATTAAAATTTATGTTAATTAGAATAAATTAGAAAGGCCAGCAGCACTTTTGTAGGTGTCTTATTTCACTTTTCTTTCCCATGAAAGTTGAGAAGTATACTGCTTTCCCACCTACCTGAGAGAGGTTGAAAGTAGCAACAGTGCTGTCATCATACAGAAGAATATTAATAGTGTCTAGCGCCCAGGTACTTTCAGCCAAAAGACCAGATTTAAGAGACATCATCACTCTCCAGGCCTCAGGAGTTACTGGAGAAAGAAAGAGGGAGAAGTAAAACAGCATTAGTGCATCCTTGGAGATTGTTAATGAGTTCTGAAAGAGTAAACTGTGACGTTCTGAGGATGCAAATTTAAATTAAACAGTTACTAGTTAAGACCCTATTTTTCACTGCTTAGCTCTGTTCAGTTTTCTGTAACTGCTGCTAAGCCTTAGTGCTGGAGAATATCCTAGCAGGGCCATTCTTCCTGACTCTGCTGAACCCGAAATAATTGTACAAACTTAAAGAACTCGACTAACCCAATTCATCCATAAACCAAGGTAGAACACTCTGTCAAGAGTGTGGAAATCCGAAGTATGAGAACTCGAATGGATGAAATGTAACCAGAATTTAAGGTAAGAAGATACTTGGGGATCTTCTTAAGAAGCGGGGACAAAGAAGCAAACAGGACAAATACTATGGAATGATTAAATGGACCATTCAAGGAAAGCAGAGACTGCAACTACACAGCAGAATAGCATGAGCGTCCATGGAACAAAAACATGGAAAGCTTTGCTAAGCTAAATGCTGTATTGGTGATTTAACAGACATTCTGAAGGACCTTTCAACACATCTCATTTTGAAATCTGAGGCAAGCTTCATTTTTAATGCATTTGTGGAGACCTCGGGTCTCCATATAAAATATTGCTTTCATTTCGTGTCAGATCGTCTGGGATGAGTTTTACCTATCATCCTCACTGATGCACACGTTATCACATTTTTATTGAAAACAATCGCATTATAGTTACCAAAGTTCACTATTTGTCAAGAGTGTCTTAAAATGTGGAAAAAAAAAAACAGAATCAAAGTGCCTTTCCTCCCAATTTGTATGGGTACTCAGGTTTTGTTTTGATGCTTACCAATATCTTTTGAGGTAATCTTTCGTCTTGGTTTTAAGACTGGTTGGGATGCTTCTACAGAGCCTGGGGGGAAGGTAATCTCTCGCCTAATTGGTGGTGGTTGGGGTGGAGGTCCTGTGACCTGTGACACTGGAACTGTGGGTATAACCTTTTGCATCTTCATGGAGGGTAGGAAAGGAGACTTGCTTGGAGACATACGGTTTTCCAAAGAGCGCTGGAAGGATGCTGGACTTGGAGCTCTAGAGATGTGGTTTGGCATAGAGGGTGGTGTCTGGTAGGATGACTGAGGAGGTCTAGTGATAGGCTGCATGGAGGCTGAGGATGACATATAAGAAGGCTGCCGCTGGTTGACATGAGAAGGCCACTGACTCTCGTGGTTTATCCTCTGGTCAGGTACCATCATATCATCAGTGCGATTCATCCCTGGATACGGAGGGGCCTGCGCAGGGCCTCCTGGACCTTGCCTGTTCTGGTAAGGGTAAGGCATATCATTTCGTGTTGGCCACATGTTCTGCTGAGGACCTTCACTGGAGGATGACGACTGCATGGGGCCACCAATCATCTGGGGAGGTATTCCATGCTGCTGCATTTGTCCTGGGCCCTGCATCCTCTCCCTGTTGTATGGATACGGATACTGTCCCTGCATGGGCCTCCTGTCAGGCCCTGTGTAAGCGTTGCTGTACTGGTTATACATTTCCTGCTGCTGGTTGCCATACTGCATGTTATACATATCCCCTTCATGGCGTTTGGCCGGAGGCCCATACATGCCATCCATGTGTCTCTTGTAGTTCTGAAAGGAAATTTTGGAAAGATGCGTCACTTTTACTCCATACGCAATACAAATATACTGGATGAAAGCTCATTCAAAAAGCTGAAGGCGCTTAGTTCTAGAGGGAGCGTGCCGACTCCGGAGTTAGGCACACACACACGGCTACGGTTAGGCTTGATCCAGGGCTTTCTTTTTAAGCCTCTGCTTTACTGCGCTTGTAACTGAATACTAAAAGGAAACTTATCCTTGGGCTAAATTTTCTTATGCTTGCTCTAATTTTCTCCCTTTCCCTTTCCTTCCCCATCTGTCAGATTAAATTCCACTGGTCATTTCAGACATGCATGAAAAGGCAACATTCCTCACCAACGAAAATATTTTCACTTATTTTTTATGCTTAGTCTACTAAGAAGAGAAATCTTAAAAAAACCTCAAAACCACCCAGTGAATCTTTTCAAGAGACAAGCGCTGAATAAACTCTTCAAGTAACAAGATACGCTGCAAGCATGCGTGTCTGAAACACTGAATCTTACAACATGACATAGGCTACACACAGTATATTTATTAATGGGAGAAAACATTCTGCTGCCTTTGACACTCTGTGTAATTCCCAGGAATACAATCCTCTTTGGGCAACCGCCCTCTTCGCAAATCATCCCAATCATATTTATTTTACTGTGAGATTATTACAGCAAATGGTCACATCCAAATGTTCTGTTCTAGTTTATGCAGGTTCTTACCGTGCTGTTCCATAATGAATTAAGCAATGTAACTAACAGCTGCCACCTATGGTTTATTCCCTCTTTGTTTCTCACCCTCTCAAGTAGGGAATGTTGTGTGAGGTAAGCTGTTTTACCTCGGGGAGAGCTGAGTGGTTTTTCAACCACACAAGCTTGTATGTATTTATGTTTAAGATGGCAGAACAAAAAAAAGACATGTTGCTCTTCGAGGGGAAGGTGGTAAGGTTTGCAGCGGTCCCTAGTTCCTGTGGGAGTTTGTTCCACAGTTCAAACCACACTGAGCGCTCTGAAGCAAAAAATGTGAATTAAATGGGTGATTTTTGAATATATGATCTATGGCAAATTCCAAGTTACAGCTCCCCCGGAAACTCAGTGGCTCAGTAGCATTGTACAATGTATACTAATGTACTAGAGTTAAGATCAGATAAAATTCTCTCTGTATTCAATATGGGAAAGTTAAAACAGCTCTGGGATTCATAAAGTCATCTTCCAACTTTGGCGCACATAAAACCACAACTACTGTACTGTATGAAAGTATTTTTTTAAAAATTTGCTATAGAGCTTTCTGGCTATCTGAGAAATACCTATTCCCAGCCTTACATGAACTACTCGCTGTACTAAATTCCACCCTTGGGGCCAATTTATACATTAAGAAATGACTTGGCAGTTGCCACACCTAAGAAGGTCGTGTTTGTTTTGCCACAGTGACTCAGTGCTTCCAGCAGACACTTGGGAATGAAGCCTGTGCCTTTTTAAAAGCACTCCAGCACCCTGGTACATGCAGTGCCAACGTGCCCAATGGTCCCCAGCGCAGAGGACAGTGATGCACCTGAGCTCCCCCCTCCTGTGGACAGGCTCAGCAGGAGACTGAGACTGCACAACGTGTGTCTCTCTCTCCACCGAGATGTGGAATTCTGAGACCTCGCAGAGGACAAAAAGCCACCAGCACAGGTCACCCGCTGCATGACAGCTCTTGGGATGTAAGCATTCACACAGGAATTGAAAAACCTGGCTCCAAGTGTTTCATTAGCCCCAGGAGCTCATGCTCCAATCGCCTCCTCTGCACATCATTCCCTGGCCTTCGGGTTGTAGATAAAGCTTTGAAAGAGTCATTTTTCACATTCTTCCTGTACCACTACAGAGTAAGATTTAGGAAATTGTAAATAAGCTACTGGCAACAGAATCTCTAGCTAAATGAAGAAGTGGAATCCTCCGGGGATGGGAGGGAGAGGCCGAGGCCGGTCAGGATCCTTGTCCTTCATTCTCCACTGCTTTTCTGCATGAATGCATTTTGCATTCAAGAGTCACCGTACAAAACATATAAACAGCACTAAGGACAGGAGGGCCAAACATATTTTTACAAATTCTAGCTGTCTCCTTGCTTAAATGAACATGTAGTTAATGTATTCCCTGCACACGTTAGCATGGAATATCACAAACTGTTCTGTTCTGTATCTTTGCAATTTCCCCACTAAATCACCTGGACTGCTAGCATATGCTCGTCATAAAAAACAACAAAACAGTTTTTCGATTATGCCATTTTTGAGATGTTATGAACCAAAGAGATAAGCAAGAAATTCTGAAATTTAAATTTATATATGTTTTTAGTACAGTGCAATCTAAGATCTCTTTTGGTTTCTCCCAACAGCACTCCCAACCTCTGACCCCAATTTCCTAGTGAAACTCTATCCCAGACTGAAAAGAACTGTCTGAAATTGGCTCAAAACTAGTTTACATTTTAGTTTTCTTATAATAAGGAAATGCTTTCTATTCTGGAAGCCAACTTCAAGTATTGTATGACTAGAACTGAATTAATAACATGCAGAATGAAACGGATCCTGTTGAAGTCAGTGGAGTTTTGCTATTGACTTCTAAGGTGGGATTTTGCTCAAAAGGTATTAATCACACATGTAACAAAAAAAAATCTTATTAATTAATATAATTTGTATTTTTGAGCTTTAAGAGTTGGGGAGACTGCAATGTACAAATGTTTAAACTAGTTTTAACACCAATAACGTTCTCTCTTACGTATTTGTACCATATTATTACTAGAGACATCGTGTGGGAATACTGATCTATATTAATAAAGGCAGGTATCTCATATGACCCACCACAGCACTGAAAATAATTGAGAGTGCTGCACATTTTACTTGGTTCCAGTTCTCTGCTGGGTTCACTTGGCTGCATTAAGTTAAAGGCCCCTGAACCTGCCATCCAAGCCTCTTTTCTATTTGTTCCTGGAACTGAGGCAACGTCACTTCACTGTCTATGCTTTATATTTTTCCAGTCTGCTGGTTATTAACTTGGGACAATCACTTGATGCACATCCAAAGCCACAGAACATCTGTTAGAATTTACATTCTTCCAGTGTAATGAACACATTTTCCTACAGCTGCACATGCATTGCTTATCCATACAGGCTGTGACTTTGACCAGAACTACAGCGCTCCTCTATGCCAGAAGACATACACTGTATAAACAAATTTCTGAATGTATATAGAATTCTGGGGTGAATTTTATTAAACAAATGTTATGAAAATAGCCATTTTCCCCTCTACTACCTGCTGCTGTGGATACATTCCAGGTTGATGTCCTCCATATGGTGGCTGTCCTGAGGGAGGTCCTTGTCCTGGATACTGCTGCCCATATGGTTCATGCCTAAAATAAAGCATTCAAATCAACACTTAGAGCTGCTGGAGTTTTCAAGCCACCAAGAAAAGTAAAGTCCTCAGAAAATCTTGCACCTTGAAGGTATCTGCCATCTGGAAACAAGGTGAAGAAGGTACAGTCTGGTATGGTCCTGGGCCTGAGGTAGTAAGCTCTGCTGGAGCTGGTAGTGGGAGGAAGGAGTTAAAGTAGAGAGAAGAAAGGAGGAGCAGTGAAGGTACAACAGAGAGGTTTAGGGGGAGCAGTCAGGAATGGGAAGAGGGTATGGTCAGCAAAGAAGTCAGAAAGGCAGTTGCAGACATGGGGAGCCCATCCTTGGTGGAAAAGTATCTGGTGTATCAAGCTCAAAGCTTGCAAGTAAAAATTCTCGTGTTTTACAATGCCAACCTAATAGCAAGCTACTTTCTGGATCATTCAAGAATATATCAATTTAGAGTGAGTAAAAACAGTACTCATAATTTTGCTAATGTTCATGTCATTTTTAATTAAAGCTACAGAATGAAGCATACACATAAGAGACAAAGTTGTGTCGCACTTGGAAACTTACCTGTGGCCTTTAAGACCTCTGAGGAGCACTACAGCCTAACTGCAATATTTTTAGCACATCTGAAGGAAATTTAGGTTGCTGAAATCAAGTACTTGGGAAGCATTACGACTGATAAATAACACTGTATTGCAGGCTAATATGTCAGTAATTCCTCTCTGTACACTACCAGTGAGAACACATCAACAATTAGAGGGTAATTATGGAAGTAATGTATCAGGGAGAGTCACAGAAACAGAGGACTGGGGAACCTGACAAGTTAAAAGAACTAATGGGACCTCATTTTTCCAAAAGCATAGAAAAGGAATTTATTTTTTGGAGAGATGACCAGAGAGAAAGCAAAAGCAATTTCGTATCTTCTAAAATTATGACATGGATGGAGAGAAATTATGCAGTGCCAGTTAAAAGAACAATGTAAATGAGGGGAGTTGTCTGTAGCTGTCCAAGAGCACATGCAGTAAGATAAAATTCAGCAAAGGCACACATATGTTATACATAAGGGAAGACTTTCTAAATGTTGGGTTTGTTAGCCACAGGATAACCACAAGCCAGGTGAAGTTGTGGGAGCTTCAGAAGTGGTGTCATTTAATGCTGCTCTGGAGAACTTGGGCCTGTGAACTCTGTTCTAGTCCAGTGCTGACCAGCAGATACACAAGGCAGGATGTACACTCCTTTTCTGACATCTCTGATTCTACTACTACAGAAAGTCAACTGACTCACACAAGCCTCTGCTCCCCTGCAAGAAACCGAACCAACGGAGAAGCCTCAACAAGAACAAGCAAACCAGAAGGAACACAGCAAGAGGCCACGTGCTCTGCCTGTGCTCTCTCAGAGGCTGCGAGCGCTCGTTAGCTGCTTACTGTGGGTATTACAAACAGAGAAATCAGCGTTCACCTTTGCTGGCCAGGGTAACGATTAGGAGAGTACATGCTTGGGTCACTGTTTGAAGGCACCACGTTGCTTTGACCAGGTGGTGCCATACTGCCTTCAGGACCCAGCCCATGATCCGACCTAAAAAATGACAAAGGAAACCTCATTCTGTAAAAAGTACTTCTTTTCCAAAATTGTCAACCAAATAAAATAAATCACGCCCCTTAAAGAAAACATCCTCTTGACTTAACACCTTCCACTGCAGCCCTTACTCTCACCAACTCCCCAGCAATGTGACCTATTGAACAGTACGCTTACATTTGTTTTACTCGACACATCTGCTACTTAAAACTACTGACTGAAAACTACTCTGCCCTTACACTTTAAAGACCCACACTGCACCACTCTGTCTACCCTCAGGAAACAAAAAGAGAAGCTAAGTACACAGCCTAATGAAAGTAAAAGCAGGAACATGGCCAGAGCAGCAAAACCTGCCAGAATACTTAATATAATCCAAACATTCCCAAAACATTCTGCTTGCTCTACCAACGCTTAGACATCAGTGATTTTACAGATTTTTTTTTTCCAAAGCCTTTCCCCAGATAAACAAAAGAGGACCAAATTTATTTTGTGTACTTCACTGAAGGACAAACTGATGAGAATCCTGTTGGACACACTGCAAGACTGATGCTGTTACAGGTCTGACAACAGACTCCAGACTCTCCAAAGGCAATTCACTAACAGACCACAAATCAGACACATTTAGACTGTGCATTTTGTTTTTCATAAAAAGCCAGCCAGCAACTGTTTAGGTGAAAACACGGCCAGGAGACCAACTCAAGTGCTACTTTATGCCATCACAGCCCAGTCCAGCAGCCAGCTGAAGGCAGCTGTCAAAGACACCCAGGAGCTGATCTGCTGCAGCCTGAGTGAGTTCTAAGGTGTGACAATTCCTCCTTATTAATTTCCGTGAACAGCTAGACTCAGTCATTGCCAGTGGTTTGACTCCCAGTGATATAAGTAAGATGTTGTAGGAAATGTAGGCTGCTGTGTTCTCTGCAAGGTGCAACGGGAAAATGAGAAGGGAAGAGAGAGGATCATTTTCACTAATTGGCTTTGCTTTTTCCTAAAGATTGACTCACCTCCTGTCATAGCCACTTCCATAAGAGAACTGCTGTCGCTGGCTCATGCTCATGTTGGACATTGCTCCAGATGGACTCTGGTTATACATATCTTGTATTCCACTGTTAGGCATTTGTCCAGGGGTCATGAAAGGCTCATTGCTTCCAGGCACTGCAACAGTCAGGGAAATTAAATTTATTAATCTGGGTGTTTGAAGATCTCTTTCTATTCAGCGAAGTATTTTAGGAGAAGGTTCATATCCCTAACACTGCCAAGGAGAATTAGCTGGCGTCTGACAAACTCTCTGGGGTCTGATGGGAACACATGAAGCACCACCACTACTAAGATGACGGGCCTAATATTAAGGAGCTGCAAGTGAGGAAAGAAATCTCCTCCTATGGAACTGAGACATCAGGCACTAGGCAGCTGCTTCCCTCTGGTCTTCACGGCTGAAGACAAACTTACTCTTGTTCTTTTCACCCCAAACAATGCTAAATATGAACGCAAACATAAGCCTTACAAAAGAGATGAAAGCAAATCTGCTGGTTTGAACTACAAAGCTGTCATAATCGAGCTTTTATTTCCCCCCATAAAACCCTCATATACAGATATACAATAATGTTGTTATGGAAAGGATACTGTATCCTAATGTAGCTTCTCAAGCAGGATGGGCATACTCTATAGGTCCAAGAAAAGGCACTTCATCAGATATAAATCACCAAGCAAAGAGAAGAGACTCTAGCCTTTAGTCCCTCACAGATCCTGAACAGAGATATTTCTGTTTCGACAGGATGAAGTGAAATGTATGACAAAGTACAATACACCCACTTAATCTCACATGGATATAAAACCTAAAGTGAATCTAAAGCAGAGAGAGTTCTCCCTTCCTTCAACTGTGTTACATATTAGTGTCCACAGTCCAGGCAAAAGGATTTAAAGGAAAGGCTTAAAAAAAAATCATATCTGATTAACTATCTCTTTTAAAGCATCTCCCCACTTCATCACATCTCTCTCTTTCCTCAATTTCTGAGCCTCTTCTTGCCATATCTCCCTTTTGCTCTGTTTCAGTTTACACTTCATCTCCACCACCTGCTCTTCTCTTTACAGCCATTGCGAGCCCTGCTTGTGTTCTTTCCTCCCACTTTCCTACATCCGAGGCATGCAAGATTGATTCCTTTTGAGCTCATTTTACAATAGCCACAAAACCAGCTGTAGGTTAAGTACCCAAAAGGACCAGAGTCAGTTTTGACATTAATTTCAAATTTTGCTTTCTAAAAATAAACAAACTTTGAGTGTGTTTATCACCTTTTGTCAGGGGCTGCCCAAGTAAGAAAAAAATTAGCTTTAGTATTCTGAAAAATATGTAAACTGAGACAGAGAGCATTAGGAGACTTGTTCAGTTTCACACAGTGAATTCCCAGATCAGTCCTATTACAACCAGGCATGTTGCTTCACCACTTCACATTCTAGCAGGGAAGTCCAGCACTTGATTTGCAGAGTGGCTAACCAACCTCAAGAAATATAAAATCTAACCCTATGATTTATTCCATTTCCCGAAATGTATTCCTACAAGCATTTTTAGGATTCTGTTACTTCCAAAATAAAGGGTGTGTCTCTGAGCAGCCCAGAAACACAACTGCACTGCACCTCTCTTTTTGCTACAAGGACACCGATGGCAAAATCATCAAAGTGAAAAAGCTCATTCTGACTACAGCATCTTGATTACCTACGACACAGGGAAGAACATTTAAGCTCCCACAAAGAAAATACCTTTTCTCATTCCACCGAAAGGATCTTTATTCGGCTCATATGGCATCCTTCCCATCATATCTGGCATGTTTATTCCCTGCTGGTATGGTGCATTTGGCGTCATGGAGTTTCGCTTTGGGAATGCTGAATCACTTACATCAGAAAAGGGATCATGCACACTGACTGCGCTGTTTCTAGCAGATTAAGAAAAAAGAAACATTAACATCATCTTGTATTGGTAAGAACTGTGAAAACAGCCTAGACTACAACCAGCTCACCATGCCGTGGCAACGATCAGTGCAGGATATGTCCAAGGAAGATGCGAACGACTTTCACAATGGACAATCATTAAAAAGAATCTACCCACTTTTTCCCCAAGCTTCTTTGTCTACTTACCTTAGAGATCAGGGTTTTTCATCTAATTCTATTGTTTGTGCATTCCTATTACTCATATAAAAGCCTAAACCTTCCTGAAATTTCACTAAGCTGTTTTGTTCTTTTTTACCTAGTGAAAGAAAACTCAATCTGAATGGAAGATCATTAAAAAAGGTTCTTGCTATCCTTTCTGCAGCATTACAGATGGAGAAAAAAAGGACCTAAGTAAATTAAGTTTGGAGTGACTGTGTACACCGTTCAGAGCTCAGTTGTGTTCCTGCTGAAGTCATAAAGAACTCTTCTGCTGGACTTCAGTGGACTAAGGCTCCTTGGACTAAGGCTCCTTGACGAATGGTGAGAAGGCTCCACTTCAGATTAAGCCGGTCTATGTGACTCCCAGAGCACAGAACTCAGGGGGAGCTCTTGGTCCATCCAGTTGAATCCTCTGCTATCTCAACCACTGTTATTGTATACGCTTTTCATAATCTGAATTTAAGTAACACCTTAAAACCACGTTTCTCCTTCCTGAGCATGACTGGACCTGTTGACCAGAGGTGTACAGGGTAAGCGAGGAAAGGAAGGTTGTGGTTGTAAGTTGGTGCTGTTGGGTTCCACCTTCCTCCCCACTACTGACATATTCACATGCACCTCTTTGCACTGGCACTCGTCTGATCCTTCTCTGGTGTTTACAAAGCTAATGGATCTCCTACTCCTTCCTTCCTTTCCCTCTCTCTCCTCCAAAAATAAATAATTTTCTGCCACTTTTCCAGCTCTGACTGGTTCACCACAGAATTACATGAGTGCCTATGCAGCTAGGAAAGACTGGATTAAACTGCTGTAGAACTAGAGTCCAATAAAAAATGAAGCAAAGCCCTTTGCATACCTGCTACCCTGCATAGGTGTCATCTGTCCATGAGGTGTGGATGCTGGTGTTGGGGGCTTCAGATCGCCTGGCACTTCTGTCATGGAATTACTACCAGTGGACTGTGGAGTCTGTGGGCCTTGCAAGGAACCAGAATTAGCTGAGAAATTAAAAAAAAAAAAGTAATTATTGAAAGGTAGCAGCCAAATTCCTGTGGAAATCATCATCATCATCAGGGAAAGAAAACGGTTCTTTCCTCCAGAAGCCTGTGTATACCTTAATCCATCTATAACTTCCCCAAAATCCTCTGAGATCAGGATATGCTGTGTAGTAATAGCCATCATCTTTCCTAGAACCATGAACTTAATCTGCTGCCTGAAGCAACATGAATAGAAATCATCCAGATGAAGGATCATTTAAATCAGAGGTCAGAGATACAAAGTTAATTGTCTGTAGTTTACAACAGAGTAAATGAAGGTTGTTCTTTGGCACAGCTCCTTCTTTTAATCACTATCACAACACATAGGTTTATAAGAAATAAATCTAAGAAATAAATAAGATGGTATTTAAGAAATGCAAAAGGCAATCTGGGATCAGAAGAAAACGATAACTGAAAGTAGAATTTGAACAGGAGGCTACAGCTAACACTCCTAAAAGAATTGTAAAAATAGAAATAGACATCTTAACAAAATGTTAGTTAGGGTCAGTCATGGTAAAGCAGATGTAACGAGACCAGGTCAATTCTGCAAAGCATCTGTTTAATCTGCAAAAACTTATTTGTTGAGATTTCAGAAAGCAACAGAGTATCTACACTAGTGTCCTCCTTAATGGAGGTAAATAGCTTGGTATTCTTGGTATGACAAACGTAGAAGAGCATTTTCCTGTTGTGTTCCGACGTGACTGAGCAGCAATCAGGGCATGAAGTGAATACATCAGATAAGCTAATGGCAAAATACATCCAGACTGGTCTTTTAGAGTAGACACCAAAGCTACTATTTTCATCTGACTACTGAACAGAAACATGCCTTGAGCCCAAAGCTCTGACATAGTAGTTTTCTGATTTAGAAGGTGGTAAGTGAGGATTAGTAACAACATCTAAGCCTTGGATCTGACAGGTCTTGCAGCAGAAATTCTATGGAAGAAGAACTCATAGGATTCAAGTCTTTAGACACAAGTGGGAGAAAAATTACCAACAGAAAAAATTCGCAAATCTAACACACTGAGTAGGACATGGATTTGGCTTGAGAGGTCCTTCTTTCTTATGGACTGTCATGTAAGTATTTTATTTTGCCTGCCTATCTACATTCAACAACCAATTAACAAAACTTTATAAATTACTGTTAGAGGGAAAATTGGAACAAGCAGTATGGGTTTTTCTTCTGTATATGAGAGTAGTTTATAATTGACTCAGAATCCTAGAACACTCATCATCCTGACAGGCAGAGCTTGTTTTTAACTGAAGAACACCTTTTTTATATGTGTTTCATTTATATCTGTAACACATGTTCCCCTATCTGGAAATCAGTCTCAGTAGCAAGTGCATATGCAAAATCCACATTGTGTGGACCACATTGTTCTTGTCCTCAGCTTTCTGAGGCATTTTTAAACTAGGCTTACATAGTAATGAGGTTCAAAAAAAAGTTTAGGAAAAGCTCTCTGATTGCATTAATACCTTAACAAGAACATTTGCAACAACTAATGCTACAGTTAACTGAAGGCTTTAGTGCTAGAATAAAACAAAAAATCATCATATTCACATAAAATGAGCTCTTTGTATATTTGACCCCTGAGCAGGTCAAGATCATTCTTCTGCCCTCGAGCTTTAAACACAATTCTAGATTCTTCTAAAAAGCTTGAAAGCATTTCTGAGTTATGCCACAGATTGTCACATACCATCCTGCTATATTAGAAACATGTAAGTAAACATCTCAGTGTACCCATATACTTACTTTAAATTTGGATATTGCCTAACCCTGCATATTTCTCTTATGGTGGGCTATTAAGCAGCAATTAAGCTTTTCCCTATCCTACCTGAGCAAGAGCTTAATTCATACCTCAAGCAAATCTAAAGGAAAAAAGTAGAAGATTTTTCAGTATTTATGGGCTGCAGGAGTGCAAAATTATTGATAACAATGTGCTTTATATAATCTTATATAAAGAAAGGTTTAAAAGAAAAAAGATAACCCATTGAGAAGCTACAAGTCCAACTTCTATCTTCTGGGTGGCAGTTCTAAGGTTCTTTTTCCTCAAGCCTCTTTCTAAATGACTGGTTATAAACAACTGAAAAAAATGGAAGGCAAATGCTGTCATGAGAAGTGCAAAGTTTCTGGTACTGCTTTGTTAATACACTTTGCCCTTGACCTCCATTGGGTTAGGGACACTCCTACAGAATAGCAACTGCAAGTGTTTCAACCTCTGGATTAGGACACCATCTACCAAGAAGAGCCTGTATTTCCTATTTCACCTTAAATTTTACATTTGCTGGGCTGCACTCTGAAATTTTTACATCTATTTTTGCAGGGATTTTATTACGTTAGATGTTTAATTTTGATTGTGGACATCCAGTATCTTTTAGAGCGCTCCATAAGCTTCAGTACTAAACCAAGCTCTAAGAAGGAAGACAAACAACAATGTTCTTTTAGGAAAAGTAATGTCTGCTTACATGATTCTGCAGCTATCTTGGGGATGTCCCGGAAAAAAGCCTGTGGGTTCACAGCTACTGAATTCCTCATCTCACATCCACATCTAAGCAATACTCGTCTTTCCAGCATCGTAACAGATTTGTAAGAATATGCTTTTCACAATAGAAAATACATCAAAACTTAAATACAACTGACATCTTGGTCAGTGAGAAGGTGAGTTCTTCCACAGTTTGCTGTGGAAGCATGTGTTAATAACACATGATAGCATGCATTATTCTCTGCGGCATGGAATTATGGTACTGGCATGGTTTTTGCCTTGCAAAGCCTGCATGGCTTTCAGGAAAGACCCTTTATTTACCAGAGAAGAAATATGCAGCTAAAAAAAGATACAAAACCTTTCTCTTGCCAGCAATTTTTTCCCTTCGGAAAAAAAAAAAAAAAGAAAAGGAAAGAAGAATGCAACCTCTTGAAACTCCATTAATGTGAGGCCTGACATGCTCTCTAGGATATCCCTACCTTTTGCCAGAAGCTACAAATGTATACTCTAAAGTAAACAATGGAAAGGTTACTGAAGGTTAAGTACATTCACATACTTCAGAGTGAGCAGCCAGCCACCACGCTGGGAAGATAATTTACACAGCACGAACCCAGTGCCCCAGTTAGGCTGGACTGGGGGCCTCTGGCTGCTGCAGGGCCCCCCGGGCAGGCGTGGATGCAGGCACGGGGCACCTCCACCTGTCCCCCCAGCCACCCCTCCCAACCCCTGGCCCATCCATCTTCAGTGGGGATTCCCTGGCTGGCCTCATGACACGCTCCATGACATCACCTGCCTGCTAATAATAGCACTTCAGTCAGCCATCCGCCAGCAGAGACGGATGGGTTTGGTTACAGACGCGCTCGCTGAATGGCTGTGTCCTGTGGCGCTGTGTCGTGTCCCCCCCCGCCATCCCCCTCCCCAAGTCTCCTTTCTCTGCTGCCAAGGAAACGCAGGCAACACACTCCTGGCACATCCTCGCTCTCTCTTTCCAGCACAAGCATACGATTTTTCCAGGTTTGCTTTAATGAAATCTCTGTTGACATCAGGGCCAGCTGCTGTTACTCACAAGCATCCTCAGCTGGACCACTTTGGCCATCCTGTTCATTCAACAGAGGATAAACTCTGAGCCTGTTATTTTGAGAGTTGTGCACACATAACTGCACAATGCAACTAAGAACTCAGAGTGCCAGAGGACAGCAATGGAAAATAACTCCTTCGTGCTGATGCTCTTCTGGAATTTTTTTCTCCAGCATCCATTAGTGCTTACTGTAATGGTGCCCAGAATTCTTCTAAGTTCAGAACTTCCCACGTTATTTGTGAGCGTTTTGGTCAAAAACATCAAACACACATGACAGGAAAAGCATTCTGTCTTTGCACCCACTCCTGGAAAGCGCTGGAGCACTAGAAGGAAGACCTATGATGCCTCTCTCTCTAAGGGAGTTTTTACACAACAAAAGTCATCAGCAGTTGACATGGACCTTGGCACAGACCCAGTGATGAGGACAGAAGGCCAACAGGGGTCCTCCAATAGTTAGTCTGTCATGAGGCATTTGCTGCTGATGGCATTACCTGCCCCAGGCAGATCTAAGCTGACACAAAGGCCTCAGCCTACCACAAACACATCGCCAACTTGCACAGCCTCAGAGCAGTGCAAGGCACGCTAAAGCATTCAGGCCCCCACCCCTCCCCAGGAGCTTTATGAAACAGCAGAAGAGGCTCTGACAGTGATATGAAGTGAGAACTATTAAAATGAGCACCTAATCCTAACCCTAACACCTTGGCTACCGTGCAAATCTCTGCTGATCAAGGCCAACCAGTCTGTCACTTTGCTGCTCTACTCTCATTCCTTTTCTCAACTTCTTATAACTGCTGACACTATCATAAATTGCACTGTCCGTCACACTAAGTTATTCACTCCTTTACCTTATTAATGACGTTGTAGAAAACAGAAGTGATGGAAGAATCCCAAATATAGTGCTACAAGCAAATGGACGAACACGTGATCCCAGACCACCGTCTCGCAGTCCCATAAATTCGACTTACACATCACATCCTTTCCTTGACCGTGCTCTTCCATAGGAATCTCCTCGCCATGGCTGTCGCACTGTTTCCCAGCACTCCCTCTATGCCTGCACTCTAAAGGTCATCTGTGAGGCAGTCACATAACCACCCCTTGGATGTGAGACATCTGCAAGAACGGATTTGCTCTAAGCTGCACTTCAGCCTGCTCCCACCTTGCATAACCACCCACCTGGGAACTACGGTGACACTGGAACCGAATCCCTCTCTGTATCATAAAGGTTGCCAGTCCTGATGTATTCTTATGAGCAACTGAAATATTTAATTTTAAAAGTTTTATGAAGATCAGTTGACTTTTAACATCTCGAGACTTGTTTCATAGCATCAGCTTGTTAGAACCGGACAAAATACCCTCCCCTCTGAGACAAGTCCCTCTGCTTTTCTATCAGATTAACTTCAGCCCTAATACTGTAACTAGTTCTCTGCAAATGGATTTGGCTTCTAAGTGGCTCTGCCTACACTGAGCTAACTGCACAAGAGAGGCTAATGGTTAAAGCAAGGACCTGTGGAGGCTACTGTTTCTTGTTGTATTGGGCTCCTGTTCCCTCTGAAAGCCAAAGAGTGACAGATTATCTAAAGTATGTCTACAACTCTGCTTCTTTTGTGCAAATAAAATGTTAATGTTGATATATACTAAAGGAAAAGGAACAAGAAAAAAAGCTGACTATTAAAGAGAAGAGGCTTGTACTCTCTGAGGCATCTATACCTCAGCGGGATTTCATGTACTAAAGCTGATACACACTGGGAAAGCCTTTCTCTGTACAGAAGTGCAGTCCCATTCAGTGACACGAGCTCTTTTCTCTCCAACAAAACAAACCTTGAGATCCTTGCTTGCTTCCCCCTTTTCTAGTCTCTATGTCCTGCTGTGTTTTTATTTTAGAAAAATAGTTTCAGTTCTCCTCAAAGACAGCTTGCTTGAATGTTATGATAAATTTAAACTTGGACTTTGCCATTTTCATTTGTAGCATCGTGATGCAAAAGGGCCCTGTAAAGTGGTACATCTGACATTTCCATTCCTTTGTTTCATGTTTACATATTTAAATAACAATTCTTCATCTCAAAATTCCACTGATTTACGGCGATCATCCCCAAATCAAATACTGAGAGCAGCGTTAGAGAGAGAAGGTAAGGGAGGAGAGAACAAAGCATAATACTCTTCCATTTTTAGAGACCGATTAATTTCTTCTTCACTGTCCTCAACAAGTCTAACCGTTCCAGCTTCCCTTACCAGCCTTCTCAGGAAGGCACCTCCAGCATATGTTATTTTTTGCAGCTGTGCACATTCAGGACGCTCTGTGCTTATTTCAGACAGATAAACATTTGGACTATGGGCTTTACTTCTAGTACCAAGTGTTTTTCTCTATCTTCTAAACTTGAATTGCAAGGTAACCTGGTCTCCTCTCCATTAAACAATCACCACTGGGGTACCTCGTAACCCTAGGTTTTAACAAGGTGGAGGAAATATTTAAGTTATTACACAGGGATGTACTTAGGAAGATTTTAACTAAACACTCCCTCAAATCCTTACACTGAATAAATCAGGCTGAGAAAGATTTAAGCCTTATCACTGTTATCTTTTTCTGTACTGACAAAGCACTATTGTAAGAGATAATCTTGGAAAGGCCAGAACTTTATTATATGATTATAAAGGTCTTTGCAATTCTCTAGTATCCACGATAGGGTACTGAAGTCATGCAATTGCAAACTGTCTGCAGGGCTTGCTGGCTCTCTGACTCTCCACTTCCCATTTTCAGCCAGTGAACTGCACTAAGAGAAATTAAGCTAATTAATATTTTCCTAAACCTGTGTTCTAATGCAGCAAACTGCTGTAAACATTCTAGAAATTATATTCTCTTGGCAACAAGTGATGGTGATCTGCCTAACAGTGATTGTGGCAGCAATTCACAAGTTTTGTCAAATTATTTTGGAAAACTAATAACAAAAGGAATAGTCCAAAATAATGAAAGGATTTTTGTACTCTTACATGGGTAGTCCATAAGCCAACATCTAGACTAACACTATGACTCTTCCTATGTACTTAAAATGTTTCTACTTAAGGATAGTCCTGCCTTGAGTATCAACTGTGACTATCAAATCTTGAGAATCTTAAGCAACATGAATTCAGAAAGAAAACAGTGGTTTCAAACACCACACTGTAAACGCAAAAAAGAACAGTCAGAATAAAGCAATCCCAGTTCCAATTTTTCATATGAGAAGATAAAACCAGTGATCCTAATGACTTATCTGACACACAGGATTAGCAACAAAAGAACAGAGAGCGTGTCTCCAAACTAGGATGTCTGGCAGTGGGGATACACCGTACTCTCAGCTCTCCATCTGCCACACATTCAACACGAGCTGCATCAGAGCAACCATCTGAGACGCGCTGATCAGTCCAGCATCTGCCATCCTGCTCCAGCCGAAGCCTTGCTGATCAACAGTTGGGCTGGAAATCAGCTTCAGCCACGGCAAGGAAAGTGCAGGTACCAGAGCCTGAGCTTTAGGCAAATACACGCTCCTGTCTTACAGCAGAAGCACACCCGTGCAGAACTCTGCTCTCTTCGTTACGCCCATGCCACTGAACGTTGAGGGCATGCTGGCACACGTCTTTGTGTGTTGGAGTGAGCAAGGACAAACCAGACACACGACTGCGGATGGCCCTGCGGAGTTAACTCTGACTTGACTGAGGAGCTGGCTCCAAGTTCGAGAACAAGATGCCAACAACACATTTATCCTTGTTGTTTGTCCAGCATTGTCAAGGCATGCTTACAAATACATAAGGTGCAACAACCCAGTATCCCTCGCACTCAGAAAATGGTTGTGTAAGAGGCTGCAGTTTATTTGACTTACCAGGAGATGGCGGCTGAATCTTAGGTTGTTTCTTGGTATCTCCAGTGCTGAAGACTTCTGGAGGGGGCTCCTCCCCTCGCTCAATCTTGCACTCGAAGGCAAACAGGTACTGAATGTATTGTTTTTTCAGGGAGCTGGCTGCGCTGCTCGAAGTGCCAACGTTCAAGGTGGTTGCCAGCTCACGCCACTTCTTGTTTTTATTAACCTAGCAAAGTAAATGGCAGAATCATTGGTTTGCAGCAAAGCATTTTGTTTAAGTCAGGAAACAAAAAAGGAAAAAAAAAAAGCACTTAATGTCTTGGTTTACTTTTTTTATTTTCCTCTTTTAACTAATGCTCATTACTCCCACACGCAGTAATGCACAGACAGCATTTACAGTTATAAAGCCATTAAGGAACCTGCTGATAGCTACATAAAAAGCTTTGCTCGTGGAGTCTTCTGCATGGTGCATCCTTTAAATGTCTTACGCCCTTCCAGGGCCTATGCTCTTCAGTTAGCAATCCATCTCCAAGCAAACTCCTGCTCGCTCTCTCCCTCCCTGACACCCACCCACACCCACCCCATTCTAGTTAAAAAGCGGCTTCTAAAATATAATTTAGAAAGCAATAACAGTGTTATTCTGCAATTTGTTTGAACGTTGATATGAAAAATAAATTTTTCTCCCATAGCCACCAGCTGTCAAACAGTTCAGCCTGTAATTCCTGGTTCAATTCCTTTCACTTTAGTGCATCTTGCAGGGACAGATCAATGATCCTCTGGCTAGATGAGAGGCAGAGTGAAGCCAGGCCCCTTAATTAATTAAGGCAGACTTCAAACACTCACGGCTAGTCCAGCAATACTCTGTATTACAATGCTGGCTGCACCACTCCACTGCCAGTCTTGTTTGCAGTGTAAGGCTGAGAATATTGAAAGACTCTGCTCATGAGTTCCTCAAACACAGCTGATCTGCAATAATAGCGAAGTTCATTTGTCATCCTGGATGATGCCACTGACTCATTCGGCTGTACCACTTGTAGCAGCCACTGCTTTTGCTGTAACACCTGATGCCTTTAAGTTCATTCAACCACTTATGCAATTTCTAGGTATGATCCAAGCAGCAGGGTCAGCACCAAAATAAAGGGGCTTTAAACATCTGAGAATCTCAGCTTTTGTGGGTAGCAATTCTGATTCCATGACGTCTGCTACTCGCCCTAAGGCCTGATATTTTAATCACTCCAACTTGTATAGCTAGAAAGATTATCATTAGCCATACTATTCTGTAGTCTGTGTGCCAGAAAAGAAAACATTTTCCTAAGTTTCTCTCAGTGTTTAGTAACACTGTAACTGTTGCCAGTCAGCAAAGATCTTTCGAGGATGGCATTAACAGCAAGCAGGTTGGCATGGCTATGCTAAGTGTTTTTATTTCTCTGGTACATCCCGCAAGAACCCAGGAGTTAAAGGAGACCAGATTTTCATAAACTGCCCTTGTTGAGGCTTGAAATCCAGTTACATAGCCCTTTGTGCCTACTGGCTTACAGCTAAGTGGTGCGTAATGAACACATTGCATAATGCAAACGGAGACGTTCATGCCTAAATGCCCAGTATATTGGCATTTAAAAGAAGACTGCCAGCAGCTGGTCTGCTCATGTTGGGACCCCATCAAGGGCAACTCTTCAGACAGAGAACGTGCACCACTGCTGCACAGCTCCGCTCCCTGGCACCTTCCGGGCAGAGCCACAAGATGTGGAGCGCAGCAGTTGGAGCAACAGCTTTTTAGGGGGGCATCGCACAGACGCACTGAAGTAACGCTCAGCAAGCAAAGCTCTGCACCTCTGAGTAGCTCTAAACAGATAAACACAGCGAACATTCATGTGGGCTCACCAGCAAAACCAGGAGCCTTCATTTTAAGTGTAAATTTTCACCAGTACTGAAGCACACGCATTTGTAACTCAAGCTCTCTCAAAATCGGTCTAAGTGAACAGCATCTATGCTTTGGCAAAGCATAATGTCTGTCACTGAAAATCAACACTGAATGTCCCAAAACAAAATACATTTCCATAATAAGCAAACATGAATGACTCTGTAGAATATCCCATCTGCCCCCTATCTTGCTCAATTTTGGATGCTAAGAGTCACACTGTGGGCACAATCACGCTGTATGAGGCAGAGCAGCTGCATGATACGATTTACCTGTAATAAAGTTTCTGAGCTAAAAGTAATCAAATCCGTATGATGCTGAGGGGCATGAGCCGATCACCGAAAATGTCAGGATAACATCTCTTACCCATATACAGCATTTAACAACTGGTAAGATGAACTATATTAGGTTTCTCTGCCTTGCTTTAATAACGAGAATAGCTAAAATCCCTGGATTTGAAAAGCCAACGATCTAATTCAGTAGTCAAATCCTATGTTGTGAGGTGCACTATTAAAAATAGCTTTGAAAGGGGTACTAATTGATGTTGGACATTCCCTTCTGGAACTAACCACACAGATTAGGAAAATGTGTTCTCTTTTTGAGAATCTAATTTGTTTGCCATATTTTTGAGTTCAGATTTTGTAATTAGTGTAGAACTGTATCTGTTTTAATGTTATATGTTTTATATAATATTATATGACACATGCATTTTTATCTACATGTTAGCTATGTTTAAGACCTCATTTTGCAAGGTATTGAACAAATGTCCTCAAAACCATAGAACTGATGGATCCCTGCACTTCACAATAGTTTCCAGCACCTAGCCAGCGATCCCCTAGATGGAAGGGATGCTTTGTACAAGCATCAGGCAAGGACAGGCAACTTCGAATGCCAAATCTAAGACTGCAAGTACTGACCATTTTCTCCTGCTTTCCCTTTAGATGCTAAACAATGAAACATTTGATTTTGCTCTGCGGTGAACAGCTTTATAGAACTCAATGAGTATTTTTCCAACATCCCTTTGCAAAACTTCCAGTTAGCTGGTGAGAACACAAATGAAAGCTTCTGTCTCCCATCTGTGACTTTTTTATTCTCAGCTCTTCCTGCTTTCATTTTTCTTCAACTCGTTCAGGTAATTCACCTTTTCCTTATAATCATTATGTTTGCAAGGCAACCCAAAATATCCTGTAAGCATTTTCCAAACACGGGGCAAAGCACAGTCTGTGTCTAAGAAACAAATGTACCATACAGACACACTCAGAATTAAAGGTTTGGGATGAAGGACTGTGCTTTAAGAACATGTCTGCAGTTTCTCGGGAGAGATGAACTGAATTGTCCTACAGGCTGTAGCTCTATATGGGAAAGATAAACTCGAAAATTTCCTTTTCCTTTTAGCTCTGTCATCTGCTTCTTACTCGTAACTTTGATCCAGCGGCCTTTTCCTCTTTTCTTCTCTCAGCAGCATTACTAGATTACCCTGAAAAGGCAACAATTTCATCTGTCTGCAGCAATGGTCAATCTTGATTCAAACTCCAAAGTTTTAGGGCCATTATGCAGCCCAAAATGAACTCCAGAGAGATATCAAAGCATGAAATCATTTTCTTCAACTATATTGTCAGGGCCGAAAACCTAAATGATGTAACCAGCAGGAAATACTCCAGAAAAAAAAGTGCATTGGCTTTTTGAAGGTTCACTTTTAACCAGTTCTCACCTGTGCCAAACCTCCAATCTCTTTGACGCAGACGTAGAGCCTGAACAGGTCCAAGGGCTTCTTGCCCACAGCTGGCAGACTGGCCACAGGCGTGCCCCTCTCCTCCATGAACGTCAGGTACCGATCCACCCACATCTTCCGCTCCGGCTCATTTCCTAGCTCATAGACTTTAGTGATCTTCTCTCCAGTTGTGGTAGAGGAACTTGATTTCTAAATTGCAAGAAGAAAAGAAAGAGTTGGGGGAAGGGTGGGAGGGGAAGGGAAAAGAAAGTAAGAAACTCACAACATTGAAAAAGAGAAGATGTCAAACAAACTAAAGCTATCACACAACAGTCAGGAATGAAGGCTACTAGTTCAGGCACAAACAGTACATTCTGTCCATATATGGAAAAGTCAGCTTTATAAATAAAGGGCCCAAACTCCCCATTTTCATATTTCTTTCATTGATCTGAACTTTGGATCCCAGAAGGCAAGTTTCTGATGTTGCCTCATGTCATTTTAAGAAGAGGTAGCTCTCACAGAGTGCCTCTTACCCACTTATCTCAATGTGTTTTGCAAGCAACTATTTCGGTAAAATTAGAAACAGGTTTGTCCCACACAAGTTTAGAAAATCCTAAAACCAAACCAGTCCTCTCCTATTTGCCCTCAAAGATGGGCTAGAAAACCTGAAAGTGATCCTCCAGAGCAAGAATTGCACAAAAATAGCCTAAACTGTGAATCATGGCAAACTAGTACTTGGAGAAGTAGTCCTCTCTTCAGAGTCACAAATGGTTACGCTTTATTACCACTTCACACCGCTGGTGGACAAAAAGCAAGACTAGCAAAAGTGCCCACAGTACAAGCAGATTGGTGGCAATACTCTTTGTGAACTGCCAATTAGCTCCCTGATCCAATAAGGCTTATAAGTAGCTGCTACTCTCCTCCCTTGACGGAGTACAGAAGATATCCATCTCACTTGTCCTACCTTGCAAAGGGAATGTGTATTATGACCCGGGGAAAACCAAGGATGGACAGCAATCAGAGCTGAGCCACCAGGAAACGCAGAAGAGGTGGCAAGAGCAGAATTCCATCTCTGTGGCAAAAAGGCAGGAGTGAACCTGCTTTCCTGCTGCTCTTTGGGCTTTACAGCTAATGAAAGCTTATATTATGTTTGATTCCCTTTTCTTCTCTTTTTTTTTTTTTTAATGTAGAGACAGTAGAAAGCACTGAGGCTGCGACACAAGCTATAAATTCTCACCCTATCTTTTCTGTGCAATATAACCCTGTGAGCTGGGCTCTGTGCCATGTGTGGACAGACCCTGTCACAGACCCTACCCGAGCTGCCTCAGCTCTGACAGCAGAGAGGGGCTGCTGCTACAGCAGGAAGACACTCCTACTTGCAGAAAGTGAACTGATTTGCTCAGCAGTGGAAGATGGGAGTGGTTCTGAATTGAACACAAGGGGAAAAGACTGACATAAAGCTTTGGGAAAGGAGCCAAATATGTGAAGGGAAACATATCCTTTACGTCTGTATAGTAAAAGCCTAAACTTTGTTGTTGATTGCAGTAGACACTTCTTAAAACTCATCTAGTCAATCACTCTTTCCCTCCTTTGCCTTTTCCTTACTTTGAACTGAAGACAGACTATTCTCAAGGACACAGAAACTCATTCTTAGTTGAACATCTCTAAGGACGACCCTCACTGTACCTCACAGATGCTACAGAACCACCCACTTTGTCCATGTCCCCACATAGTGGTGACGCCTGGCACTCAACACCATGAAAGAGGGATGCAGCAGAGTGGAACCCCACTGCCAATGACTTCAAGAGCATTGCCACCATTCATCTTGCACGTTAGCCTGGAAAATATGACAGACTCTGTATCTCCATCCAGCTATCAGCTGCAGCTTGGCAACACTGGAAGAGAGTCAGGAGAACAGAAACATGAAGCCAAGGGGGGTGACCTAGCAGTTCCATGAGCCATTGCTGTTCTTTCCAGTGAGTGGATATTCATTTTAATTAAATAAATAGCCTCCTTTAAAGCCTTTGCTGACACTGTAACTTCTTCACAGCAATCCTTCCTACAGACAGATATGATTACCTTTCTCAGAAATGAGGTGCACACCTGAATTTACTTGAGCCAGACTCGGTTGCGTTACAACTCCCGCTGAAGTGAGAGTCAGGGCTAAATTTGTTTTATTAATACTAAGTGGCTGGCAGGAAAGTACTTTGACACGAATCCTGCAGATTATGCAAAGAAAGCACAAACTGATTCTGTAACAGCAACCAATTTACTCAAAGCATCACTTGCTATGTATTTGGGTGTTCAAGAAGATCAGTTTAACTCTTTGCAGCAAATACAATTTGTCAAAGTTTGGGAGGTTTTTTTGGGTGGGTGGAAAGGGGCAAGTAGGCAACTCATGTTGCTACGAATTTGATACTGCAGTGAGCACCAGATACATGATCACACAGCCTTGAGCAGCTGAATGAGCTGGAGCTACACCACCACCTTTGGCAGTAAGCACAAAGTCACTCTACTGCTCACCAGCATCAATTTTAACCAGACACTGAAGATGCCCCAGAACTCCTAACAGAAATGAAGGTGGGAAATTCCAGCTTTTACCCAGCAAATTTTCGATGTGCTTATATTCTAACATATGAGGCAACAAAATAGGTTCTATTTCATTTTATGGTGAACCATTATTAAGAAAGTTCAGACTTACCAATCTTAGGGTTTCATTTTTATATGTTAAGATTCACTTTTTCAAATCAGATTCAGAGCAGAAGGGAAACGGTTAAGAATTTTTCATTCTGCATTTTTCTACTATACATCTCAAATGATGCTGCTTTTCAGCAGTGTGGCAGCAAGCTCTAAAATGACAGTATAATCTGAAAACTTTTCACAGCTTACAGAAGGTAAGAAGTGTTTCTTACTGTGTGAGCTTTCAGGTTGTCATGCTTTGTAAAATGGGTGCAATTTTCTTCTAAAATGAAATGTTAACTTTAGAAGAATGCACTGGAGGGAAGAATGCTATTCCTCAAGAGTAAAGATCTTTTTCTCTTCTCTATTTTTATAAATGTAAACGTATAAAAATGACAGATGTGTGCAAGCTAGTCTACACACAAACAAACTTCAGTTTCACATGGGCAGGTTCAGCTGGAAGCCTAAATTCGCCTATAAATATTAAATATTAATCCTTATAAAACAAGAGTTTATAAGAAAAAGACCCCATTGTTAACTAAAATGAGCACATCCCAGGCAATGCTGGAAGAACACAGATCATGACCTTTTTCTTCTATGAAGTATGTTGATATTTTGGTGATAGAAGAATGCTAGTGCAAGCCTGTGGCACATATCTTTACTGATTTAGTTGTATCCTACTCTGCCCTCAATCCCCAGCACTCTTCCACAGTGTTTGGCAGTGTTTAAATGAGTGATTAAAACTCCACCAAAGTATGTGGATACCAAAGCCAATTCCCATATTAAATCTGTTGAACCCCATACTTTCTTTTCAAGACACCTACCCACTATTAAAACTGTATTATATGTAGACCCTTGTATGGTGAGTCTGCAGAATCCTTCAGAGCAACACAAATTTCTGTAGGAGTTATTTTCACATGAAAGGCAGTGGGTAGTTGCTTCTGTACATCTCTTTAAGGATCTATATTTATAGCATTATCTACTGTTCACTTCCCCCACTTCAATGAAGAATTTGCCAATATTACATGTATTACACAGACCTCTTTTACTAGAGAACAGGGCGTGCACACACAGGCAGCAAACACCGCCCAAGCCCAATCCCTGGCAGAGGCCTGTGCAGGACACAATCCTCTGTCAAGACTTTCTCCTGAAGGACTCTGGAGACCCCTCCCAGCCAGCACCACGGAGGTGTAGCGCTGTTCAGGTGTATTCACCGTCATGTTCATGGGTACCTATGGACAGTGAAGAGCATTTTATGGGGTTTTCATAACCTACTGTTTTACTCATGTTGCAGTGACCCTGCATAGTTTACACTCATACTTGAAATGTCTCTTTTAAAGAATTTTAAAACTACCTCACCAGTGTCAGGGATGCACATTATATGCAAAATTGGCATAGCAGAAGTGTCCTTTTCCTGATATACCCAAAGAGGCCTCAAAACCTAATGTTCAGCAGTTCTTTCTCCCCGTTTTCTCATGCCTCGCTTCCACACAAAACAGCTGAAAGAGAGGATCCACTTAGCAGGATCACAGGGATACCTTGAAGTGAATCACAGACCATTCACCCCTGCTTTTATCCTCGACTGGAATGGACAAGTTGTAGCGCATGAAGCAGCTTTGGGATTTAATGAACCAATTCAGGCTGTTTTCAAGTGTAACGAAATGCCTGCAATCAATCGTTCCACTCTGTGTCAGGCTGCTGTTGAGTCGATGAAGTTATCCAATCCACTGGCCTTCATAGGTAAAAAGGGATCAGCTCATTTGCAGCACTTATTTTTCTATCATTCCAAAGCACTGTGCTTATCCATGTCTAACTGAAGCTTTTGGAGAGAAGGACATGCAGAAGAAATTGAAAGCACAAACTTTCCCCATTTATTTTTTCCAATGTTATACTCTGGCAATAATCTATACTTTATTTACATGAAAAAATCTCCACATATGTTCACGATGACTCCAGGATTTGCTACGCAGTTTATGCAATGAGCTCAGGAATGCATTACTGTTTGGCTGTAAAGGAAGCACTCGATGTGTCAAGACAGCCTGTGCAATAATTCTCTTGCTTCCCTCCAGAAAACTGCCCAAACAAGCAACACCCCAAACATTACTACAAAGAAAACTAACAGAATTTTTGATAACACCCTTTCGCAAATGCTGTTAAGAAAAAGATGAGACTTTGTGGGATCAAGTAACATCAGCTGCCTTCTGAGACTCAAAGTTGCTGTCAAATAAACATCCAAAGATTTAAGTGGTGCATTTCATGCCATGCGGCCCCCTTGCTCAGGGGATTCAGTAAATGTCTGGTTTTTGGATGGTTAGATCTCTTCCCCTCTGACTGGCCTTCCTCTGTTTGCCCTAAGACACACTCTTTAACACATCACTTTATAAAAATTGTTATCCAAGAATTATTGCTAATTTAAGTGCACTTTAACATTGGGGAAAACCCCCTCTACATTCTGCACAAGAATATGTTTCATTATTTTTCTACAGAGAAATTAGGATCATTTCTACTTTTGATAAAAAGGAATAAGAGAGGAACAACATCATATTCTTAATTATAAAAAAAAAACAAAGCAAAAATGACCAAGTGGACATTTGCTCCCCATAGACCACATCATCTTATGTCTGCATTCTCTTTTCTATATATGTATATAGATTTTCTAGGTGTGTGCATGTATAGAGATAGAAAGATAGATGATGAAATTTGGTTTTAGCTCCACACATCTCTCTCAGGTTTTTCTTCACAACCTGTATGAGAATGATTAAACATTACTCATCTAAAAAAATAGTTTTCTAAAAATGTACATGCATCAGGGTCTTTTTTCAGCTCACAATCTGGGTTATTTCAAAATAACCAAATGAAACAAATTAGAAACAATTTTGGTTTAGACTGTGCCCTGACAGCCTAATGGCTGTATTTCCAAATACACAATTCAAAATTAAAAATGTTTCAGAAATATAAATGGCAGCTTTTTTGTGGTGCTGAGTCTATAATTTAACTTTTGATGGGTATTAGTTTCAATAGGGGAGAAGATTTCTCATTTTGTTTTTTTTTTTTTTTTTTTTNTAAAGACAAGTGCAGCAACCAGAGTGAAGTCAGTTGTGTGAAGGAGTTTGGGCCCAGGAACAGAAATGGAATTGTCCTTAACAACACAGTCGGCATGCTTGGAAGCTGATGCATTACAGGAAGGATGTTTTCTCCACAACAACTGCTGTTTTACCAGACAGCACACTTGCATGATGCACGCAATTTTACTCTTTCTTATTTCAAAGTACTGTTGGGACAAATTTTGCCCTTGGATAAGCATGCTCAGGCCCCACTGAAGCCAGGCAGTGGAACTTACAGTCATGTGTCCGAGAGCAGAATTTGTACCCAGTGTTATAAAGAAAGAAAACTGTTTAGTGGATAAATAATAAAGAAAAGGAATTTACAAAACAAACAAGCAAGCATTAAAATATAATTAATTACAAAAAATAAACGAAAACCAAAATAACCAGAGCCACTTACAGGGCTTGATGGAGTCTTTGGCCAGCCTGGGCTGCTAATGCTATCACTTTCATCTCCATGAAATGAGGAGATGCTAGCAGAGCTTGGGGACATTGGGGAAGGGACTGGCAGGTTGCCTGGGGTTGGGGGCTGAGAAATACCCTGAGAGCTGTAGCTATCCTGTGGTAGAGGAATAAAAAAAAAAAAAATATGACAAAGGCAGGGCAAACTTTATTAAAAACAAAAAAAATACATCCAGTTTAACAGACTGACCAATTTTTATATATAAAATATATATAAACAGAGAGACACATACAGAAAACACACACATATATAAATATATTTATATATATATATAAAAGGTATTAAAACAACATTGTTAATTAGTATAATTTGGAAAGTTTGCTGGATGCTTGGCTAAAGTCACTAAGCCACCATGCTTACTTCAAGCTCACATGAAATGCTAAGCATGGGTTTCCCATTATGAAAGAAAGAAACAAAAACAAGCCGTTCACCTTATTTAATCAAATAAGGCGGGAAAGCAAAATATTAAAGTATGTTGCTGCTGCTGAGGCGGCCAAAACAGGAAGCTATAACTGAAGGCAGAGAAAAATGGCTGCAAGGATTGAAACCAGGCAAGACCCTTCTCTCCCACCCACCTGGCACAGCCAAATCCCCACGCAACTTTTGGCTTGGGATGCTTTGCCCCCACAAGTTAAAATGCCGTAAGAACTAGTAACTTTCAGATCCACACAATGAAGGAAAAAAAAAGAAAAAAAAAAAAAGAAACAAACAAAGAGATTGCACGTGAATGGAAAGGCATGCAGGAAAGAACAGAAGTGGGTAGGCCAAAACCAGGAGATGAAGGACAAGACAGCAGACTTCTGCGGGCGGAACCAACACCACGTGCGGAGGTGGTAAATACCTTTGACTTGCTCTCGGGTTGGGGGGCTCCTTCTTCTTTGCCATCTGTTTTGAGAGGAAGGGGTAGTTTGGACTCACCAGGTGTCATCATATCTGCAAGACCCATAGGTGCTAATCGAAAACAGGAGAAACAGTTAAGCATGACTATGTTTGGCTGTGTAGGAAAAAACACGCTTCCTGCTGCAAGGTCGCGGTGCCACGTGAAGGAGAGGCTTTCCCACCTCTGTCCTGTTACTCTAGCATCCGGAAACCTGGAAACCTCTTCAGGTGAATCGAGGGAACAAAGGAGAACGAACGAGAAGAGAACACAAGCACCATGCAACAACAACCATCACCACTTTACGGAGTAGAATTCATTCCTCCTGCTGCTGGTGCTCTTCAACTGTCTCTGCATTTGACCACAACATTCTAACAAAACAAGTCTATTTTAATTACTGCTCTCTCCCTTTAGCAATAGACAAACTTAAGCGAAAACAACGTACATTTTGCCTGCTATGTTGAATCCAAGAAAAAGGCTGAATTTTCCAATTACATCTGTATTAAGGCTGGTGTCCAGCAGATAATTCCTGCCCCTACTGACTTCAATATGAATGGCTCAGCCACTGTGAGCCTTAACTACAGAATTACAAGCTGTAAACCGCGCTCTGTTGGAGAACCAGCGCTCAGCTTCTTCCTCCTGCCAAAATGAGGTGGGACTATAACGAACACACAAATGTCTTTCTCTGATAATGGCATGCAGTTGCTTCCCAGGGGTGCAAGGAGTTTAAGGGGTTTTTTTTATTTGAAGATGCAAGTGCCAAGTATGGTATTATTGCTGCAGAGCTGCTGGGTTCCTGGATTTCTAGAAAGACGCAAGAAGAAACATTCAGACAAACAGACATAAAATACTGGGCAGAGCAGATGCCAGGAGGTGCCATGACACTGAATCAATGCAAATAACCAGAGAACAGCAGCAAGACACCAGGTGATTCTTTGCCTGCTGAAAACCATGTGCACAGCATTTGTGAAAGACTGGATTACCTTCCCTTTCTCTCTTTTTAATCCCCCTCATGCCCTTCTTTCAAAGGATATGAGATAAGAAAAACATACAGAATAACCTAAAAGACAATAAAAAGGGAAAAATATATATCCCAAATGTAAAAATTTAAGAATCAGCAAAGCATCATTGTCTTTACCAGAGTAGCGTGGCTCTCGCAAAATGACAGCGCTGGCTTGCACCAAGCAGCAGGCACACTGCACAGCGAGCCAAAGATAGGAGGGGGAAAAGAAGCTTTAAAAATACTTCACAGATTGCCCACTACAAAATGATTATTGCACATATTCATGTATTACTATGTTTTAGAAAATAATTAGTTTTAATTACAGCAGTGAGAGCATGAGCAGGACTCTAGCGAATACGCTGGCAAGCTTTGCAGTGCTAATTTGCTAATATCTTTAGCATCACTGCAGGTTGAGACTCTGGCTCTGCCAAAAAAACCTACCCAGCCATGTGCCATGTGAGTTTACAACTGTATGCTCAATATTCAGCTCTGAACTGCCGGTGTTTTTCATGGGCACATTTTCTTGTTTTTTCAAAGCACATTTGTAGCCCAATCAAGCCCTTAAAGTCATCACAACACATAAATCATAATTGAGATTTAAAAAAAAAAAATACTTGCAATACTTCAGACTTCAAGAATTGGAACAAAAAGGCTTTTACAAGTGATGCAGCTGCAGAGAAAAATCTATTGGGATCAGCTAAAAATGCTGTTATTTTTATGTATGTGTGTGAAATCTCAACAAAACAGCCAGTCAATATGCTACTGGGAAGTCAGCATCCACTGAGCATTTGATTTGTATGCATTTTGCCCTTATATTCTGCTTGAGGAGCTGGGGCAGCTTGTGACCATTCTCAAGTGAAGGACGGCAGCCTCACTTGTTCCAGTTTTGAATTCACAGTTAAAAAAATAATTATTTTTCTTTCAGAGATTTTTAAAAAAATGTATGTACAAAATGGTCAAATATATGCCACAGTGTGGTTTCAAACTGGGATGCAGAACTGTTATACAAAATCCATTCTAACAGTTAACACATTTCATGCTGTGAAAGTGCTAAAAAAAAAGTCTTGGTTTTTAGTTTCAAAGCAAGCAAAGCTGACCCTTCCCCTAATAAAAGGAATTTTAGAGCGGTCGAACAAAGCAAAGTTAATGATCACACTTCTTCACCAGAATTCTGCATAGCTAAATCCTCTGCTGATATCACATGTTTATCTAGTTGGCACATCACACTTCTATTACTAAGAATTTAAAAACTGTGTCCACTTCTGGTAGTCCTGTTCCCATCAGAACTCCTTTATGAAATCTCTGTTCCAGAGGGGTTTCAGTTAACACCTCATATAAAGGGCTAGTAACTCCAGTCTGCAGATTATCACACACATTCTGACTCTATTAATCATGCCTAGAAAAATGTAAAAAATACAGGTTCATTTTGTTTTTTGACTATTTCTTTTTGGCATATGCAAATGTAACTATCAGAAGTTGGAGACAATTATGAAAAAACAATAAAGTTACCCAAATTCTGTTTCAGTTTTTGTTCTAAATTATTTAGTTCATCTACATTCTTTCTTTTACCTCTAAGAGAAGAACTGCAAGCACTTTACTGGCCAACTGCAAGGTTGTCTATTTTCCCTACAGCTTTTACCCAAGATGTTTCCACAGCTATTTTTCTATCTGCTGTTGAAATGCTGTTTCGTAACTTCTTGCAAACATACTCTCCAGCGATTTGTGAGAAGACATTCTTTCACTTTTTTTAGCTAAGTGGTACAGCAAGAACATTGTTTTGACCCTTTCCGAGCAGTGAAATACTGTTATTGTCACGAAACTGCTAAAATAAGACACAGTCTCTTTCTACACAGGTACTAATAATTCTGCCTGTGAAGTGCAGACCAAAGGATAAAACATTGTAGAGAGGAGGATAACAGGGAAATCTTGACTCGAAAAGTGTTGTGGCGTACTGTGAATAGGTTTCAAGTACTAGCCTCTGGCTTATTATAAGAATTTAAGAGGTAGAATGATTTCAAAAAGCAAGTATAGGTCAAGGTCCTGAATTAACTATTCCACACTGAATTTAAAGTACTCAAAGGCAGATATTGACATGAGTAAAACTGCAGCAAAGAATTCTTTTTTGCTAAAGGCTGCTCTAGCAGTCCCAGAAGATGATGAAATACTGTAGAAGCAGCAATATACAAACATTGTTTTTCTCTTTATTGCTAGTGTGATAACAAATCATGCTCTACAAAACAGAATACTCCCTCCTTTGCAAGACATTCCTCTCTCCCTTCCAAGCCCTAGCACTCTCCCTCTGCAGAAAAAAGAGAAGAAAAAGCAAAAGCAGCGAATTAGTGACTGTGGAGTTGACGAGAGGATCCCCACTGCTTTGATGCCCCCAGGAAAAACAGCAGAGGGACAACAGCACTGCCCGATGTCCTGCCATGAATGATCCTCCAGCTCTGGGGACAAGGGCAGCCCAAGGTAGATGGGGACCTTTCTGAAAAGGATGAGTGGGCCACCAGGGATCCCAGTGCCACACTGCCTTTCTGCTGACCAAGTCTTGTCCAAGGAATGACAAGTACGAGCAGTCTGGGACGGGGGCATCTCTATGGCAGGTGCTGGCTTGATTTACAGTCACACAATGACCACTGGAGCACGGTCATCGCTTGTCTGGAGTATAGGTGATCAGACACTTCAGCTGTTACCACCCACTGATAACCTCCAGAAAGCTTATCTAAATGTGCATTAATAGCTCCTACAAAGATATGCATTAGAGAAAAAAAAAAAAGGTGGAATAAATGGAGGTTTCTATTCTTCAGAAAAATGCAACCAAGCCGCAACACAGAAAAAAACAAAGTTTCTAAAAAATATTTCACTTGCATAAATATGATTGCTTTTCCTGTTAGAGGTTCATCCAAACAGATATGAAGTCAAATACAGAATATGCATGATTTTTAGTATTATTTTAAAGAGCGTCCCTTTAATTCCTTTCGTGCAAATAATTTTTCCTAGAATTTCATGTTTTATGTGACGTATTATGATGTTAAAAATGAAATGAGAATAATAATACCCAGAAAAGAAAGGTTTCAGTAAGACAGAGGTACTGAAATAAGGAAAGTATCCTTGAGCAGTAAGGAGATTAATGCCTTTTATCGGTTTGTTCATCTCCAGAGGTAGCCGAGATTGTGAATGCCAGTTGCTGTGCAAGAACAATATGGAAACCTGCGAGATATAAACTTCATATTGCTTCTTTCTAAAGATAATTTTCACTAGAATTAACAAAGCTCGCAGCATGAGCTATACTGGGGGTTGTAAGTTTCCTGTTTATTATATGCATTTTTAAAGCTGGAATTCGAAAAATAGGGGGGGAAAAGTCTAAAATATATATGGGTAATGTGAACTCCTGTAATGAAAGGACAGTGGAGGTTATACAATTTTTCTGAATGGCAGTTTGTTCCATAATTGTGAAGGAATTCTGACACCTTTTTCCTGAAGCTTTTGTTATTGTTATGGATGGAATACTCTATCAGAAGAATCTGTCTTCTTTGATCTCGTAATTTCTGTGTTCCTAAACCACTCTGCATCAGCAGAAGCTGGTGATTTGCTGTTTGATCCACAGTCACTGTTGAAGCATCAGGATGCATAACTGCAGCATGATTTTCCTTTCAATTGTGACATTAATTAAAAAAACTAAAGACAAAAGGTTCAGCTGGTAATGAGGAGTTATAAATACTACTAAAAATGGGTGACAAAACCAGTGTTAGACATAGCTGTACTGAAGCCCCAACACCACATGAAAACAATTCCATCAGTTATCAGCAATCTTCTCCTATTTTAGAGCAAAACCTAGAAGTGCATTTGACTAAAATGAAAGACCCACCTTCCTCCCTCATAACAGGCAGCACAACTGCACCCTCCAAAACCCAGACAACCAAGAAACTAACTTCTCCTTATTGCTTGCCTTAGGTTTTCATTGGCCTCTAACTGCAACCACAGGTGTTCACGCTCAGTGGATGTGAGCAAGTCAACCAATGCCTTCACTTCCTTCCAGCAGCAGCCACTCAGCTGCACTCAGTTTGGGCCCTCCACCTTGACTGAACCCTGGTTTATCTGACAGGTGTGTGATTTTACACTAACGGGGCAGGAAGGAAGGGGAAGGAAGCTAAGGAGCCAGATAGCTGAACTGGTCTTCCTGCCCCAGAAAATCCTGTTTTCATGCCCCTAAAGTGCACCCCCAGCTCAAGAAATTATCACTAAAAATACTGTATTTACACTTGGCTCAAGCTTTCCTTTTTTTGACCCAAGCAGAAGGATGAGTCAGGACAGGGGGAAGTTAAGCATTCCCGCTGCATTTGCCCTCAGCAGTGTATTCACACCTCATTTTCTCTTTTTGGTGTTGTGTGTGTCCATCTCCTCCCCAACAGTGTCTCTTGGAGGCCTGTAAAGCAATTCTAGATGTGTGTCTGCTCCCACACAGACTGAAAGTGGTGCACTGAACTCCTCTAGTTCATCTCATACTTACTTTCCATTGGGTAATCTCTGAATTAATAAAACTGGAACAAAAGAAAACCTCACAAATGCACTGGCAGAAAAACCCTGATAAATGTTTAAATTATTAAAAATCCAATATTTCAGAATGCATAACACAATAAAAAGAGTATGACTACCCCATACAAAAGACTGCTAGGATAAATGGTCTTGCATTGAACAGATTTCCACTGTATGAAATAACGAATGGCTGAATTATCTGAACAAAAAAACCTCTGTGAATCTTCCTTTAAACTGGTTATTCCTTAGGAATACATAAATCTTCTTAGGCAGGGCACTCTGCCATCTGTTTGCTGTTGGTTATTTTTGCAGCTCTGGGGGCCAACGGAAAAGGGTGGAAAAATTACTTCTGCTAATAGCAAAACAGAATTTATAGCACAGTTTCAATGCTCAGAAGTAATTTTATTTCAGCAAGCCAGACAAAACACATAACTAGACAAACAAAACATAATATTACCTGGGACAGCTCTGGTGGGGAAAAAGCAAGCTATTATCTAATGCTCTTTTCAATAGCTTGTCCCTCTTCATCCAGATGGTGCAGTGTGCTGTCTGGGCTAGCCAACAGCTTCCAGGCCAGCACTGGAAAAAGCCTTTTTTTTTTTTTTTTTTTTCCTTTTTTATTTTTCTTTCTCTCTTTTTTTTTTTTTTTTTTTTTTAAATCTTGCTGATTAGCAGCTTCCTTTCTGTTTCTTCAGCTAACCAAAATGGTAACATAATGTTCTTGAAATATAAGACACTATTCAGTGTCTCAGCAGCTCCTATGTAGAGGAAAGAAACTCTCTGGACATACTAGACACTAGCATCTCACTGTGGCCATTTTCTTCCAAAGAAGCAGAAACATATAGAATTTACAGGGAGAAAAGACAGGGAAAGATGTGAAGGATGAAGGAATTATACAGGCTAAGAGGGGTAGAGAAAAAGATACCAAAACCAAGGCTCTTGGTAAGTCACAATTTAGGCAGTAAGGCATTTCTAAAGAAATAAACAGAAGTAGGAACAAAAACAACTAAGAAACAACATCATATCACCTTAGCAAAACCTATTCAGCTTTCAGAAAAAAACTTCAAAAGCCCCAACATTTCTAAAAGGGATAATGTAATCAGTAAAGCATGCACAGAAACTCCATGACTGGAATAAGTATTTGGGAGGATCCGCTTCAGGGTCATTGAAACTCCATCCAAACACAGCCCAATCAAAGAATTGATCTTTGCTGAAGCATTATCTTGAAGGAGGATAATTGTTAGGAATTCAAGCTGAATATGGACCATGAAGCACATTTGCACAGAACTACATTCACCCGTCGTCAGAGCCACATACAAAGCTACAGGCAATTCTGAACTCATAAGTCATGATATGTAGGGTAAATCCAGGAGCTACACTGAATATGCCCCTTTTTTTTTTTTTTTGGCAAAAGGAAATTATGATAAAATTTTATATACTGATACTTAAATAAGTAAATGAGGAAACTCTATATGAATTTTGGAAACAGCAAATATGGCCTATGTTTTCCAAACAGAATAATTATGTTAAGTGCTCAACTTACAGCATCTTCAAGTCAGAGCAAGTGCTCATCTCTTTTTTTAAATGACTACCACAGTAACTATCTGAAATTGCAACCTTAGCAAGTAAGACACTGAAAAACAAAAGCAACCTCTTAAAAGAAGAAGTTATTCTCCTTCCCTTTCTTGCAGACACATACACACAGATATACATACTTGCTAGTCAACACCTATGTCAAGCTGAGTCCGAGTGATGCTGGAACTGTACAAAACACTGTATTCATCTACGTGCTGTGCAGAAGGACTTAATGAAAAATGTATGAGTTACTGTACAAAAAAAAGGCGAGTACCTTAGCCTAATTTCAAATCACTCCAAACTACCCAACACAGGTGAATCAAACGAAGAAGGCTGTTCCTCTGCCACCAGCCCCGGGCTGACACTGCTAAGCAGGTTTATGGAGGAAGGTCACTGCTGGAAGGTTACTCACCGTTACCTGTTGAACTGTTCACCATGTTGGGTGCCATGCTGTAAGGAGGAGCCTGCGGGTTCATCAGGCCAGAGCTGTTGTTCATCGGCTGAGTGTAGGGGGAGCTGGATCCCATAATGCCACTCTGATTCATGGCAGGAAAATTGCCTTGCCTAGGAGAGGAAAGCACACATACAATATCTCATTACATACCTCATTGCTGAAGATGCTGTGGTTTGTCACAGAGCACATCACCTATTGTTTGCAAGGAGAAAGCAGGCAATTAGTTAATTTTACCTACGTGGGGAGTTTGAATTCGTCTTGAGCTAGTTACCATACATGTGAAATGGAATTGGACTGAAGACTAATTTCAAGAGAGGTATACAGAGTCTTTCTATGTCACCACCAATCAGAAGGAAAATACAGCTCACATTATATACCCTACGAGTAGGCAGCAATGCGATCAGGAGTCAAAATCAGAACCTAGCATTGGCATAAAAAAAAATCCAGCACATCACCATTCTTACCATTTTGACCATGTAAGAGCAATCCTCACCTGCCAGAGCTTAATAAAAAGCGAAATGACCAAAAGAAAAATGGGTACCATAGACTCAGTTTCTGATCCTTGGATCTGTTGCTATTGCATTGAACAGTGTTCATCTGTCTGTGTCATCTACGTCCAATCTTTCAAAAAACTCCACACATATTCCGCTTTGTTGAAACAAGAAACCTCAGCAGAACTGTTTTGTTTTTGACAATTAATCCCATATTTGTATAAATGCTTTTATAACTGAGACTTAAATGTGTCTCAAAAACTGCCCTAAATGAAGCCCTTGCATGACTCTCCACACGTTCAGATTCTCTGCATGTTCAGACCAAGTATTTTTAAAGACTAAAGCTTATCTACTTTTAAGTTCTAAAAAGTATCTAAGTATGCTTGGTACCTGATTTGTCAAACTCTACGATAAACTGAGGCACAAGGAAGAAAATAATCCAATCCAAGTACGCACAGTAACCCAATGTAATGCATGACTCACTTAAAAAGTAACCTTTTATTCTTTTAATCTATAAAACAATTACCTACCTTTTCTTAGTACAGTTGAAGACAGCATGTATTATCATATGTATATGAGTAACACTTAAACATATAGAATGATATATATAAATAAGAACACATGGAAAAAATATTTACTTTTATATTCATAGGAAAATACACAGGAAAATACAAAACTCAGACTTGTTTCGTCAGTGTGCCCCCTGTAAATTTATGCTGTTTTTCCAAATAAAAGAAACAAGAAAGCAACTACCCTTTTACACAGCTTTAGTACCTGTCAACTTTTATTTCCTTACAAAAAAATGAAGCACTTAATTTCATCCTACAGGAAGGGAAAGCTGAATGCCTGGGTAGCAAGATGAGAGTTTTGGTAGAAATTCTACTTTTAATTATTATACAATATCCAAATGGAAAAAGACAACTCCAAAATCAAGAACCCTGAGTAACTTCAATGGCTTCTTGTCTTCTCCAAACTCATGGCAGATTCTTAACACAATTGGTAGAAGCAGATTTCTTTTTTAGGAGGTACAGGAGGAAGACCATTAAAGCACTATTTGGCCTAATTTTTCTTGACACATTGTGAATTTCTTCAAAGGAAAAGAGAACGTGTTATCTAAATAAAGCATCTTTTTCCAAGTCAGTTTTGTCCTTTGCTCTCTGAAGACAAACTTTTCTTCACTCTTGCAAAGAGGCAAAGGCTTTCTTTTGATATGAAGGAGATAACTGCCATATAATGTCATTTCCCAGATGAAGCTTGCAACGAGAAGTGGAGGGAAAAGATTTAAAATGCACAGTGGTGCAATGCTCCAAGGGAAAATTACAAAGGGAAAAGAGAAGAGCAGAACCATTTGGCAACAACTTTAAATGGCTTCAGTCACACAATCAAGCTTTTCTTATGTAAATACTGTATCTTAAACATCCCCACCCCCCCTTTTTAGCTGAAAATTGCTATATTTCAACAAATGCAGTTAACTGGAAAATGCTCTTTCTGTGCTGGATAAGCAAGATCCTTTCTGTTACTGGGTAAAGTTACTAGTGAAGATGAAAAAAAAAGTGCAAGTGTATTTTCACACTTTAAAAAAGAAGTAATAGATTTTGAGAGTTTCTTTTACAGAGTAAGGCTAGGATTCTGGAAAAGGCAAGCCTCTACAGGTATCTATCTCTTTAATGTCCTTCTTTTACTTTAAAAATACACAGGAGACACACACCTTGCAGGTAAGCTGAAATTGGTCCTTACCTACTAATATTTCAATACTATTACTTCCTATAGCATGTGTATCTTCTAAGCTGTGGGGCTGTTCATTGTCTCAAATTGAGGTACAACCTATTTCATGTTACCCACTATGGACATCAATCTCAATTGCAGCCCATGCAGGCATACTGCTGTACAACAGCTTTAAATCAAAAAGCAGGAAACTATTTCCAGTTTAGACGGAGAGTGGAAATGAAATAAAAAGAATATACTGGCTTTGGCCAGGGCAGCAAGAAAACAACTGAAGGCTAAAAAAATTGCTTCTGTACCCAGAAGAACCTGAATGGCAGAACCTAATTCTGAAATTTCATCTGGCAAGGCAATACCTTTCCCTTTCATCCTCCTATGTAATGCTGCACTTGGAACGGACACAGCTCTCCATCTCTGGAAAGAGCCCAGCAGGTGAAAAGACTCAGCACCATCCCTGGCAGGACTTTGTCCTTTCCCGGCCCCCTGTCAGAGCCCTGACCGCAGCACGCGTGAGCTAATTCAGTAACGCTGAAAGGACATCCTGTCAGAGTAAATGCTGGCTTATTGTGAGATTGGGTGCAGTGAGCAGTACAGAGCTCCTCCACGTATTATTTTGCTCTATGATGGCTTGGAATGGAAAGTTTCTTTAGGGAGAAATAATCAGGTATTACTTCAGCCTTTAATTCTCACTCCACAGTAGGCCTCCTTTGAGTAAAGACTGCCGACTGTGACAAATTGTGCTGCATCAGTGCTATAATATGAAGTGGAGTCCATTAAGAACTGAGCTGAGATCACCAAACTCATTTTGATTAACCTCCAGGTCACTAAACACTTATAAATATGTTACACAGCAGCTGCTAAACATATTTATATATGCTTAAGGTCACAGCATCATCTGTTGGTTGTTGGAGTTAAGTCAAAAATCTTATGTTTCCTTCTGTGCTGCTTTTAGTTAAGGCATATCCAACATACTACGGTACCAGACTCTCTCCTACATCTCCCAATTCCCTCCTCCATTTTTCTGGGATGCTAAATAAAAATCAAGCCTTTTAAAAACAGTCTGCTGTACACGTAGTGACATCTAATGGCAAAAATTCAACTGGCCGGCTATGAATTTTATAGCAGAACAAATCCAGCTAAGTATACGATTTTACAGTATTTGCCACATAAACACCAAGGGCTGGGTTGCTCAGGGATGATGCAATTAGGAATAATAGGAAGAAATTAAGAAAAGAAACACTTAAGTTTAGTATAATGAAAAGATGTCTTCATGGTGAGATACAGTTACCCTCCCAGGGAATGAAGGAAAAGTCAGCACCTGACATGTCTGCATGCAGGCAACATGTCAGAAAACGTACTGGTCAGAGAAACCCTGAATTGTGTATGAACTAGAGTATCTGCTCTTGCAATACCTTGATCCCAGATCATGTCTTTTTCCCCATTTAGAAGAAAAAGCAGCCAGGCCAATACAAATTTGGGATTATGCTATCAACTTAAACTCAGTATCTAAGCCTACAAATTTTTTTTCTGCTCTACTGCTACAAGTAGATCTTCAAGAATTCAGCAACTGTAAGAGATTTAAAGTGGGAAGAGAGGAATCTGCTTGCTTTCTATGGTTTATTTACTCTGTTGACAATTTAGCAATGCATCATGCCAGAGCCAGTTGTTAGGCTTGAGGAAAGGGCTGCCACTTCAGGGGACCTGGACTACCTGGAGCAATGTGCTGACGGGAACCTTGTAAAAGTCAACAGGGACAAGTGCAAGGTGCTGCACCTGGGAAGGACAAGCCCCCTGCAGTGGTGCCAGTTGGGACTTGACTTAGAGGGAGCAGCTTTGCTGAAAAGTCCCCGGGCATCTTGGCAGATGGAGCTGAGCATAAGCCAGCAGACTGCCCTGGCAGCGAAGAGGGCCAACAACATCCTGGGCTGTGTGATGAGGTGCAGATTTGGGAGATGGAAGAACCTGATCATCCCCTCCTTCCTCAGCACTTGCTGGACTCCATCTAGAGTATCAAGTTCAGTTTTGGATTCCCCAGAAAAGAAAAGATGATGGTAAACTAGAGTGAGCAGAGAACTCCTCAGATGGCCAGGGCTTCAGCACTCACCCTGGAAGGGCTAAAGGATGAGGCCTCATCCAGCCTGGGGCAGAGAAGGCTGTCAAGAGGAACCTACAGCAGCTCCATAGCACCTTAAAGGAGGTCAGCAAGAAGACGAAACTGGCCTTTTCACAGTGGGCATGGAGGGGGGGGGAGAAGACACAGTGGGCAAGAGTGAAAACACATTAAGTTCAGACTGGATGCAAGGAAACCATTTTCCCAGTGAAAACAGTGAGAGACTAGATCTGGAGGCCCAAAGGGACTGGGCAATCTCTGTCATCGGAGATTTTGAAGACCCAAGAGGATAACACCTTAAGCTCTAAGCTGAGACTGATGAGGAGAACACTGCACTAAACGTTCCTCCCGAGGTTCCTTTCCAGCTTGAATGATCCTATGATCTTAGCTTGTCAGCTTCACTGTGCTGCTGACAGTCTGGTGTACTAGTGGGTCCAAAATACAACTGCTCAAATTCAAACCATTCCCTTTTAAGAAGTTCTCCTTCTGATCTTTTGTTTTCCTTCATTTGCAATCTACCCAAAGCTTAATCTGCACTTAATCTCTTTTCTCTGCAAAACAAGTAGCATCAGATCTAATTGTGTCTTCTGAGCTAATGCAGAAGTCCGTGTATTTAAAAAGAGGAGTTGACATGCAAGATCTGGTCATCGTTAAAAAGCAGAACAAAGAAATTGCTAGAAAGAACAGCACTGACAATACACAGGAGCACATGAGTGATCACAGCTGCTGAGCAGTCTCTCATACTGAAATGCCTTCCTTTAATTGGACCTGAAATCCTCACTAAGTTTATGTGTTGTCTCCAACTGCTACACAGAAGTCACTCTACAGCCCTTGCGCTTCATACTTCCTGATATGTGATTTATCACCTCCTCAGATTTGTCACCTGATGCAAGACTTACACTGTCATCTTCCTTCTTTCTTCTTATTGAACAAACATGAATTCACTACGAAGTTGAGTTCAGATGTATATGTGGTTTGGCTATGGACAATGACAGAAGTGGATTATGCTTCTCAACAAGACAAGAAAAGAGAACACAACTTTTCATATGGAAACATGTCAAAGCTCAGGTTGTTCCTGTGTACAGAGAGATCAAATTCTAAAACTTTCTGCGGATTTCCTAAGAGGCATCTGATGCCTTGTACTCTTCTCTCAATCTGCAACACTGGAGAAAAGCCCATTGTACAGTCAGAAAAAAATGATCCAGCTTCTGTAATGAGCCCTGTGGCAGCCTGAGCACAGGAGGTGAGTCCAACATGGAAATGTGCAGGGAACAGAAGAAAGCTTCAGACGTGGAGAGTCTAGAAGTGATAGAGGTGAGGAGATTTTGGGGCATAAAAAATGGAAATGAAGGAGACAGTAGAAGGAAATGAAGAAGGAAAAAGGACTGGGAACATCCTCACTTGGTGCCAAAGATTTTTAGGGCCAGGAGGATGGTAGGTGCGCAAGAGAAGGCAGATGAAACAGAGATGCGGGAGGAGGAGCAGGGAGAAACACGCAGAATGCTGCTACTCCCAGGGCAAACACAGGTTATAGTCACTCCAGCACAAGTGGAGCCTCTCAGCCAGATATGCCTGAAGGAAGGAAGGGATTCACAGGGAAGCTTCCAAAGCAAGGTGCTACCAGACATGTGCCTTCCCTCAGCTCCTCAGCTCGTGCACCCAGCCCTGAGGTAGGGCCAGGCTCTGAGGTGGCCACCTTGGCCACATGCTGGGGGAGCCCCAGTCCAAATGTGGCACAACGGGGTGATGCTGAAGGAGCAGTGCCACAGGGACAAGAGCAGAGATGGAGCACACAGCCCAGGCAGGGAAGAGATGGCACCGAGTCACACCGCACGAATCCTGGTGGCCACAAACCCGTATCAGTTGTCAGTTCGGCACCTGGGCATCGCGCTTCCTGACTCATGCCACAGCGTGCACCTAATGTAGGGATTTCTCCCAGTTATGCTGCCCTAGGTGCGAGACCTGAAAAATTATCCTGTTACTGTGACCTGGCCACCTGAGCAATTGGCTGGTGAGAAAAAAATGGCCCACAAGTTTGCCATTTCTGCTCCAGATCTTTAACCTACATCAGTTTTGCAGCGAATGCACTGCAGCACCTCAGGGGAGTAATTTGTGTAAACATTTTAAAAGGAACATTTTTTCTTTTAATGCTGACACACTGCTAAGGTGGCTACTTGATTACAAACTGTGAAAATGACTGCGTTAGGCTGCACTCACAAATCACAGTGTACTGACCAAATTGCCCTGTGCTTATCTGTGCCAGGTCTGCAGCATGACAATATTTCCTCTCTCTTTTAAATGTCAAAGTATGATTTGGGGGGTTGTTATTTAAACACACTGACCTGCACAATAACCAGAAGTACTTTATTTAAATCTGTCTTGAGCTGGGACTAGCCTTAAGCGCTTATAATCTGTCACACTTTGACACCAAATGGGTTATTATAATGAGAGTAATTCAGGAGTGAGACCTGTGAATGCTTTCTCCCTGGAGAATTTACACATAAACATGTGCAGGCAGATACATATGCTTTTTTGTTATGGATTTTCTTTCTTGCTACATTATGGGCTTCCTTGGAGAAGTGAAACCGTTTCTGTTGTCAGCGGATATGGGAGAACTGAAGGAGGGAGAAGAGAGCAGGGGAAAATAAACCCCAACATTGCTCACTCTGTTCTGCCTGGAGGTTCATAGTACTCTTATCAAAGGCCAAGACAAAAGAAGCCTGAATATTGACTTGAGCAGCTATAAAATGGCATTGAAGGCAGTTCCCATGCGAATAAAACAAATTTAACATCACTACATCTGAAAGCAAAGTATCTTCTTCTTTTGCTACTGTAAGTATACTAACCTGGACTTACATGTCCTCCTCCGTTCAGTGGGGAAGCTCACCAATTGTAACAACAAAGTTTTAGAAAAACAACCACGAAAGCTGCTGATGTGACAGGTATTAGGTTCTGCCACAAGACATTTCGCCCTTTTTCAGGTTAGAAGGAAAGAAAAACTCTACACTTGTGCATGTGTACTTGTGTGCAAATGGGAGGCCAAAGTCCTGAAATACACTGACACTGACAAAGCACCGGCAAACATAAATGCAAAAGCATCCGGATTTGTACTGAGGAGGGGGTGTGTGTGTGTGTCTGCTGACAGGAGGTGCACAGAACTAACACAAAACTGTTCTTCTCAACAATCAGGCCTAAATGGCAACGCTAAGAGGAGGGAATAATTTTAGCGCTGTAATGATGTGACAGTGCAAATCGCTGCAATCCACTGCAGTCGGACCGAGTACCCTGTTTTCTTCGTCTGGCTGATCCGAAGATTATTGTGCATGATATTTTTAAAAAGAGTACCAGAAACAGCCTTTCTAAATATAGTATTTTTCTTCTGATTTACACAAATACTGGTGCCTTTAGCATCATCTCCATTGTTTAGATTTTACTAAGAAACAATCAAGGAGAGGGGAGAAACTTAAAAATTAGTTGTTCCTACCACGCCGATTCAATGCTGAGCCACTCAGGAAAACAGTCAAAAAAACTTATTGTTTGTTTACAAGCTGTTGTCACCACATTAACCATTTTTCCAGCGAAAACATCTGCCCCGTGGGCTACCTACTTGGTAGTCATTTAAAGCCCAACAAAACAGGAGTGTCATACCACATCAAACTCTGGAAGAGCAACATAAGAGACACATGTAATTCACGAGTAATGATGCTAATAACAACGCAACTACCCAACATTTGCACAGCTGAATGCATGCTGGGATCAGAATAAATCTCCCTACCCCATTTTACAGATAATAAAAACTGAGGAAGAGATCCAAGATTAATAATGGTCTAAAATATGGCCAGAAGAATAATAAAGTAGTTGAATACAGTGAGGAAAACACAGCACAAGCCTGTTAAAAAAAAAAATAAATCCTTCACTTCATTTGATCCTAGTGACAGAAGGGTGTGCGACTGAAAAGCATTTAGTGGTAGCGAAATACTGTAGGGTTTTGTTTGTTTGTAGGTTGCAGCCATTTGATTTTCTTTTAAAAAAGTTCCATTCGTGTTAATTAAAGTGGTTTTGGTCTGAATTTCATGGTGACCACAGCATTTGGTCACCACTCTTCAAACCCACAGGGAACCCTTGAAATGCCTTTATCGCACAGCATTCTTACAAGTGCAGCAATACCTCCATATTTGAATTTATTTGTGTAAGAACAAACTAAGCTCTTGGTACTCAGCGCAACCTGTACTAGATAAACAGAATATAATGCTGTGTGACAGAAGGCACAGAATGACTGAAAAGTGGGCCAAGTCAAATGGCTTGAAAACCCCTCAGAGCTCCTCTCTTGGTAACCTCCGCCCACCTTCCCCACATATGGATTTGTACAGCAGCTCTAACAGCAACCTTCTTGCACAGCTGCCCCCATCAGACATGACACCTGAGCACTGAGGAGATACATTTCTTAGCCCAAGTGGAGTGTGTGATGCATAAAAGAGGGCTCCTTTAATCTGTCCAGCAAGCAGGAGCATGCATGAACTGGGTTTATAGGGAAAAAAAGAAATTTGCCCTTTATGGCATGATGCTGTCAATCTGAAGCAGAATGTCAAGAAGGGTGATTTAGCCTGGTGTGACTTGATATCAAAATGGGAATGACTCATATGACTCTCACTATGCACCTTCTATTTCTGTGCATGTTTATAAATAGCTGTATTAAAAAGTCGGAAGGCCCTATGAACTCTCTCCCAGAAAGATTACTTGAACGTGGTAAGAGTCTGTTCCCAGCACATAAACAGCCAGAAGGTCGCCAAAGCGTGGTGCTAAAAAGCTACAGGAAACTAAAGACACACTTTGTGTTTCACTAACTCAGTTTCTTCTGGTGGGACACTGCCTTGGGAGAGGCTCGACCCCTGAGCTCCCTCGTCTTCCACCTGGGGATGCTGTCTCCCACCACCATATCCAGTCACATCCTCGCACTGCTTTTGAGCACCTTGGAATGCACTGTGCTAGCAACCAACTGAAAATCTAATAAAACCCTGATCATTTCATGCCAGCTCTTCGGTGTATTTTTTCATAGTAAAATGTCATCCGGCTGACAGCAGCACGCTGAACGCAACTGTGCATGTGCAGCAGCATGGTGAGGAAGTTCTCCAGAGGGATTTCCCAGCAGACGCATTTTCACTCACCCATCTTTGCCCAATGGCCTGGAGCAGTTATATGTTTATCGATATTATTACCAGCACTGTCACCATCAGTCTCGGCTCTTTGGCACACCAGACAGTTTCACAAGAGCAATGTCGTGCCCATGTCAGCACGATTTCAGCTGGCTCTCTTCTTCATCTTTGTCTCAAAAGATGCCTGAAACCTCCTGCAACCGCTGCAACAGGTATTTAACGTGTTGGTAAGATTGACAGCCATCATTAAAAAAATCTCATGCTGTTAGGTTATTATTTAATATGACTCTTAAAAGGCTACTTATATGTCCAGGTAGAACTGGTGCTCCCATCCGAACTCATCAACAAAGTGAAGGGCTCTTCCCACTCATATTTCCCCAGGCAGCATTGCTAAAAAAAAATTGTTTATTTTTCTCTCAAATATCACCACTGTAAAAGAACCTAAAACCTTAAACCCCCTTTAAAACCTGAAACCCTCCTACCATTTTTTATGTCTCTCCCTTTCTGTCACAAAAATCTTAGGCTGTTCAATCACAGTCTTGTACTTGCACAGTGTTATGTGCCAAATCACACAGCGCAGTCACAGAATTAGCTTTCTTCATGACTCCCATTAAACAGATGGCTATTCTTCTATTTTGTTTTGGCTTTTTTTTTTTCCTAACCACTTCTGTGATTTAAACTAGTAGATCCTCTGACGGGCTGTGAAAACTGTTTCCTCATCTGAAACGGTTTTTGTCACCTAAGAAAGAGTACTCAATCTAAGGTGCTCCTTTATTCTTTAACTTTATACAGTATCAATTAATGAAGTACTGCATTCCTAATGTCCTAAAGATCATATTTTAAGGTACAGAATTTCTATGTAACATCCAACCCCGAGGCAGAATGTCAATAAACTACACAAAGTCCTACGCTGCAATTCTGTTTCAAAATATTTAGTCTTTCTACAGAGGGCAGTGAATCTCCTGAACAACCAAATCAAGCCAAAAATAATCTTGACACAATAATAATCGAATTAGAAGTGTCTCTGAGGTAAGTGAAAATTCTCATTCATGGCTAAAAGTCATGCTTCCTTCTCAACACACTCCTGCTTTTACAATTTAAGAATGGTTACTCTCTGAAGGAGGAAAAGAGTAGGACTCTTGAGGTCTGTGGTTAATCTCTAATGGCATGAACAGCATACAGCAGTCGACTTGATTGATGAGTCCGAAGAAGAAAAAAATGCCTCCCCAAATCACTGGTTGCCTGCAAGAGCTCTGCAGCATGGTGACAACCAGGGCTCCAAAATGATGGATTTACCTTTTAGTAAAACAAAATTCCAGATAAAAATGTATTCCTCTTAGTCTCCCACAAGAAATGGCTATGGTTAGCTCAGCACGTAAAGTTTCTTCCAATCCCTACATGATTTTATCAGCAATTTTGAGCTGATCCATAAAATGCATCGCCATTTAAATAAAATAATCACAGAAGACTTCTAGCTTTCCCCTTACAATAATACACAGAAGCTGAGCTGAACTTCCTCCCTCCTAATACATTATAGAAAAAAGCCATACATGATTCTGCTTTGAAAAGCAAAATACGAGGAAAAGAAAAAAAGAAATAATAAAAAAATCAGCTTGATACAAATGACTATTTCTCATGAGGAGGGAAGAAGCGTGGATCCTTTAGAAGAGAAATATGTCAATAGTGGTTAATAGCTTCCTTAGAAATTACAGTTACAGTAAGCATTAGTATTTGGACTTTTAACCCCTCAAATCACACAGAAGCCGAGCACGGGGAGAAGATATTCCAGCTATTACGGAATCTCGTCCAGCCTCAGGTGGAGCCAGCACAGGAGTGTTTGGGGTTCACAGAGACAATACAGCCATTCGGGCCAAGAGGCAAAACCACTTCACCCCACTGAAACTACACGTGGACTTTATTTTGGAAGCCAAATTTAGTTTCACGGACTGAAAGTACTGCCAGGATACCGGAACAGCACTAATCGAAAGTGAAGTGGGGCTCATTTCAGGGTGACCCATCGGGATCTCTAAAGGAATTCTGCGAATGTTCGGAGGAGCAGAGGGGAAATGACCAGACAGCTTGAGCCTGGAGAACTGTGAATGGCCTGAATTCGAACAGGAGCAACTCCTTCCAGTGTGACTGAATGTTAAATAAAAGACCCGGCAGAAAGAGCCTTTCTTGCCAGGGGCTTATTTCAAAGGCAACAGATAACGCAGGCACTGGCTCCAATTATGGCTACCAGTCCTATCTTAGCCTAGTTTACTTTGGGGATTTCACAGCTGGCAGCCTTTCATCTAGAAGTAGCCTGGTTTGAATAAGCAAAGAAACTTGAATGAGTACTTAACCTTCCTGCACTCCACCGAACTTCCCAGCAGAGAAGAACAGCACCTCCAAGCTTAAGGGGAAAAGGGAAAACAATGGAAAATATATACTCCCTCCAGGGATTAAAGATGGTAAGTTTTACTGGAGCGCTTCAAGACTTCCTGCTACAAAACTGCAGCTTTCAAAATCACAATTAGAATTTTAAACCCAAGTCTGAAGATCAAAAGGGCCAGACTGGAAAATACTGCACAACACTGACAGGCGCTAGGATGTAAAACAACTAAAACAGTTCTGGGTTTTATTTATATTATTATTCTTTTTAAAAAATTTATTCCCCATTTCCGCCTCCTTCTTTTTCCTTTTGACATTTTAATGCACCATGTCCATTACTATATTTCCTCGCCGGTACCTTCTAGTCCATCAGCAGAGCTGCATTACCCTGCTGTTGGAGAAAATAATACGGAAAAAGTGCTTTGCTGGCACCAGCAACACGGATTATGAATTATACATAGATAGCAGGAGAGAAATGCTGATGGAAGGTTAGTGTGACTGTATGTGGGCAAGTGTGCACGGGCATGTATACACATGCACAGACTAAGAAGACGACGTCTAGAATGCACTTTTTAAACTAATTTACACTAATTGTGTTTCTCTGTACAACAGAAATTCTCTAATCTCAGTGCAGCTTTTCTAGATCAGTATCATGACTGATTAAAAACTTAGTAAATTCTTCTCACCATGCTACAATGAGGCTGTGGTATCTAACCAGTTGCTAAGCAATTTAGAACCAGAACCACATTCTAGAATGCCTGAAAGTCTGTCAAAGCAATGCCACATCACACGTTGTTTTAGAGACTGAACACCACTTCTCAGGTGGCATGGGGATCAGCAGAAGATAATGTAAATATCCACCTCAATTTAGCAACCCAGTGGCCAGGATTTAAAATGACCAGAGGTTGCAAATAGCAAAGCCGGTTCCCAATTCCTCAGTTTAATAAACTACTATGTCTGAATCGTCTCCTCTAAAATCAATGGCGCTGAATTCTAAATTCACTCAATCTATAAAAAAAAATTGCTTTAATTTACAAAATTGCAACATGCAATCCTGAGAATCATATTAAGGTACATTGAGGTCAAAGGGGCTGCCTTCAAAGATAGGATTGCTCCTCATGTAGGCACATCAAAACTCATTTTGTTGTAATTAGTTCAGGTATTGATAACTGTAGACGCACCAGCAAAAGGCTCATTTTAGCATCCAGTTGGATGCACATTTTACAGCCAGCTAGCACTGAATTACATCTTCTAAGGCCACACTTCTAACAGCGTGCAAACCAGCTGTTTTACAACTATGTTTTTACCTTTCCATACACTACAGTCACATTTTCAACTGCTAAGAAGACATGCTCGGAACAACACTCACTGCTAGCACGAGAGATGCTGAAAGTGATGGTGAAAAGCATCTAGCTCTAAAGATGCCTTTTGACTTCAGGTGCCAACCTGATAATCAATTTTAAACTGGGAACTTGCTGTAGGAAGCAAAAGCTCACAGACAGTGCACGCATAGTCCTGCAAAGGTTCAGGCTGGGCACCTACAAACTGAGGAGCTCAAAATTGGCTGGTACTAGAAGATATTGGCTAAATTTGCTGCCTTTCACATCAACAGGGAAAACACTATCTCATTTGCTCAAAACTGTTTGTTTTTACTGAAGGCTTACTGTGTTGCAGTTTTGTACACACAGGAATATTTATCTATCACTATACTAGATACATGCACTGTTCTAAGAATCACAGTGTGATAAAAGACTTGATCTTTTGGAGCCACCTGGTCCTTGAAGGTCTCCTCTGGGTTCTAGTCCCCAGCAGTAGAACCAGCCCTTGGAGTTTCAGCGAATGTCAACCTAAGTTATGAAGAGTCTTTTCTTCCATGGATATATTAGGTCTTCAACATACAGTCCTCACCAGTCGATGGTTATGCTGAGACCAGGACAAGACAAGTACAAAAAGGAAAACACTGTTTTGTAGTTCCTTCACACTCTCTTCCTGAAAATAAAGGGAATTACTACACAGGGTACCAGGGAGTTATTTAACATTGCTTGCTGTGAACTTTTACTCAGAGCAAGCTTGAGCACCCTGGGTAGTGTGAAACAATGAAGAGGTTCAGTGAAGAGGTCTGAAAAACACCTCTCTTTTCTTTAGCCTGACACGCTAGCTATCATTTGGGAAATACTGGCCTGCATGCACAGGACAGACAGCACACTGTAAGGTTTTAGGTTACAAGGAAGGTATTGCGTAGCTGTAGAAATTAATCTAAGCTTAACATAAAGCAGACCTCAAGATGAGGTCAAAGGCTAATTCAAATGGTGTAAACCTGGTATCTTCCACAGCCACTACTTTCATTTATATGATTTTTATCTTTTCTAATGAAAAGGGTAGTGGTCTGCTCTGAGGATGATACCTAGGTATAACTGGCTGACACTCAGATCTCGATCATCTTGCCCTGGTTAATGAACATTGATTTTGGGCCCCAGTGGAAGAGATTTTTTTCTGATGCGTGCCATTTAAATTCATTTTACACAGCTGCTTAGTGTGGCTTGGCAAGGTAGAGGCAAACCAGTGTTCTGTGTCTAAATGAGACTCCTGAGTTGGTAAAGGACAGATCCTGTGGATTAACAGCTGAAGACAAATTTCTCTCCCCCATTGATACTTGGCTACTGAGTCAACAAGTTGACCTTGAAGTGGATCCCAACCAACTCGTACAGAAATACTGCTGTGTAACCATGACTATATCACAACCTTTTAATTTTATTCTTAATTCTACACAGAGAAGGGTGTTTTATAGTAATAAAAATCCAGCTGTTTTTGAGCTCCACAGCCGAATCTTATAGACTCAACATATTCAAAGAAAAAGGCTGGGCACTGTTCATGCTTGTTGGCATATAGGAGTGGATGTCTTTCCAGTTAGGCAAAGCAGTATGGTGGGAGTGCTCTCCCATTTCACTGAGTTTTGTTTTTTGAGCAGGATAACCAGTAGACTTGTGTTCTAATTTTTTTGTTTTCTGCTTTTTCTGTGCACATATATGAACAAAATTAATAAGAAAAAAACAAACTAGCAGCTACAGAAAACTGGATATTAAAACTTGCTAATTGCTGTGACAGCAGCAATAATTTGGGTATTATAGATTTCCTACAGAGGCAACAACTGAAATAACATGATGGCAGGGAAGTCCATAAAGGTTAAATCTCAGGTAAAGATGGACTTGTTTCTGAGGGAGCAACAGGCTGGGAGCCAACATAAGAGACTTTCTCCCAGTTCTGTAACTTATGATATGGTTACAGAAATCAGTGTGAAGGACTCTGGTGAGAAAACAGTACCTGTGCTTCGGGCAAATGTTTTGCAAAGGATACTCAGTGCTCCTAAAAATCTTCTAGAGACTAGTTTTTCAAATACATGCATACTCAGCTACAGTGTACTACAACTTCCTTAAAAATCCCATTAGGAAACGCTGAAATCACTCCTGCAGTCCATCATCTCTCAGGAAGAGATCATACTTTGGGGGTTGCAGTTCTCTGCCTAGGCAGCAGTGACAATACCACCAAGCCCACAAAACGTGGCAGCACCGCTGCAGACAGGAACACCAACAACGAAGAGAGAAGGATGATGCCTGGGTCAGGGGAAGGAGACATCTCATCAGCCATGACGAGGTTCTTCATCTCCCTTTTAGGCACAAGGAAATAGAGCTGTGCCAAAAGCCATGCAGGTGTCTGAGTGAGTGACATGCAGATTTTCATTGTACTGTCACAGTGGTGTTAGTAAAAAGAAAACAAAAAACTAAAATCTCCTCCACAATTCAAGTATTTCTGTATCTTTCATGTGATTATTATACTCCTTCGGCAGCCAGATGGCATGTTCATAAACATTTTTAAAAAATGCCAAGGTCCCACAGCAAGTCCAGTTTACACTGCTACCCACCCGTACTGGTCAGGCTGGTGCACCGAGGAGCCTGAGTGTTGCCATAGCTCGGGTGCTGTGAAGAAAACATGGGGTGTCTGCCAGCCCCAGACTGGCTGGGATAAGCGGGTGACCTAATGTGTGGTGGCCTAAAGCAGAATGAAAGAACAGCTTCCCTGGATTTGATCTGTATCACAAATCCGAATCATTGTCAAGTGCATTCCTTCCATATGCGAGTCTGGAGGACTTGCAGGAATAGCCAAAAGCCATTATGCTTTCTCCCCTACAGCTGACTTGAGATCAAAGAGGAAAACAGTGTGCTTGCAACCCCCTGGCATGAGAGCAGTGTGACAAGTTCCTCCCAATTTGCAGTTTATAAATAACCCTTTTGCCAGTATTTGTGATAGAGATTCAGTGACTGCTCTTCCATAGGTGCTGGATCACTGGAATGGGCAGTATGTGATAGGGAGGCTCTGAAATGGTGCAGTTTTGTCCAGTCAAAGCTAGAAAGAAAAAGCAGTTCTACAAAACTGACTTGGGAGGAAGGTGTGAGATAGAAGTGGTAATCATTTAACCCAGTTTTTGATCAAACACCACACACACTATGCCCAACGTGTAAGTTGAATCACAACCAAATGCTTTCCACTTAACACAAAGTCTTTTCTTGCTGTCAAGACCAACAAACGTGAGCTTTTCATTTCATTCTATGATTATAAAGAAATCCTGTTCCTGCAGCTGCAGTGATGGCCTATTTATTCCTTCGTGCCTGACCTATCAGCTTATAGCCTAAACCAGACAGACAGAAGCAGACTTCCATAAATCCTACTAGACAGGTCTGTTAAAACAACCAACAGAAGAAAGGGACTGCTGGTTCACAGATATCTGTTGGAGTATGGTCTATTTTAAGGGAGCCTGTTTCTATTTTACTGAGCAAGAACATGAAGTACACTAAATTTACTGTTATTGTTTCAAAAGTTTGCTGCTGCTTATCATTAGTAGCCACCTGCCTTTCAAGCTCTCAAAACAAGAAAGCAACAAATACAGGGACACACTAGCTTCCTATTTCTTGTTTAACATTGCATCTTGGAATAAGAGCAACTCTAGTGTCCACAAACACTGGTCTTGAATGATAAACACCTGGATGAACGTAGGTGCGTCTGTGTACGCACATGCGTAAGCGCAGTGAGCAACACACACACACATACAAACATGCTCACCAGGAGAGTGCAACTAGCTCTGTGTAATTCTCAAACATTATGGACCTTCTTGCAACAGAAAAAGGTAATCAATATGCCAGGAGTATTCGAGTCCAGGGAAATGTGGATATTACTTAATCTGAAATATTTCACACACACAAAAAAAAATTAATTGCAAATATTCAGGCATCTTAAGAATGACATGGACAGAAAAGTGCCTTTTACCAAAACCCATATACAAATGGCAACATGCAGCTATGCTGGCCAAAGGGAAGACAAGAAGACAGACGATGGCTCCAAACTCTGCAGTTCTGTTTGCAAGTTCTCTGTTACGGATGCACAAGTGGCAGGTATCAACTCCAGACAACTACAGAGTGTTTCTATGTCTCCTTCTGCCTCTCCCCTCCAGCTGCTCCCCTCAGCCTGCCCTCCTCTCCCCCTCTGCAGGTCTGCTTAGGAGCGAGAACATCCCGCAGAAGAGAACTGCCATCAGCACTGCTGCTCAAAACGTGGGCAGTAGATGCAAGACTTGATGGGCAGCCTCACAGGCTTCCTTACTCTCTGGCAGGGGCAAGCTGCTGAGGATATGTTGGCCCTCTCTTTACCAGAGATAAAACAAATATAATCAGCTGATCAGTTTAAAGTTGCAGAGGGCTTGTCAAATGTCACTGCAATCCTGTGGGTTTTCCTAAAGCCTATAGTGCCAAGAACCGAACTAGAAGTGGCCATCATCTCCATTGTCACAACTGCTTTTTGAGAGGACAATTCAAACAGGCAACAGCATGCTTTCTCCTCAAGAAAAGGAGATGATTAAGAAAAAGTATTCTTTGGACACATCATCTCCTCCCAGAGATAAGGGCACAGCTAGAACATGTATAAATGCACATTCACACATCCATACAGCGCTATTACTTCAGAAATGACGAGGAAAACATTCCTACTTATTTAAACTCCTTTCACCTGAGCGCATACCTGCTCTGAGCGGAGTTTGCAGCAGCCTGCATCACTGCAGCAGCCGCCTCCTGTGCCTTACGGTTCACAGTTGGCATGGGTGGGCCCATCCCAGGGCCTCCCTGCTGAGACATGCCAGGAGAATTGGGGGTCATACTGCTCATGTTCCCAGGAAACGGTCTGCTCTGCATCCCAGCTGATGGCATCCGTCCCAGGGGCATGGTACCACAAGGCTGGCTGGGCCCCTGTCCGTGCATCTGACTGTTGGCATTTATACCCATGCCGGGTCCCGGGCCACTGTAACTGGTGTTGGGCACGCCGCTGTACGTCGGCGGTCTGGAGTAGTTTCCTGAACAAAATGATAAAAAAGCACAGAGAAGAACATTAAAACTTTTGAGCACATATTTCTATTTAGGAAGTTAGCAGCTGCAGAACTTACACACGTGAACTGAAGTGACCCACGCTGGCCTCAAAGTCAGGACAATGTTTTTACACATGAGGACAGAGAAGCAATGGAACAAACTGCCCAAGGAGGTGACGCAGACTCCCTGCATGGAGGTTTTCAAAACCCAGTTGGATAAAGCCAAGAGTAACCTGGTCTGATCCTTTATCCAACCCTGATTTGAATACAAGGTCAGCCGAGAACAGCTCTTGAGCACTCTTCCAAACTGAATGATCCTATGAAGCCGATTTTCACGTACCCTCAAACATTTTCTGTCTAACGTATGTTATGAGGCAACATGAAATAAAGAAAAGCACAGCCTCCAGAGGGTCACCAGCACAGCACACAGTACACAACTGTCTCATGCAGTAAAGAGAGACGTGGCATGTAAGAAGCCCATTACGTAGGTTCAAGGAAGAATCTTATTTTTGTAATTTCATGTTCTCATTCCTTTGTCTTTCTGCAGTTTCAGCCAAAAGCCTTCTTGCTCCTAACTGTTCTGCCCATTTGAGTCAGAGATGATTTGGAGTAGGCTGGTGAGGATGACTGCTGGGGTCTGAGAAAGATTCCTGCTCCCTCCTGCCCCACCCTGCTTTCCTAGTAAGTTCAGTTTGGCTATGCCAGCAGAAGGTGTGGTAACTTAGAATGCAACTCCTCTGAGAAAACTAGTCTTACACAAGTAAGCAGCAACAGTACAAAGATGTTAATGTAAGCAGGTGCCTTACGAAGGACAGCATGAAAACCTGGCTGAACCCAATCTATGTTGTCACTGGAGTAAATGGCTCTGCTTGCAGCAGCTTAACTCATTTGAGTGCTGATTTTCCTGTCATGATGAAATCTCAAGAAAAAGCGAGTATACAGCATGCAGTGTTACAGACACAAACCCAAGCAGCATGAGAAAGAGGGAAAAAAAAAAGCAAGCTAAAGATATGATAGAAAGCTATTTTAGGAAACGTATCACATTGCACTACTTCAGTCATCAGTTTTGACTTGTCTTCATTTCCATCTCATCCAGATTAGTGGAAACATGACCCATTCCCTCCCTGTGGGATGCCACGGAGCAGAGTTTCCTGACTACTCTCAGATATTCCCACGCTTATTCAAAGGCAGAAGCCCTTGGACTCTTCCTCTGAATGTGGAGATCAGCCATGCCTCTCCTCAGGCCTCAGCTACCAGGCAGAGGAGTTGGTGGCATCCAACCCCCGTTTGTATTTAAAATAAACATATTCAGCCGTCATTTGAATGCACACATAATTAATTCATATGCTCCTGCTGCTGTGCTTTCGCTAATCTTCTCCTCTCCACCCTGTAACTGACTCACTCTACTACAAGATCTCCTCGGCGAGAACGTGCGAGACCTACGCTTCCCAAGGAAATGAAGCAACCGTTCTCTTCTGTTTTAACATCCAAGTTTCTGCCTGGGGCCCCCACGGAAGGATCCCCAATATGTGGTTCAGCAGAGATGAAAGGCTCCAGATTCAGCTTTATGCTGGCTTAAGACTGCCCTGTCACTTCTTCTCCTCCTCTAGGCTCGGCTGCTGGCAGCTGACTACTCTCTGTTCAGTGAGCCATCGCCCCCAGCCGGAGCTCTGGTTGCTGAGACCTGCTCAAGCCATGCGTCTGATCCAGCATATGTGACTACAAACTGAAGGGCTGACTAGTTTCACACTGCTCTGCTATGTGTTACAGGCAACAGCACACAATTTGGATGTTGCTCTGGGTTTCCAGTTGCTTTGTGCAAGAAAAATGTAACACAGCAAGATGGTGTATATGTGCACTCGAAGATTATGCACAGCAGTTAGCACATCTTATGTACATGCTATTAGTAACACTACTTCCCAAAGCGAAGCAAATTCCCTCCCTAGACTAGCAGACCTGACATCCACGATCACTGGGAGCTACTGTCAGTCCAATTTACATAAAGCCAATTTGTTTTGTCATTTAGGGTCCACGAAGTATATTCAGCAACATGCGTGGAGGAGCAAACACCAATGCTAAAACACTACCGCTGTTTTGATGCTATTTTGAATTGGGACAAAAAATGTCATCTTTTGTGCTTTGGCTTTTCCAGCATATGCACAACACAGAAAAACAGTGGAATCTTCTCCATAAAAATATGTGGCTCAGTTAAAATAGCTCCTAATCATTCATCTCCAGGGATACACATCCAAGAGCACAGGGAAGTCGTATCTTTTTAGTAAGGAAAACAAGTTTCAATGGTTTTTTCCATGTTTTTTTTTTCCCCTAAGCATTTCCTCAATACCTCAAGTACTAGCTATTCTTATACCTTTCCCAGACCATTAAAAAAAAGGCAAAATAAAAGCCAAACAAAATACAAGAGGAATTGCCAGGAATGAGGAGTGCAATCTTATTTCCATGTTTCTCTAATAGATTAGTAATTTGTTGGCAGTGGCTTTGACAGAAAACAGATGGATGCAGCATTAAACACAATGAATGCAGCAGATGCTAGGCCAGCCCACATCAGCTGGACGTGTCAGGCAGCCAAGTTCAAGAGCCCACACTTTTCAAGTGGGTACAAGCCTGGCAACAGTGGCTGCACAATACTACTGAACAACTCCTCCCCTCCATATCTGAGGGATTTTTGATTCCAACTCCCCCTTGGCAGACTAGAATTGTACCCAGAGAGACGACATCTCTAATGCATGAGAAAAAACAATGCTGTAACAGGAATCAGGAGGGGAAAAAAAAAGTGTAATGAAGATAAAGTATAAAAAAGCTGACTAACAACCTGCCAAAGACAGATGTTCATATTTATTGCTGAAACTCTGGTCCACTTTGTTCAGGTCTGCTGAACAAAGTGCTCTGAGATCTTGCCATTTCTAGGCAAACGGAAAAGAGGGAAATTTGAGAACTACCTGTTAGCTTTGCTCTCTGCTTTAGAGACATAGATCAGATTCACCGTATTAAAAATAGCATCTTAGAATAGTTCTAGAATTTTTTACGTGTGCACTTAACCATCAAGCTTTTCTTCTACAGACAATTTAAATGTGTTGTTCTGAATTCCTCGGAACTATTCTACCCAGGGGACTTCAGTAAGACACAGCTGATATTTAAGTCTTAGCTCCATAGGCTCTTGCATATGTGGGCCTGGATTCAGAGGTCCAGACTCTCAAGATACTCAGGGCATCTCATCCTTGAGATGCTACCATTTTAATTAAAATCTGGGATTAAAATCAGTGGGAGCAAAGTGCTTTTGTGAACTGAGTCCAACAATAAAGGTTACAAAGTACAAATACTCAATTCATACTACTGTATCACAAGCAAAAGGGGGTTTAACTTACAGTGAAGCTCTGGGGTTGTAGTTCAAACATATTCAGCAGTGATTTTCCTCTTTGTTATACCCCAACAGAACAGCTTTACTGCTGAATTGAGTAAGGAACACAGGATGCATTTCTGAGACATTTTACTGATCCTCAGGAAGCTTTTCTCTGCCCCAGTCTTAAAAGATCCAACTGACTACGGCATCCGACTGCTCTCCAGAGTGCATTTAAGGGACATTTTGCTGTGGCAGCAGTCTGATGCCTGGGTCATAGACCAGAGCTTCATTAGCCCCCGAGCTAGATGTCCAAATACAAACCAAAGAGATTCTTTCAGTGACAACTTCCATCCTCGCTCTGCTTTTTTAAAAAATTTATTCTTGGGGACAGGAAAATGCTGGGATTTAATAAAAAATTAAAATTAATGTTCTGTACTGCATGCTCCCGTGTTGTATCCCAGACTCACACAGAAGTGTGGAGCCAAAGCCATTTATTATTTTTGTAGGAAATGGTTTCACAGAATTGGACTAGGACCCAGTACAGAACTGCTTCCTGGGAAAATATATTCTGCTCTTATTATAGATCTAAGTGTCATGTAAACACATGAAAATCAAATAAATCAACCATAGGCATGAAATGGATCATTCTGCTCTCATGAACTGGGGGCTAATACTTCCAATCCAAACTTAATGGTGTAGTCTTTAAAATGGTGAGCAATTCCACTGCACAAAGGACACCAGCCTTGAGCAATGGTTTTCAGGACAGCACAAAGTGAAATCCAGTATTCAAAGCTGGATCAAAAGCTTAGTGTCCAGAATACTTTGATGCATACATGAAAATACGAGTAGTCCTGTCAAACCCAGCCTAAGCTTAACAATATTCTGGAAGAAGGCCTGTGTGAACAAAACATGGAAAACAAAATCAGATCCGTGAGAATTACTTTAGCTTAATAATTTAAGAACTTGGTTTCAACCCAGGTAATTTTTAATATATTTCCTATTTTGGCAGTAAAAGGCAAATGGGATAACATTATTATATATTCATCATTGCTGACATATGATTATGCTTTGTAATAGGGCATGTTAAGAGTTGCAATTACAGACTACTTTTATTTAAAATGAAAAAAATGCTATTAAAACCTTAAATCCGGGTAAACACATAACTTGGAAATATCAGTATCTTCATTCCTGGATTTTATTGATGGTTAGATTATCCTGGTGAAAATGTAGTATTCTTCTGGTCTAATTGTTACCCATGGAGCTGACAGTCTGCGAGGCCCTAATTTTATGATGACCAGTGCACAGAATCACCGGTACTTTCCGATCACTGGCAGAAGAACATGGTTTTCATCCATCACACTATTCACCAAACCCTTCTGAAACGGCCTGTTAATGACAATGATGCTCATTTTCTTCCTGTCCCTCAAGTTCACTTTTTAATAGCAGTTTCTTCCTGACCATGACCCATAAAATCATTACATAGGCACTTTCATCTACAGAGGGAGGAAAAGAACTGCTGAACTCAAGCAAAAAAAGAAAGTAGTATTTGGCGTGTTACTTAAATGCATTGATTTAGTACAAAAACCTTTCCATTCAATCAGTGTGGATGGCTAATGTTTTACTGCACTTGACACCCACTATTCCCATGGTTCGGAATCTCAGCAACAGCAGTACAGCTGGAAGTCAGGATAGCACATCATAAATCCACTGGATTTTTTACCAGTTAAGCTAGTTGCTCACTGTGCAGATAAAAATAAGCACTTGGACAGCATTTTATGGCCACAAAATGCTTTCCAAATAAAAGGAAAGCACCAGTCAACTGGAGTTAGGTAATTAATCTTCACACATGGCTATAAGGCATTACTAGCCCCATTTTATAGTTAAGGAAAGCAAAGCAGAGAAATGAATCTACTTGCCTAAGTTGAAAGATGATGCAAAAGGCAGAGCCAGAATTAGAAACTGGGAAATCTTGGCTTGTAGCCCTGTGCTCAGAACACTAAACCAAACGCTACCCAGAGATGAAACAGAAAGGAACATTGCACAGGGCAGCAAGGCTCCTTGCAAACAAACATCAGAACTAGTTCTCAGAAACTGCGGAGACTAAAATAACCACCCTTGCTAGCACGGGCCGGTCATTGAGCCCTACAGAAATTCCCATTGCTGGCTCAAGTCCTTTTTGAGGCTTTTAAGTCAGAAAGCAATAGTAGGAAGTGCTGAAACAGAAAAGCTTCTTTATGTAGCTCTCAAGAAAATACTGACCCTTATATATTCCGTGGCTTGACTTCAACTTCATTAAACCCCTAAACAGATGCATACTTTATAAAGGTTACCCATTAAAGGCAAAACAATAGACAAGTTCAAGGGTGTCCAGGGGCAGAAACTGTGTGCTCTATTTTTGTTTTATTCCCCCACCAATTCTGTCAAACAAGCAAAATAAAAGGAACTGTCTCTCTCAGTCTAAAGGGTTAGTTAAGATTCACAAACCATATGCATTAGAGCTCAATATTCTATTTACACAGTAGCCACTGTATTATTACGCTTGTTAGAAGACTTTACCCTCAAAGTCACCACGCAATTTCAGGTTGGCCTTGGGATTTCATCCAAGAAAAGAAGTCCTATTTTGGGATCGGTGTTGTGACCCTTATTCCACGCTTGCTCAAATGCAGCCTCATCACAGAGATGACATGCTTGGGCTCCTAAACAATAGACCTGGCAATGCCACAGATTTATCATTTCCTTGCCTAATTTAAGGTCACTATTTTTACACAGGGAAAGGTGCTAATAACAGAAACAGCTTCTTCCACAAGGTGCAGCTCCACCTTTGGATAACAGCTTTATTTGTTTAGAATTTTGAGTTTTTTTAGGGAGAGTGTTGTGTGTGTGTTTCAGATGTTTTTAACATACCTACCCACACACACGATACATATATATATATAGTAAAAAAAAAAACCAAAAAATTACTGTATCGATTACCAGCAAGCATTTTACCTTGTGGTCCATACTGGCTCATCTGAGGCCCATAAGTACCACTTGAATTACTCTGCTGAAAGCTACCAATTCCAGGATGCACTTGACCTCCAGGTGAGGGGTGTGGTGACATGGAAGGTCCAGTTTGTTGAGGTCCATACTGTGACATTTGGGGGTTCCTCTGTATGCCTGCCATAAAACCTAAAGGGAGAAAAGTGCCAAAGCAAAAATTAATATTCAGGTAACTGTTCTTTATTTTAAGAAAAATCTTTGGCATTAAAATAAACCAACCCTCTTTAGTTATCTCAGACTAAGAATACCCAGAAAGCTGCTGCTGTTCATACAAACAAAACCAAACACATCTCCAAGTCAGCAAAGATGTCTCAACCATCAAAACCTATACATAAGGTTTGAAATCCCTTCCTTGTAAAACAAAGACAGGGCAGTCCTGCATAGTTACAAGTGGGTGTTAATTTTAAAATTAAAACAACTTTTAGGAAAAAAAATTTTAAAGGCAATTATATGCATTACCTAATTAGTAGTACTAGGGAATTTGCCTGATGACTTACGGTAGGAGTATCGCGTCTTCCAAAATTATATGTTGCTACCAAAATGCCTCCCTTCAGCATATAGAAACCCACTGTAAATACTCCTCTACTGCCAACAAACTCACCAGAGCTAAAATTTACCTCTCTGTGAAGACTAGACATACCAGCCAGAAATAAAAGTTGTTTTGTTATGTATTTGTGCTCTAGGTCCTTCTTCTACTCTTTCCCCAGCACATTCTATTGCATTCTCTCCCTTTTCCCTTTTGTAAATGTATTAATGAATCCCAATTTAATTTAAGGTTCTAAAGCTACAGCAAGAGGCCTAGTGAAACGGTATAAAATTTAGAAGCTTCGCATAAAGGAACAGAACTCAGCCTATTAAATGAAGGAAGAAGAGGGTTTTGTGGTGGGGTTTTTGAAGTTTTCATGAACTGGGAAAAATCCTGCAATCCTGCCTGTGAAATGTCTGTGTAGGGATGCCGGTTTTCTAATGTTTTATACCCTGAACGGATTTACTGCTGCTTTCAATGTTGAAGAGGATGTGCTGGCAAAGTTTAGGGATTTTTTTTAATTTTTGGAGGAAATCCGCTTTCTTTCCTGTTCTGCTCGCATATTAAATTTCATCTTTCCATTTCCCTGGGAGGCAAAACCCGTGCGTACCACACGCCAGCGCTGGCTGTGCTGCTACCGTGCCGGGCGAGGAGGGAGCCCCGGGGTGCAGCTGCCCAGTGGGATCAGGGCCCCGGCACGGCTGCATTCCGGCCCAGCCGGCTGCCAGCCCAGGCGCCCGCGCTCTGGGGCCGCACAGAGCTGAAGCCTTACGTATCCAAGTTGCCCCTTTCCAATCCACCCCGTTCCTTTTAGTGGCATGCGTGTGGGGAGGTGTGAAGTTGAAAGCCAAGAGACACCTTGCCTGGCAGCATTAGTTACACCTTTCCCTACATGATGGAGGGAATAACAGAAAGGGAGAACAACCGGAAGCTGCTGATGGGAAGATCAGAAAAAGAAAGGAAAAGGGGAGAGAGAGGCAAAGGTAAGTTGTGAAGACAGACAGACAGACAGACAGACATGAAGGACCAGGAGGAGGGAGGGGAGACAAAAGGATGACTCTTCCACACTAACCAGTGTCCTCCCACTGGTTAGCACCACACATCACCACCCCCCCGCTCCCCAAACACTCAATGCCTGATTAATGAAAAGAGGTAATTTTTTCTGAGCCACATCCAGACATGTGATCAAACTCGGAACTGAAAACATTGAGGTGCAGGTCCTAAGGAGAAAAACCAGGAGATGAGATGACTTTGCACCCCTTGTGCCCAGTTCTTTTGTGCTATGAACAGCTCAACCCATATTGTGCTAAAACTCCAACTGCAAGATTTGGCAGAATATGCCTCAAGTTCTCCTGATCTTTGTGCAAGCCCCAAGACAAGGAACTTGATCACATCTGAACTGCGAAGTCAGAGCCTGGCACTTGCTCTGGAGGTAGAGCAGACATTGACACACGACACAGCAAAAAACTGAGTGTGGAATGGCAGCTTGGAAACCGGTCTGTACTAGTTGGAAAACTTCACACTTCTGCAAAGGAAAACTTGCGTGACCTTCTCCATTTAGTTGTATTTTGAAACAGACCCCTTGATTTTTAAAACAGTTCCACTCTGGGTACAACTCTTATTACAAAGCCTATGGCTTCTGCTGACAGTGTTGTAAGTAATTTAGAAACCTAATACAATCATATGTCTGTATGAAATAAATGCCCATGTTCCTGACACACATACACCATATATATCATGCTTGTGGGATCCATTTGAATGAAAAAATTTGTGCTGATCACATTAAGATTTTTATTATAAAGATAGTAAAGTTACTCCTGTGCCTAGTACAGAAGTGAGGGGGGGCTTTCTGTTCACCTTGAAATCTATATGAGGCAACTTTCCAAACACTGTGCTAGTGATTAAAGTTTTTCAGCCCCATTATTACTGCAAGCAGTACTTTTCTTAACACCACAAGGAAGGGTGATACACTGAAAAGCTACTGGTACAGTAATTTCCAGTAGTGATGCAGAAGGACTGCTGGTTGTTGAAGCTAATGGAGAACATAGACTAATCTCTAACGAAAAACACGGAGATGATCGGTTTTAACCAGCTCTGCTGTTGTCAAAAGGGCTTCTCAAGGGACCAGAGTAATACGTAAAATAAATGTTTCTACTCAAATGACCTCTTCTTCAGTAAACTCCTCCTCATTCATTTCGGATGCTGTGGAGTGGACTGGGCAGCTACGTGGACAGCCATAAATAACACGTGCCAGGAAGAGAGTGGAGACACTTGTGTCCATCCAGATAAACCTTCCCACTCAGTCCTGGTAATCTTATCTGTATGACTTTTGTGCACAGTCCCTTGTCCTGCCTTACCCATGCTCTGGGCTATGCCTCAGGGAGTGCTCAAGGGCATTGGGCGAAACTAAACTTGGGGCATGCCAGTAACTCAAGAGCACAGATAACTGTGTGATCCTACTCAAACTCATGCCCTAGCCTTAGTTTAATAAAGATGTTGATTAACACAACAAAAAAGGAACACACTCCTAAACTGCTTCTGAGGTGAGGCACCAGCGTCATCATCTCAGAGGGTGTAATAGTCCTCTCAAATCAAGGTTGGCTTTGCTATCTTCCCTTGAAAGAAGAGAAAGAATTAAGACAGGTAAAGAATTAAGGAAAAGGAATCCTGAAATTCAGGGAGAGTATCTATGCCATACTATGTGCTGTTACTGTCTGTACAGTACACTGAAGCATAGCGTTAGAACAGGACATGCTCTAATCTCCTTCCAGAGAGCAGAGGAGTCCTTTCAGCTACAGATGTGATGTGGAGAAGCTAAGAACCGTTCTTATTGCAATCTGGATTCCATTAGAACACAGAGGAGTCTATCCTCATCAACCTCCATGAGAGCCCAGTCAACATTCAGAGATCAGTGCATGAGTTTGACGTGTTTCAAACATTTGCAGAAAGCCCAGATGTCTCAGAGAGAAAAGTCTTCCTGGTCAATACATTAACATGCATGTATCATAAAGAAAAAACAACATCAATTCTAAAAATCTTATCAGAAATGAAAGGGAGCAGCTGGCATACATTCATTTTTCCTTATTTACACACATTTTCCCAAGTGTTCAACTTCATTTTATAGCTGATACAAAAAGAAATAAATTTTCTTTCCAGAAAATTAGATCTAAGATAAAGTTTTCTTCTGTAAAGAATGGAAGTAGGATTACATTAGAGGTGCACTGGAGTAATGGCAGCGGAATGATTCAACAGCCAGACTGCATCTGACATGTCAACCCCTGTGACAACAAGGTGGGTTGTTTTGTCTTTTAAACTGCTGGGAAACAGCTATGAGTTAAGCCTTTAAAAACTGCAGTGACAACATACTCATCAGGGAACAAATCTACTCCCTTCCCTTAATATTAGTGATAAAAAGAGGTGGAGGTGATGCTTTACGTGCCATCACAACAAAAGATTACTTATTGAAAAAACACTCGAGTGAGTTTTGGCAAACTAAGCTATTTCAGAAGTAGCTGAATAAAGTGACCCTGACAGAAGCATTCTCTTCCCGTTTAGTTAGCAGTTATACTACATTTGCATACGTGAAGAATAACTGTATTAAAAACCATTTTAACAATGCAGAGTCATCCTTGCATTTTTTTTTTGTTCTCAGTGGAAGAGTAGCATACCATTAACAATTATCACACCATAACAAGAATAAAATATGTTTGCATCTTCAAATAGAACATACATACAGTGTTTAAAAACGGTCAAGTAGCATTTTATTTTTCTTCTTTCTTTTTAGCAAAATATAGAAAAAATATAAACCGAGTAATGCTTATGGATAGAAGTGTTTCTGCTCCTTTGATGAAGGAAGACAAAAATGAAGCTTCTGTTGTCCTAAACAGAACTAACACCTGGTAATACACATAGCTAATACCACTTACAATGCCTTTTTAAAAACATTTAAAAACTTGTCTTTCCCTCAGGCATATGTATACACAAAACAGATACACAACAGTAAATTACTAAAGCTTCATGAAATTATGCACTAAGGTTGTCTTAATTACATTTGTACGTTGACCAATGCAAAATCATCTGTTTCTTGAATACTATCTCCTTAGCACTACCCATGAAAAACACCCACTGAATGGGGGTGAAAACACCCACTGAATGTGCTGGGTGCTGCTGTAAAATCTCAGACGGATTCTTGTGATATTTTAAAATCTTGGCTTGAATATGAAAAAACCCAACAGAAAAGTAGAAGCCCAAACAAAAAGGAAGTGACTACAAAGGCTATTGCATATTGGTTGATGGACAGCAACTGTCTACTGGCACACATTTAACCCACGGTCAATGAGAGGTCTTTTGATTTAGCCAGGAGTAGTGTATCGATTTTCATGAATGAATTAAACCTGAAAACATGTGGAACACTTACTCATTTTAAGCTCACAAAAACTTTGGAGTTTACAGCGATAGCAGATCATCATTAACTTACACATCTGATAAATAAGAAATGAGGAAAGGTACAATGTGCAACATTGCAGTATATTGTAAAAATGAACTTACCTAAGCAAAAAAAACCACAGGGCTACAGCTCTTTCTAGAGGGGCATGCTTAGTGACAGAACTTGGGACCAAAACAACTGAGGAACCTTTCCGAGTAAGGAACGAGGAAGTTCCCTTTGTTCAAGGGCAGAGGCTGAAGAAAGGGCTAGACAGGCTTATTACTCCGAAAATCATGGAATAAGAGAAGTAAAACCAGATTGGACGCATACACTGATCACCAACTCATTAGAGAAAAATAACATAAAGTCTCGTTCTTATGAATCAGCTCAAAAAAATTAAGTACGTGAAGAGATATTTTCCACTACCTCTAAAGGAAAAACTTGTGTGTGGGGAGAAACACAGAAATTTCCAATGCTTGGTATTTCAGCAAGGCACTGGTCAGTACCCTTGAGAAAAAAGAGCAAATGTTTGCACACCCATGACACAAGTTTTTGGCAGACCTTCCTTCCTCAGACAGCGGTTTGGGTTGTATCCACTCTCTCAGGACTTTCACCAGAGAATACAACAGAACTGCAATGGATCTAAAGCAGTGACTCCCAAATCTAGCTCATCTGCAGATAAACAACACTGAGATAGACGTGTCAGGGAAAAGCTAAACAAAGGAAAAGCATTATTCCGTGATTTGGCACCCTGTTAGCATGGCGGGATGCGGAGGAACATCACGGTCAGACTGAAACTCTGCCGAGCCCACCCATTTCAGATGGCAAGGACAGCTCAGGAAGGCTTCGGACTGATGAACCATATCTGGGTTTTTGCCCAGCTAAACATGTCCACGGTCAGCACCTCAGAGCACAGCAAGGAAACATCCAACAGAACACAACTCACACGTTAATTAAGTGTTTTAGTAATTGAAAGAGTTGGTTATTCTCACATAAGCCTGTGGTACCAGAACCCTAAATATGCAACCAGATTGTCTGCAGACTGTTGATGGTACTTGAACAAACATCTTCAAATGGTGTGGTCAAACCTGGAGATGCGTGGCTTACAGGCAGCAGGAGCTAAGAAAATACTGCTGTGCCATTGCTTATGGGGGGGCCAGCTCTACCTGGCCATAAACCACTTACTGTCCCTGGCAAAGAATGGCGTGGTACCTACCCCTAAGGTTCTCCTTAAAATAAACACTGAAAAGGACACAGTGAGAGAGATTTAGGTACTGGAAAAAATCTAAGCAGACAAAAATGTTATACAGGTCTAAACAAATAACGGCAATTAAGAAACTGGTGAAGGTTTGACCCATGTACCAGAATATAAACCAAGCAAATCAAGTGAAATCATGTGGGTGGCATAAAAAAACCTGGTATCTAGAGCAAGCAGGCACAAGATTTCTTTACATTTGAGATACCTCATCTTATTTTCATTTTCCAGAAAGCAACCTTATTAACATATGCCCAGCCAGACCTATGCTTGACACACACGAAGCATCTGACTTAGCAATGCGCACCACAGGGTGATGGGCTGGTGAGCACGAGTGGCTGAGCCTGCAGTGTCAATCTCATTTAGACACTGCAAATACTACATTTCTCAATATTCCTGTCCAGTTAATAGGCAGGTAAAAGAAATAATAAATCAATTAAATAAAACACCCGCACTGCACCAATACAATATCTTCGGACATAATAGTTTATAAAAGCTAAAAAAAATATGTAAAATTTCTTCTTTCTTCTCCAATCACATTCTATTTTTAACAAAAAGTCCCAAAATGTTTTCAGGAGAAAGTTCTTTTTTGAGAAAAAAAGAGCAAATGTTTGCACACCCATGATACAGTTTTTGGCAGACTTTCCTTCCTCAGACATTCTCTCTCTCAGTTCTTCTGAGAACTGTTCTTCTTCTAATGAACTGCTCTTCTTCTAATTAGAAGTTCTTCAAATGTTTCTCCACTAACCATGAAAAAACATAATCAAGTTTCTATACTGAGCTCTTTTTTTTCAGCCCACATCAAAACCCACATAAACCTTGTCATCTTCTCCAAGTCCATCAGAGCACCACTAAAACCATCCCGAAGTTCTCTAGGCTGGAGTAACAGCGACATGATTTCCCTTCGGTATCTGGACAATTTATTTTCACAATGGCATCTGCTAATATCTGCAGTACAACCACCACATTTCTTCACATCCATTCAACAAAGAATGTTTCTTTGCTTATGTGAAACAGCAGTAATGGAAAACATCACCATAGCAAAATTAGGTCTTCCTGCAAAGATCACTGCAGTATTTCTCATTTCCACAAAAAGACCAATGTTCTGTTTAAGAAAAAGTGCTGGAGTGGTTTTATTTTTCTTTAAAATTATTTTCTTATTATGCTTTAATACCTATCTTACAGTCTCCTCACTGTTTATTTGTCTGACTGCTTCTCTTCACAATGTGAATAGCTTTGGGGAAGATGGAAACTAATGACCTAGCTAAGGTTTTAACCCAGACCCCCTAGTGTTTTACCAGCTGTGCTATTAGGTTAACTGGCTGAATCTCCTCTGCTTCTCTCTCTGATATTACAAAACCCAGTCTATGTATAGCATGCAATAATGTTTAAATTTTTCCCACCCTTAAACCTCCCTCTGCTACTGCCTAGCCTTGAAATTCATATAATCTATCATTGATAAATTAGAATCTGGGGATGGATCAGACAGATTACCCAGATGGTAGCCGGGGAAGAAATATCCAACCTTTCCTAATGCAAACCTTGCATAATGCTCTCTGATGCAAATTTTAAGTGCTATACTGAGGACAAAGAAGGAAAGACATTTGTGGAGATGTTAATGCACAGACTAAACAAAAAACACATTGCTCATCCACCATTTTTCACAGAATTTGTTACTCTAATATACCTTACACAAGATGCTTTTACCATGGTGCTTGAAAAATCAGGGTCACAGAGACTTGCAGCACAAAAGCGCCCACCCTGCCCTCCCAATTGTCCCCAAAGGGAATCCTGAATTTCAAGAGGTAGCTTGGGCTGCTGGAATTAATCTCAGCAGCAACATGAAAAACCCGAGGAGTCCGTCTGCTTTGCACAATCAACATTTGTCTAAGTTTCGCTAATAACATGCACACTTAGGAAAATCATGGAGGAGAGCAAAGAAGGAACGGCATTTTATAATGTGTAATGTGCAAAGCCTGCAGGCTTAATGGTCTAAATTTCAGGTTTGAAAAATTTACCCCCCCTCCGAGACTGCTGTTCAAAGGTTCCTTGGATCAACTCAGATCTTCCTTTTCAGGAAGTAAATATATTGAATATCACTATATATATATACTTTGTGGACAAGACTAAAATACACGTGATGTGTCTTTTCTGTTGCACACATGCAAAATAAATCATAATGTTTTTTTCAAAAACACAAAATCAGTGTGTTGTCCTCAGTCCCAAAATGCCTTTGCCTCAGTCTTATTTTTACCATGATTTATGATTTGACTGATTTTTCCCTTCCTTGATTTGCAGCTGTTCCCTGATGAGTGTTTATTCTTTTGGGATCCTTTGGGATGGCAGGAATTATCCAGTGTTAGCTATAAATATATACATTATATAGATTTCAACTCACTGTCCTGTATATTAATTTAAAAAGACAGAAAGGCTCTTAGATGAGAGGTTGTTTATCTTTACAGCAGCTTCATAAAAAGGTTAACTTAGGTACTGAGGAAGTAGAGTGTCCTGATGACCATGGTGCTGTGGAACAGGCAACTCCCAGTTTATAGGCCATGATGGGAAGCTCTCCCAGGGACAGGGATCATACCCAGTAACTTTACATCAAGCGTGTGACAGCAACATCGACTGTCACTCTGTCAAGTTCTTCATCAGTAACTGCTGTGGCTTATCTTGCTCCCTGATCCCAGAGGCAGGGAATTTGATGGCTGCCTAATGAAGTCACTGGAAACCTTTCTATTGAGAAGTCTCTCTGTCGGCAACCATATAAACTCTCTCAGAATAAGTCAATTCTGCTCCCTAATTTCAAAAAGAGAATCCCCAATTTAGTTAAAAAAATGAAATAAAGGTTCATCTCCAAGTATAACAAGATTTAACATCGGCAAGAAGAGCGCAATGACCAGCTGCTAGTATACAAAATTTATTTGAGACCTCACTCTGGGTTTTGATTGTACAGATATTATTACCTACTTCACATCCTACTTCTGCAGTCTTGCTGTCGCCCAGCATGGCTTATCATATGTAAATCATACTCTTTCGTCCTCTGATTCTTCTTGCAGATGGCTGCTGTATATTTAGTGTAGGCCACAACTAATCAGATCAACCTAAAGCTGGGACTGGCTGGTGTATATCTGAAATCCAAGTACAGTCTGAAACCAGCATGATGAAATGGCCATCGACTTCTTTAAGAATTAACCTGTTTTGGCAGAGTAACATAATTTCTAATACTTCTGGCCAAGAAAAGCAGGTCTTCCTGAAACATTTGAGAGACAATCAGACACAAAACTACGCACTCCACAGCTCAGGGAGAAAAACAGTAACTTTTCATCCCAGTGATGTTGGTTACTAATCAAAGTAGACGTATTGTAAGCTTTTTTGCTGTGCGTTGCTAATCAAAATAGCAAAGAAAAATAGCGTGTACACATTTAAAAAACCTGCTCATCACACTGACACTGTATTTCAGTGCACTTCCACTTTTACAGTCAAATTAAAAATACAGAGGTAAAAATGAATGATGGCCCGATCTTTTTTAAAGACTGTCGATAAATTCAGCACTCACTAAGTTGAGAAACTAATGTAGCTTTTTGAGTCACCAAAGAAGCTCAGTGCCTGGCTCTCCTGCATGGCTCTGTCTTCACACACAGACCCCGCTCCCTGTACTCCCATGCGTCGCGTTCCTACTTCATCGCATGACTTGAGATAAAAAAAGGATGTTTTACAGAGCTAGTGTGACAGTTTTAACTGAAACCTGCTTTTCCTCCTTACATGATGCACTTTTTCTGCTTATCGAGGGCACGATTCCTCTAACCCCAGTTTTCCAGGCATGGAGATTTCCTCCCGGCCTGGCAGTGCTCCTGCATACCAGACAGAGCTCAGCTCCCCTGCACTGACCCACTTGGAGAACGCTGTGCGCAGAAGAGGCACTTAAACGTACCTGTGGCTTTGCACTCTATGCATGTCTCAAGCATCTTTCTTTAAGAGCCTGAAACACTTCAGTCTACATCAAGTAAACTTATTACCAAGTCTGATTTAACCTTAAGTGGTGTCATCGTTAACATGGCAAGCAGAAGAATGTTAATGACAAGAATCATTTTATTCTCTAGCTCCTCAGTGCTCTGAATAGATCCCAAATCCCCAAATGAGAGCAAAAAACATATTCTCAGGGAAAAAGTCCTTTTAAGATCTAAAAGCAAACTACAGTATCTTTTTTGTTGCAATAAGAATTCTTTGATCTATTTTCTTCCTCCTGGTTTCTCTTTTTAAGAAGAAAATAGATTTCAGGGGAAAGAATCTCTACCATCAAATGTCAGTATTAAGCCATAAATCTGATCGAGAACTGTAGGTGCAAAACACCTGATTGGTATTCTGTGTCTTCCACACAAGCAAAAACATTTATATTTTGTTAGAAGCAAATGCATGACAATGGAATTTATGTGATGACTGTGTACAAATAAGCATGCCCAGAAAACAGTTAAAGGGGAGAAAAATACCTGTATGAAATCTAATGGGTAAATTAGGAAATTTTAGTTACTGGAATTCAGTTGCTACTTAGCGTTTGTAGGGAAGCACAAAGAGAACATCAAAATGCCTGATCACATCCCATCTGTTACAACCTCTTACTGGATAACATCTTGACTGCCAAAAAAGCTATTTAAATTTACTACATTGCAGCTACTGATAAATATCACTTCTGTGAAGATCTAATACTAAATAAGGACAAGATCTGAGGATAAACCTTACAAGCAGCAGTGTCAAAAAGATCCAAATTTTGCTTAGTGTAACACCTGTACTCTTAGGAGCGTGCAGTTTCTTACTCCTTGTCCCTGTCTGTGATATGTTTTTAATAGAGCACACAACTGCACAACACTCCTCAAAAGCTGGGTGTCAACAATGGAACGAAATAAAGGTAGAACAGAAAGAATGACATAAAAACGAAAAAAAAAATGAAAAGGTACTAGGAGAAGGTGATGGAGAAGGCGGCAACTTCTATTCAACAATTTTGGAGGTGATTACTCCAGGCACTGTCCACACAGATCTGACAGGCACAGAATGCTGCCATGAAACTGCCTCCAGCAACGGAATACATTTTCCAGCACATCACAGCAGCTGCAACGGCATCAATTCTGCTTGCAATCCATGTCCAAAAAGAAAAGTTCTCAGTGGTCCTATTTCAGCATATCTCAAGGACTAATTAAATCCTCATTACTATCTTCTAATTATTCCAGTGCTCTGGGATTTCACTCAGCAAGTCCCCAATGGTGCATTAGATGAAAAGGGTTAAATAACCTGTGTTGATTTTGAGACTCCAGATCTATTTCAGACCTTTAGCATATCATCAGCATTATCATGAATATTTAACTATGTACCGCTGTGAAAATTATAAGGGGAAAACAATTAAAGATTTTTTAAAAATTAATTCTGACCCATATACATTTGCACTAATAAATAAGGCTTCTTTAAGTATCCCCATTATGAGAGTGCTTGCTAGAGCAATAATGTGAAGTCATTAACTGTTTTCATTAAATTCAATGGTTTTCAGGAGCTCCCAATTCACTATTTTAATATAAGACCGAAACCTGACATCTACATACCCAACTGCATAAGCATGAAAATACTATTTAAAAGCAAGTAAGTTTTCTAAGCTTCTTCAAAATTACATGAGGAACCATTCATTCCTGCAGGGGTAAAAGTGCCTATTTCAACATCACTGTGACACACATTCTCCTAATAGTGCTTGCACAGGTGAGTGTTCATATAAGCAGACAGAAATCTCCATTAGTTTACAAAAGTAAGAATGAGAGTATAAGGTTATGTCCAGGATGAAGGTTTCTTTTCCAGGCTGCAGCTTCAGGAAACTAATTTAGGAGGTCAATTGGGATGTGCTGGGCTTCTATTTGATCCCTGGAAATAATTTCTAACTCATTGAGCAGTTCTGGCTACTAAGGACATCCTTGAAGTACAGCTTCCAAAACCCAAACAAATCAGTAGCAACAGCTGAACACTGGGAACCCCAGCAGCTCTGTACCTCAAGTATTCGCCGAATGATTGTGACAGCTGAGGTATTACTGCTGCCCTACCTCTGGGGCTGACGCCACAAAAGTTTATAAAGAGCTTTGACTCCAATAAACACAAAATATCAAACCCCTGCTTTTGATCATATAAAGGAAAGTCTGGAGTAGGTCTGTCGGAAATCTGGAGTAAAATGTGCATCCTCCTTCCCCCCGAAAACATAGCAAGTTTCGATGACTACCTCAGTTAGTCAGGACTACACTGTCATTTTGGGAGCCCCAAGTAATGGTAACTGTTGGGATTCAGCAGCAGTTAAACACACTCTTGCTTCTCCAAGAGACTTCTGACACCAGTCTGTCTCCACAGCTGTCTGGGTCCAACAGTTCATTAAGATGTATGGGACTTACTTCCAAGTCCCAGTGCTTTCAAAGTCACGTGAGCTAAGAAATATCTTATGTACATAAAATAAATGCAATTTCTTGTTTCCTAGGTAGACAACATATGTTGGTAGAACTAAATCCACTTCACTGACTGGGCATCAAACAACAGCGGCCAGTTACCAGTTGTGGGACAAGAATGGAAGTGCCTAGAACAGCAGGCTACATTTACACTGAGTGGGTCCAAATGTTCTACAGCTTGAGCAGGACATGAAAAATTTAAAAATTATTTTTAAAAAGAAAGCATTTTAATGCTTATTACAAAAAGTATGAAATAAGCTATATAAAAAGAAAGCTGAGGAGAACAAAAAAAATCCAATCCCCCAAGAAATTTCTATTACTGTATATATGCACTACATTACTACTCCCCTACTTTCACACACAGAATGTACATCTAAACATGTGGTCATTGCTTCATGCTGCATTGTATGACAGGGGATGCACAGTCTGAGGCAGGCAAACATAAAAATCCCAAATGGGTGCTGAGTAACCACGGAAAGCAGGGTAAAATATAATTAAACACTTTAACAATAAAATAAGTAAGTGTAAACTGAATGGTTCAAGGTAGTGGTTTAGCACCCAGAAGCACTACAGCTCAGACCCCACCCATTGGTCAATCTTTATGATCGCTGGTAAATAACATTTTTTCCAAGTGTTGAGAGCAGAGGATTCTGCTCAAGCAATGATTAGTAGTCTTTTGTTCATCCAATTCTCTCTCTAAACAAGGAAAGAAATGCTATACAAAGTGTGAAAACAAGCAACATTACCTTATCCTATGGAGTGTCTCTGGGGGTTTTGTTTTCATTGTCCTTTAATTTTTTTTCCTCTTTTTTTTTGGAGAAAGTGTATCAGTAAGCCGAGAGTTTAAATTACTGTAACAGATGCCCAAGGATCAGGTGTCCTTAGGAGCAACGATTTTCTGCTCAGGTTTTTATCAGTAAATGACAAGTACCTTCCCTTTGAGTCCCCATCATTCCCCCTCCTTCCTTTCTTCAGGTTCTGTGGAAACCAGTTCAAGCAAGCAAAGGAATCAACTAATGTAACAGCCTTTTTAAAAGGTGAAGTTTTCCATTTCAAAGGAGCCTCTAATCAATGACAGGGCACAAAAGGGAATGCACGCATGTTTATGCGCGTACAGCACCGACTTTAGAGAAGCTTTGGGGAACATGTTCTGCAAAATCAATATGACCTAGCTAGTTACAAATTTTGAATCTCCTGCATGAAACAAATGGACTTCTTGTACAAGCTGGGTCACAAGGATCATGCACATTACACCAGATTTTGCACATGAAGTGTGCAAAACCTGCAACATTCCTAAACACATTTTCTCTAAGAATATACACACACAATTCTCACTGCAGAGAGGAAAAAACAAACTAAATTAATCTGTAAATTTTATTTCTCTCACTGTTACTTACTTGTTTGACTTTCCAATTATGGCAGCTGTCTTCTGTTTTACTTCTGACTACCTGTCCACCTCTCCTGACCATACAATGAACCCTAGTTTTGCTCTGCAGCAGAACAGAGAGGCTCGACCTTTCCAGCTCTGTCAGACCTAACCTGCCCCCCAAAGCCAGGTGAGGAACACACACTGCAGAAACAACTGTTACTGGGCAGTGTAACATTTTATGCCAAGACCCAGTTGTACCAGGAAATGCGCACATCTTTCTGAGATAGTTGGGTCTTTAAAGCCTCCATCGGATCCATTCCTGCTGCCTTGTGACATTTCTATCCCGCAAAGCATCATATATTTGTATTGGGTACCGAGGGCATTCTTTTTTCCCCAAACATGTACATTATTCTGAATTTTTTTAATGGGAAAATAAGTCCCCGCACTGAGTATAAAGAATGACTGAAAAGGAAACAAAACAAATGAGCATGGAATTCTGTATTTCGTGTTCTCATTAATCAGCATTCCTGGAGGAGGGGACATTCAACCCAGAAAAATAGCAAAAATTAAGACTCTCTGCTCTTCTTTGTGAGTCCTCTTAGCTCCTCCTGGATGCTATCCCAGAAATTTGTCATTCTGTGAGTTCAACTTGTTTCACTGTGAGAAAACTTCTAGTATTTATGGTATCCCCATATGGTGCTACTTGGGATATTTCTGGAAGCAATTTTAGGAGGGGCATTTCATAAATAACTCCATGTTTATCACAGTTATCATGTGTCTGTTTTGCAAGCCTGTCACTGGCACATGTTAACCACTGCATGGACAGGATGCCCAGTTTACAGCAGTCGATCACACGTATGGCCACGCAACAAAGCTGTGACAATTATCTTCCACGAGCTAGGGAGAAAGGAGGCGAAAGGAAAAAGGGCTTACAGTTTATAAAAGGTAACTTTAATTTGAAAATGCTCTGTTTATTTTTGTGAGCACATGGCAGGGAGCACCCTTTCAGAACAGTGCTGCTGCCTGCAAGGTTTTCCATGGCAAGATTTCCAAATGTTTGAACCATCTGACCTAAATATTTGATTTCCCTTTATATTTAAAGATATTTTTATCCTAGAACTGGCTAGAGGACTATTGTGCCCATGCAAAGACATTAGAGATGACAATTTTAAGAACAGTGGCAAAACTGCTCATAGTTAGCACTCTTTCTCTACATCTTAATTCCAAGATAGACAACAAAGAGTTGTATTCTCCAGGACATGACTCAAGTATTTACAGAAACTGCCTTTATACCCTGGGCATTCACTGTATTTTGAGAAAACCTTGTTTTCAATTATAGTTTGGTAAAACCTGCTATTCAACTGCTCTTTCCCCGGAGACGGAAACCCCCCAAGCCTTTTACAATGAAGACTGTCATTATTTTCCCTGGGAAAAGAAAAGAAATACCAGGAAATCTCACACTGCTAATGTGCAACTTAAAATGAAGGCTGCATTTGGCACCAACTGAAAAAGCCCCAACACCTAACAAACCTCGGTCCTGTGGCATTGGTGACTGGCTCAAGGCAGGGTGGGAGCTGGATTCTGACTGGCTGCCAGGAGGCTGCGGTGGCATCTGACTGCCTGTAACACACAGAGAAAAAAGGGAAAACAGACTTGCTTTTAGCATTTCAATGCACAAAACCAAGCATTGCTGCATTTTTCAACCACTCAACATCAAAGAAAGTACGAGCTGTATAAGGTAAAGACAGAGCTCAACAGGTCTAGCTTTTTTCATACTTTTCCCTTTTTTTTTCCTTTTATTTTTTGAAACCCATGGAGGAAACATGCACAAACACATTTAGCAACAGGCATGGCGAAATGTTCAATTTCGCACTGAGCGAGTTCCCAACCTCACCAACATGATCCAATTTATAGCTGCAAATCTCCTGACACATATTTCTGTTAGAGAGTTTAACAAAATCCAAGTCTGCTGAACAATAGGGCTCATCCTGCCGAGCTTAAACTGGCCTCCAGCCAGGCAGACATGGACTGCTGCCAACAATATTACCAATGAAAAATTCAGTCAATACAAAAATGACTAACAACAACAGTTTAAAAAGTATTTCAATGAATCAGTGGTTTTAATATTGCTTGAATGTCCATGTAGAATATGGGAATAAAGAATAACATGTAGGCACACGTGGTGAAAGTGAATGTTTGAAAGAGATCAGACAGAAAAGGGGTATCTTATTCAAATAAAAGGGAAGTTATTTATTAAAATAACTAAAAAAACTAACCAGAACAGACACATCCATTTTTATGACCTTGTTCAAAAGACATCCACTGCTGTCTACCCACCCAAACAAGAAGGGCACTCCCAGTGCTCTGAGGCTCAGAACACAAAATGTTCCCTTTCAATGTTAATGGATAATAAGGTAGGTGCTTATTGCACTGATGCAAGTCACTCCTCTAGGCCACCATTCAACACCGTGTGTCAAGCGGGGAGGTTCATCTTACCACCCTCCCAATGCCCCAAGGGCCTCGTGCTTAAAAGTCAACCTGCCACAGCCCAAAAAGGAGGAAGAAGGAGACCTGGACATCCCCTAGGATTCCTCTTTACTCTTGGTCTGAGACGTGCCTGCTTGTGACAGCCCAAGAGGCTTGAAGACCACCTCAGGTTAGGCAGCAAATACATACTGCAAGCATTTAGACACTTGTAGTGACGAGCGCAGTATAAATAGCAGCAGACAGATTTATATCCCTCATCCTCAGAAACTGTTCAGATTGGTTTTCATTTGAAAGAAATGGAAAGAATAAAAACACAGGCAATAGATTTGTGCCTGCTGAGACTCATTTCCTCCCGCTCAGCAGCTGCCCCTCTGCAGTGGCAGGAGCAGGAATCCTGCGGACGGTCCTGGCGCCGGGAGCCGGGCTGACAGCGGGGCAGCAGGGGCTGCCCTTTAGAGTGACCGAGGGCTCGGAGTTGGACACAAGTGCAGGAAAGCACACGAGTCTGCTCGGCCCCATCCACTTCCCATCCCCAAAGCCACCGGCTCTCAGCACCAACTCTGACGAAAGGCCAGACTGATAGAGAACAAAGAGAAAATCTATAAGACGTGGAGTGTAACCACTGCCTAGCTATTCAGATGAGGTGCTTTTGCACTAAAAACATGACAGTCAACATTACCGGGAGCAGCTGTGACAACTGTCTCAGAGATGCAAATGCTGGACTAGAGGCAGAATTGTTCCTCCAAAAGACCAAACATGCCACTCAGCGCCCAAGGCTTTGGGTTCCGTGGCCCATTCACGAACTCTGAGGCATATGACAATAATAATGACAAATTCCAGCTTATGTTTTGATGTCACTCAAGATCGGGCTGTGGAGATGGTAAGTGCCTGCATTATAATGAAAGCTTTCGGCTTGACAGGAAGGATTCAGTGACTCAAGACTGTAAACAAACAGCACTTCCATGTTAACACAGGGCACTGCCACTTCCACTGTGTATGCCCCAGGCACCACTATCAGACAGAGCACTTCAAGTAGATGGGAACCAGCTAAGATTTCTACAAACACTTAGGAAAAAAAAAAAAAAAGGCAGGGGTACTCCTGACTGCACCACACAGCTCCCAGCAGGATCCTCCTTTAGGTGGATGCTTGGCAACTTTGAGAGAAGCTATAGTGCATAGAATATCTATGATAGGCAACATATTTTGCATATTATACACGGTGCCTGGTTTTTCACATTGATAGTAACATCAGTTATCTGGCTGGAGCCTTATCCTGCGCAGGCAAATGTGCAAGCACAGACCGGGAAAGTCAAAACCTAGAACAGTACCTGTACAGCTTTTATAAAAAATCAGTTTCATCTGCATCCTCAGTCAATACAGACTCAGGAGTTTTGCAGATTCATTGAAATTATCAGCCTCTGCAAACGTTAATGCTATTTTCTTCTGATTTTTTTCCTGATTAAACAAACTTTAAAGCAAAATTTTTGTTTCACAAAGGAAAATGATTTCATAAACATGACCAACTCTACACATATTCTAGCAAGTAACAAACTTTCAAGAGAAGTATCCACCACGCTAATTATCAGTGGGTGCTACAGATTATCCAGGTGCTGGACATGAAGGTACTGCATCAAAATGTTTTCAATCGAGCTGCCATTTTATTCTTAGAAGTGATGTGAAAGGTAAAAGGAGGTTAAGCACCCAAATACCTTTGAAGACTTGAACTGAACTCTTAATTTGGGTATCTAACTCCTATTGATCGGGAGCTGATGACAGGACTTTAAAACCTTTGAAGATCCTGTCTGCCACGCTTTTAAAGTTTCTTTGTCATGAAAAGAAATGACCTTAAATATTTTCCATTTCTTTCCATTAAATGATAGTAATCCTTCTCTCTTTCAAACAGTATTGCATTTGTGTTTCTTGGAAGACATTTTAAATAATACATGAACAGACTTTTGTATTTTATTAGGTAAGGAAAACTTCTACAAAAGAAAAACAACCCTTTTTCGTTTTTAACATAAATTCTACAGCTATTTAAGAGAGAAAAAAAATCCAGTAATTTTTGTTTTCACTGACAGACTACTGCCTCCTTTGACCCAGTGATACACAGAAGGAAGTTTAAACAGAGATGACCTTTTCCCATGTTTTGTATACCATTGTTGCCACATTGGTGAGATACTCCACCTGCCAAAATGTATGCAAAATGAATACTACAGATGTTTCACAATACTTCTATTATGCAAAACCACAGAAAATGCAATAATGCATGTTAAAAGGATAGAAGCTGCCACACTAATTCTTTCCCCTATATTTAACAGAGGAGCAAAATGCGATTCAAATTTATATAGCTGTCTAATAAAATTAGTTGTTAAAACTACCAAAACCAGCAGTCTACCTAATATAGCATCTGCTATTTAAAATAAAAAAAGTCAGCTGAAGAGGTAAGGGAATTTAAAAATACGTATTTGTAAGCAGGGTTTCTATTTTTTAAATTATGTCAAATGCTTTTAAATTTTTGCACTTCGAAAATCTTCTCTTCAAATGGAGTCAGGAGAGACTGCATACTACCTTTGGAAAATATGGACTGAGAAAAGCACTAAATAGCAATTGCATTAGGGCTACAGCCATGCAGTTAAAACTGTAAAAAGTGAATTCCTTAGGGCCAACATAGCGAGCAAGAGCAGACCTTTGACACCCTGCTGAGGAGGGGTCCCTACAGCCCACATCAGCAATGTGCTGAAACATGCTGAGGGCTCCCTGCTCCCATCACTGTAATGACACTGGAGGATGCTCAGCTGTGACACCCTGTACCAGCTGGACAATACCTCACAGAATTATGCCTGAACAATTGAATCAAGAAAACACTTTGGTGATAACAGGTTCCCTCTGGGAAATAACTAGTTAAGGGGGGACTGATCACAGCCTGTGCTGAAAATGGAACACTAGGCTAAAGGAAAGGGAGAAGTTACAGATCTCGTGGGTTGTCTTTGGGACAATTCCCAATCTAATTTAGGAATTGTGATCTAGGACTGGATTAGTGACATTGATTGATCCCGAAGCAGGGAATATTAGTCAATACAAAAGACGATCAAAATACTACCCAAGAAACCCTTGGGACCACCTTTTGGCCTGGAGTATTAAAAATGCAAACATTTATGTTCATGGATCAGAACTAGGCCTTTTATAACTGAAGAACTGTAGGTTATCAGGCAGACCTGGGAGAAGAACAGGAAGGAAAAATCGGACCATATCTGTTGACCTAAAATGCTTATAGCCTACAAACAGCTATAACTAACCATGTGATGTGGCACTCAAAGAAACAAATTTATCACTAGGATAAAGTAGGAGGATTGTTTACAGTAGAGGTAAGACAACACAACATCGCTGCTGATGTGTCACTGGAGAGCCTTCATAGAGACAAACCCAGAAAGCCTAATGCAAACTGGAATGGGAACCAGCTAACCAACATGAAATGACAGGAGGCTGAAAGTGTGAGTATTATTTAGCATGACAAAAACTAGAGCTGGAATTTTGTGACTTCTTCTAAAAATATATTTGAGGCTAAAAATCAGGGAGGAAAAAGAGCATGATGATGTTTAGGAGGATAATCAAACCATTACTGGAATTTGAAACAACTTCGTTTTAGGAATAATGAGGTCTTGAAAATCTAGTGATTAAGATGAAATCTGATAAAATAATAGGATAATCATCACACAGTCAATGTTACAATAAAGGCTCACAGACCAGAAGAGACATTCTGGGTCTCGGATCCCTACATCAAAAATGAAAGAATATAAGTAGGCTTCTATATGGGAGTGTTTCAAATGAGCTTTTCAGGAAATTGGAAGTGAGGTGCAAATGACCTCAAAGGAAAGAAATTTTTCTATGGGTAGCATAAAGGGAAACTGGTCATATGTTTCATGTTATCTCTTTCATCTTATAAAGCCTATGACCCCCTAAGAATAAAGATTATTTTCTTCCTTAATTTATGCATTGTAGCCAAGCTTCCTGTTGTATTAACAGTATTTTTTAAATTACTTATTCATTCAAGGAAAAAGCAAGGGTTGTCTGCATATCCTCTCAAATTAAGACAAAAATGTTAAAACCTTCCTCCTATCTGTGCAGTAATCTGAGTGCAGATGTTTTAAAAGGCCTGAGACATCAGGACCCTTTCGGATACAGCAGCTGTGGCTGTGCTGGGATATCAGAGTCAAACACACTCAGACCAAGCCTTCTGGCTCTGCTCGGCACCACACTGCAGCTAATAACCCCTTGCAATGCTGGTAATCCACTGCAGCCTGCTCACCAAGACAACTTCCACCTCCCTGACCCAGGAACTTGGGACCAAACCCAGAACCCTCCTGCCTTAGAGTGCTTTTGGTGGCTGGCTGAGAGGCTCGCTGAAGGCGAGACCACAAGAAGCTGATTTGTTCCACTGCAGCAGTGCAAAGCTTCTGTACAAGCTTCTAAACAAGAAGCTTATCAACTTATGCCAGATTTATGGATGCTCTACATCATAAAATGTTATCAAGATTGCTGTCAGGCCTAGCCCTGATTTTCCACATTACCTCTTAAAACAAACGTATCGTGCTTCAAAGACACACGATTCCCTAACATATGTGAGTGAGTATCACAATCCACGTTAAATCAACAAGAAGTAAAAAACCCCACTTGGATTCTCATGAAAGTGTAAAATTCTCAGACTACCAACTCTTGAAAGTTACACTCTCACCTTCTTCTTCCTATCTATGTCACATTCACCATATCGGGGATGGGGTTGTGGGTGAGTTTCAGAGAAATCACTGTAACTGAAGGGCTAAATTGCTCTCAAATCTCCATTAAAAAATGCAACACGAACAAAGGGGCCGGCAGGACCCTAGCTCTGACTTTTCTCTGTACAAATGCAATAGCATAAACATCTCAATTTCATGAAAAGGAGCTACTTGTTTGACATGATACAACATTCAATTCAAAGCAAAGTTGACAATGACGGGATGAGGTAGCTACTCAATATTTTGTTTCATCCTCATTACTCAGCATGTAGTCCCAAGGTATTACTTATGGAACACCATCCAAATGTCACCCTTACTACAGAATAATTTATTATACTATGGACTTAAAAAAAAAGAATTAAGAAGCTGAAACTGGCGTCTATCAAATTAGACATCCAAGTTTTATTCCCAGGTTGTGTAAACTCTGAGTAAGGTATGAAGACTGTAACAAATACTCAGGAGTATGAAGCGAAACAATTGTTAGTACTGCCTGAACTGACAACGGTCCTGGTGGCAAGGGGCAAGAAAGAAAATACATTGCCCTTCAAGGCCAAAGCTCTTTTTCCTCTGGAGGGGAAGGGAGAGCAGCAGCAGACACTGCCAAGCAGGTCTGTTTCATCCGTGCCCCATCCAGAAGTCACCTCTGCATTTGGACCAAAGTGAAACACTTTCTCCTGAGATTCTGGAAACAAGCCCAAAGCAAGCTGTCAACGGGAATCTGCAACTCACCCGAATAAGGAGTGGCTTTCCAGTAGGTCACAGCAAGCACCTGTCTGCCTGAGAACTATTCCTTTCCAACAAATTCCAAAATTCTGCTGCAAACCAGGAAGGCAGTAGAGCTCCTCAAAATTAAGAATGCATCATTTAATTATTTGTATAAGCGAAGGCATAAGTCAGTCTAAATCTAGGGATCACTGCTCCTCTATCCTCAGTAACACCCACCCCTGTAATTTCACTTTACAGTTATGAGAAGTTTCATTTGGGGAAATCAAATTCTTTCTGCTTTCACCTCTGCCTAACTCTGCGTTCATTTAATGCATTATTTCCATTAAGCTTGGGAGAGTTTCCAGCCAGGGATATTTCTGCTGGAGGCCAGTCCAGAATGGTGCAGCCCAGGATAGCAACCAGTTAAATCTTTTCTAATCCCCACATTCAGAAACGGTCGCTCACAGCGGCTGGCATGCAGGAACTGAATAGAGCAGGCGAGCTCATATTTCTCTCACCAGGCCAAATTAATAAAAACAAAACCTGATTTCTCCTTCTCGTTTTCCTATTCTTCCTGTTCCCCAATATTTTTCCTCTTTCAAACAATTTTTTTTTTTTTGTTTGAGAAGCCTAATGTTTGGCTGCCTTCTGAAGAAATGGGCACAGTGACAGATGAAAGGCCGTATTCATCGCCTAATTCAGAATAGGGAAAAACCGACTGCTGTGCATTTAAGATTCTAACAACCTTGCAATTTTGTAGAGCCGTTTTCCCCAACCCGTTCTTTTGAAGAAATCTGCTTTTATTCTGTTAATAACTAACCACAGTTGCAGCAGCATGGATCCGATTAGCAGTTCTTACGCTACAAAGGGGGTGGGGGGGGAGGCTGTGAACAGGGTTGCCAATTTGTCCACCTGGGTCCCCAGAAGAAAGATTAGATGAGGTGCTTGCTCCTTTCTTCCCCACTCGCTCACTGCTCTGCACTAGACAGACCTCTTCAAAGCTCAGCCACTGACTTAATTTCTTTTTTCCCCCTCTAAAGTCTCGTTTAACCACCCCTCCACATGTTTTGCACTCTGTCGCTGTGTCCCTCCAAAGCGATGGCGTGAATTGGGATGAGCGGGGTTGGGAGAGGCTGCGGCCACAGCTTGCCAGTGCTTTCTCTCACACCTCTACAGGGCCTCTGAATTGCTTTTAGATTTTGCAAATTATATTTTCTTAAATTTGTGCAAGCCACTGGAAAAAACCGTCCATGTTCTTCAGGGAATGATCCAGACCCCGTAGTCATACTGTGTTTTTTCATTCTGTCCTTTTAATCCCTCCATAAAAATGGTAGTGTTGCTTGCATTTAGACTCAAGTAGGAGACTGTAAAGGGTTGCATGGATTTAGTAATCTGTAATTACTTGGGACACATCATTACATGTTTGTAGTAATTACATGTAATGCAAAAAGCATATACTTCGGCTGGAGAAAAACCATTCTCAATTTTTTTATAAAATGTCAATTAAACAGAATATAAAACTGTAATTGATGATATCTAAAAGCTCCTAACAAAGGAGAGGGTAGTATTTCTTTCTTATATTTGGCTCATTCCTTCCTTCCAGAAATGAAACTCACCCTGCCACACACCTGAAACTTAAAACTTCAGAATTCTGTTTAGGGATTTAATCCAAGTTCCAAAAGGAAGAATTTCTCATTATCAGTGCTCATTCTCTAGACTGCATTTATAACTAGGAGGAGATTTTTTTTCTCTAAGCTGTTCCTCATTGTGTCAACTGCATTTAAGAGCCTGAGAAGCACAACAGATGTAGCAGACATACACTTCTAAAATTTGCCACCTAATAAAAACCTTAACTCCTAACTTTAACATTGCCAAATCCTAACCAAACCACAGATCAATTTTCATTTATGATATCTGCAGCGTGAAAACAGGCAAGATACAAAAGAAAGGGCGAATGTGAACTGAAATTGCTGTTTCTTATCCATATTTCTTTTCCCTTGATCCAGGTAAGTTAAAGAATTTCTCAGAATCAGGCAGCATTAACCTGGAAGACCATCAATGACAGAGTTTGAGTTCTCCCTGCTCCTCCCGGCTCTCTCAAGTTTAGCAAGCAGGGAAATTGGAGCAGCGCTATGTGGCAATGAACTATTCAGCTAGCCCTGCCTGCTACTCCTCATACGAGATCACTGTCTACGATTAAAAAACATTTCAGTAGCAAAATGTGTGTGCTCTCACTAATACTACCCTCAAAAGGAACAAACCCACAGCTAATCTAGTTTTTCTTATTGTGTTATATTGCATATTACACAGCCCTGGTCTCAGCAATTCTCAGGGATGAGGGAGAAAAGGGCAAGCTGAATGCATAAAGGATAAAAGCACCTTGAGGCAAACCTGCTTCCAAAAACCATTTGGTGGGTCTGATCTCCCTAGAAGACAAGATCTATCATGCCGTATTTCATCTTGCCCGACAACGATAAGCTCCAAAGACCGGTGCAGAAGTGAAGCAATTCTTCATGTATTTTTAATCAACCGAGAACTTTCATCTGGCGAGTTCCCTCCGCAAGGTCACACGCACCACGCGCGGCCACGTGCCTCTCATGCAGTTTGCAAACACCAACTCCTATGTCAGCTTCTGTTTGGAAGGGGGAGTATTAACATTAGCAACTCCTGGTTATATCATTTATAAACATGCAGATGTGGATTATTAAAGATTAATGCATTTTGGGATTGGTGTCGGCATTCCGTTTGTCTCACGCCGAAACCAATTCTGTTCTTCATTAGTCAACGACAACCCACATCACCCTGTTGCGGAAGAGAAATCAAAGGTGCAAGCGTGAATTGAGAATAAGTGATGAAACTGATTACTAAGAAACTTAACGGCTGTAATCAATCAACACATCACAATAATTTGAGTCCACTGTTATCTGAAGATGGGGAACAAACAGAAAAGCTTGCCGACGGAGCGAATTGTTCTTTTGTGTTTGCTTTCTAAAAACCAACTTTGCAATTTGACTTCCCTATCTACCCACAGAGCGATGCTGTCAAAGGGCTGTTCAAATCTTTCAAGTCGCAGCTCAACCTGCATGAATTTTGTCTCTAAGGAGGAGAAAGGAGATCTTGCTTTTCATTAATTTTTAAAAAAATTATTATCTGGAGATAGTGAAAATGTTCTCCTTTTGAGGCACAGAATTAATTCGAGCCATATTTGCAATTGTTCAGACTCCTTCTTCTAAGGAGGGACACACCACGTATCTGTCTAGTCAAGTCTGACACTAACTATGAAGCATGAAGGCCACTTTAAATATCTCTCACGGCAGTGATACATAGTCCACTGAAAAACCGAAAACTGCAGCAGCCTATCCCGTCACAGAAACCAAACCACTTATGACATTTATGCTCTATTTTATCTAGGTATAACAACCATCTGTCAACAACAACAAAAACACACTGATGGAGACGTGAGAGACTTTTCCCATTTGCTCATCAATCACTGCTTAGTATTGCAAGGGACAAGGGAGTGAGAGACAACCTTTTAATTTATGATAAAACGCAAATTAATGCCCTATTTGCCAACACAAAGAAAGAGAGACAATCTATGTTTGTGTAGCCAAATAATGACAGAATAAAAACCCCCCAGCATTCAAACCCAAATATACACCACTTTAAATTTCTTGACAAAAACATAAGCGGGTTTAGGAAAAAAAGTTACAAAGAAATGCATACGTTAATAATCAAATGTAAACAATAGTTGTCCAAGGATGGCCTTAAAACATACATCTAAAACTAACAACAAACATACCTGTCAAATCTTGGCAGCTGTGGTTAAGTATATTTGAATTTTGTTACGTGAAGCAGAGCACATGCATAATTATGCAAATATGTTAATTGGATTTCAACAGCCCTCATACTCTAGATGGATTTGTACCAGCAGGGTGCTACCAGTGACTCACAGAGCTACAAGAAGTGGCCTGTCGTACGCGTGCTGCCACAGCGGCCACAGCAGCAGATGCCCCGCCATGCTGGCTGCTCAGCCATTGCCAGCATGGTGGAAACAGGCCTGGCAAGAATCAACAAAGAGGACAAACCAGATATGGGGCAGGGCACAGCTATGGGGATGCCAACGCCACTGATCTGGCCATCTGCGGGAGGTGCTGGACAACTCTCAGCGCTGGACCCTTCAGGGCGTTCGGTCCATAGGGCAGAAATGTTTGGCACAGGCTGAAGACAGCAATTAAACACTAAAACTGAAATGTGTGACTGTGAAATATAAACACTGACGCACCAGATATTAAGCAAGTGAAACCATTTAAAACTAAACCACATAAACTACCCCTAAAAAATAACCACCCAGGGCATGCTTTTTTTGTGATTTACTGTTTTTCTATCCGATGCTTAACTTCGGGCCAATAAAAAACAGCAGGTTGATGCTGGTGGAATACGAAACCCTCTGTCATCATGAAAACCTAACAGGAGGAACTTGAACAGCGTGTCTCTGTCTCATTTCATCTCCTGCACCTGTTCTGGAAAGACCACCTCTACACAGAAGTACACCTCCCTGATCTCCGGCAAAATTGCAAGTACGATGGGAGGTTTTATAGTGCCTTTTGTAGCACAGGCTCTCCTCATGAAACTTGATTGAGACTATTTAGTTATTTCATGAAGCCTTGAGATAACAGATTATTCATCAGTCGTGACCTGGGCTGAATTCTAATAGGTATCACAGGCTAGACGCTCCCTATGCTGGAAGCAATGCCTTGAGCTAGAGCGCCTCGCAATTTGCTTATTTTTTCATCCTTTGAAAAGACAGAAACACCCTAAATGTTGTTCAAACCATTCAAAAGAAAGGGTTTTAAACTACTGCTATGTGAAACATTCACATATTTCATTTGTAAGCATTCTAGATTTGCAAAACTGCTGATTAGATGTTTTGTGCACTAGAAGTGATTGAGAACATAGCTACGTCAATGGCATTTTGTGTTTTGGCTTTTTTCTGGTCTGGATGCCAATGAACAGCATGCATCTTCCTTGCAACAAGCTGTTGCAAGATTTTTGCCTCCGGAGAAGCCAAGGGGGAAACATTGATAGATGTGTTAAAATAATCTTTCTAGACAGGGGGATCATATCCATTTTACAAGGATATAATCCCCTCTTGTTTTGCAATTACTTTAGGGTATTTAAAACTTCAACAAAAAGCACCGTATTACAAATTCATAGATTCATAGATTTGTTTGGGTTGGAAGGGATCTTACAGTTCCGTCTAGTTCCAACACTCCTCCCCCCTGTCATGGGCAGGGACACCTTCCACTAGACCAGGTTGCTCAAAGCCTCACCCAACCTGGCCTGGAACACTCCTAGGGGATGGGGCATCGACTGATTCTCTGGGCAACCTCTTCCAGTACCTCACTGCTCTTAGAGTGAAGAACTTCTTCCCAATATCTAATCTAAACCTCCTTTCAGTTTAAAGCCATTCCCCCTTGACCTATTACTACACGTCCTTTTAAACAGTTCCTCTCCAGCCTTCCTGTAAGCCACCTGTAAGTGCTGGAAGGCTGCCTGCCGTAAGGTCTCCCGGAGCCTTCTCTTCTTCAGGCTGAACAACCTCAGCTCTCTCAAGCCGTTTTCTGGAACAGGTGCTCCAGCCCTCTCATCACCTTCATGGCCCTTCTCTGGACCTGTTCCAACATAAGTTCTTCTTGTGTTGGGCACCCCAGAGCTGGATGCAGAACTGCAGGTGGGGTCTCACCAGAGGAGAGCAGAGGGGCAGAATCCCCTCCCTGACCCTGCTGGCCACGCTGCTTTTGATGCAGCCCAGGTCATGGTTGGCTCTCTGGGCTGCAAGTGCACATTGCTGGGTCTTGCTGAGCTTCTCCTCCACCAACAGCAAGTCCTTCTCCTCAGGGCTGCTCTCAATCCATTCTCTGTCCAGTCTGTATCTGTTGGGATTGCCCTGACCCAGATGCCAGACCTTGCACTTGGCCTTGTTGAAGTTCAGGAGGTTCACACAGTCCCACCTCTCAAGCCTGTCCAGGTCCCTGTGGATGCCATCCCTTCCCTCCGTGTGTCGATTGCACCGCACGGATTTGTGTCATCGGCAAACTCGCTGGGGTGCACTCGATCCCACTGTCCATGTCACCCACAAAGACATTAAACAGTGTTTATCACTTTCACATGTAGTCTTCTCTCCCTCAAATAATATTTAAAAGGGGTCCATGCCATATAACACACGAATAGTGGTGGTTCACAGGGTAAGTATGTAGAATAGCTCAATCCCAAGGAAAAGATTTTTCCAAATTCTTTTTTAAAACAAGATCTACAGTAAAATTATTGGTTTACTATAGTATCTTCTGGAAACTGGTTCAACTGGTTCTTTTTTACAAGGCATGAAAGAAAGCATCATTCCTATTCAGATTCCTGCAGTACAATGTCCCTTTGGACTATGACAGACTACTGCTCATGTCACACGCATTGACTAACATACACACCAAGACAAGATTTCCTGTTACTGTTCTATCTGGGTATCCCATCTCCCTCTTGCTCTTTTTCTTTTTTTTGCCTAGAGTTCTGGCTGTAATGCTGTAATTCTGATGGATTCTGGAACTCAAGCTAGCTACCTGATCAATACAGGTGTGGAAGACCGCCAGGTTTGCAGACAGTAGAGTTTAACATGGAATGGGTCACATCCATTCGTTCATACAATTACTGGAATCAAAAATTTGGGGTATTTTTAATCAGGGGAGGATGCTGACTGGTTAACATAAGTTAAGAAACTTGGCAATAACACTCCTAAGCCAGAGTATCCACAAATGGATCTCTTTCTGAAAATTGTAACTTCATCTGTATCCAAGCTCCTCAGTCAAAGAAGACATCAACTGCAATAAAAACAACAATGTAGTTGATGCTTAACAGAGTGGAAATAAACTTGTTTCTTCAGAAAGTACACGGAATGTGTTAAAAGCACAAGTCAAAATACTGATCTATGCAAGTGGAAGTCAAAACACCGATCCACGTGAAAAAAAAAAGTTACGTATTTCTAAAGGCAGCATTTTCTACTCATTATTAGCAGAGCATACCTTTCTCTTCTATACAGATAAAAATTGCTGTAGGGGTTTAAAAATAATAGAATCTATCAACTTGTACAAAATCTGCTTGTCCATCATGGGTTAAGGGATTCCTGGCCTATCAGCAATCTTTCACAGAACCCTTAATATTAAAAAATTTTTGCTGCTTACACCGCAAGGGAGAAAGAGCTGACAAAAGCCTTTGGCCAGTGAGATCAAAACTGGGGATGGGGGGAGAAAGGGGAGCTTAGCTTATTTACATTTTTGCTTTGTTAGTAAACTGGAATTGTTAGAGCAGGAGGGAAAGGGGAAAAAAAAACCAAGAGAAAAGTGAAATTAACAGCCACTAAATCTTCTGGCAACAGCAGTGCATTTTGATATGTGCTGCGTCAGCTTCCGCTAATGGTTTAGGGTTGAATCAGGCACAGTTCAAGACCCAAAGCAGTGCAGGGCATCACATCTCATTCCTTGGAAGAACATGTACCCTAATTATAAAGATGGCTACAAAATAAAGAGATCAGGATTTCTGGCAAAACAGAATAATGATCTACTTAATAGGAAATCATAATGTCATTTTGAATCAGTAGAAATCATAGAAGAGTAGGATTTCAACCCCGTAACAAACACACATCTGAACAAGAAGTGTTCCCATTTTGAGAGAAAACACCTTTCTGAACAAAATCCATCAAAGTTGTTTTTTCTGCTCTTAGGAGTTAATCTCCCTGGTCTATTCCGGTAATGCGAATGGAAACAAAGGCTGTATATGCATGTGCCACTTACCACACAAAATATCCATCCAGTATTTCAGAGAGCACAGGAAGGAAATGCCCACTGAGCTAGGGACGTGCCAATGTCAGTGCTGCCTGTGCCAGGCTGTTCCTGTGAAATTCGTGGTGTGCAGCAGAAAGCAATGCGGGGTGGCAGGCTTGCGGTGGGGTGCGGAGACAGCTTAAACAGGCAGTGGAAGAGAATCAGCCATTTGGGAGGTTTAATAGGGGGCTGTTTGTTTGTCTGCCCTTTTGATGTTAAATTAGTTTTCAATTTTGTTGCAAGGAAGGAGCCATTGGGAAAAGGATGCTTCTCTTCCAGTAAACCCTGGGAAAGCAACACCTTTATTTTAACGGTCTTCCCACCAAGAACCCCCTGCAACATTTTGGCTTTCCCCAGCCACAGCTATCAGCAACACAACAGCTGCTCATTTTACAATGACTTGCTGGAGAGAGAATGATTGAAAGAGCCAATCTATGTCACATTGAGAAACTGTGGCACAACATCGCAGGAGGTAATAGGAGAGGAATGAGGTCAGAACAAACAAGGGTAGGGTGAGAACGGAGAGGAAAATAGCGGAGAACAAAATTATTAAAGGCAAGGTGCTGTACTACACAATCTATGTTTAAAAACGGCTGCAACCTGAATGCTGCAAACAGCCACAGAAATGCAAACAAGCTCTGTGTTACTTTTTCTCAGGGTCTCAGGAATGCAGCTGACGATAAAAGCTACCACAGTCCTTGTAATGAAGCACAATGGTGGGAACACACTTAGGTGAAAGCACAGTCAAATTCACATGGCTTGAAAGCCCCAGCACCCAGCAGCATCCCTCTATCACAGGGTTTTAAATAGCAGCCTTGCTCCTGTCGTTTTGTAGCTTGAGAAACGCAGCAGCAGCAGCAGCAGCAGCAGCGATGCCACTGCAGCTGCCCAGCTGCCCTCCAGAGAGAGCTGCCTTAGCTCATGCCTGGGAGTCCACCTTTAGCAAGATCTGCAGAGACCAGAAGCTTGCCTATGACAGGGAAACAGTGGAGGGTGATTTTGATTTAGCACCATTCATAAAAATCCTTCCCGAAAAAGAACTGCTTTTGTGTTACTGCAGCAGACCAGAAAACCACCGTGCAAAATGGTGGCACGGTTTGTATGTAGAGACAATGCTTTTCACTAGGTGAGTTATAAAAATGAGCTTTTGGGGCTCATCTGAAGTGATGAAGTGACTCTGACCCTGACCTCTGAGCCCATATCCCTCCTGTTTTTACCCCGTGGGGGATCAAGTGGTTTCATAAAAGTTATTACTCTCCCCCTACACACTTATGCTCATCCTTACATATCATGGCTACAATAAAGCTATTTTCAGTGTCACGACATTTTTTCCCTATTCAGCAATCAGGCTGATAAAATGCCAATCCATTTACTTGCCTGAATCTGACTGTGGCAAAATGTTACCTTCCCAGCCAGGTGGACTATCTGGCTTCACTCAACAACTGAGATGGATTTCTATACCTGGAAATTACCTTGGAAAGACAAAGCTACCACACTGCATACAATGCAAATACTCTGTCCCCACTAGTCCTGCTCCACTTGAGCTTGTGCTGCCAGTCAGAGCGGCTGGAGAGGGAAGAAATAACTGCAGGGCACGCACGCAGCATCAGGGCTCAACATGCTCAGGCCACATTTAGTACTCAACATTCCTGTGTGCACTGACGTCGCTTCCCTTTGCTTATCTAGTTTAACCTCTGCAGACAAACAGGCACGAACATTTTACGCAGATACCTTTGTATCAAATACCGAAACACACGCTACCCTCTGAATTTTAACCAGCATTTGGTTTACAGCAACACTCAAATCACCTATTAAAAAGACACCTCTGCTTTTGTTTCTTGTAACTGAGTTGCATGTTTATTATTTTGTGGTTTTGTCAGCAACTGATGTTATCCCTAGGGTAATGTCAGCACTCTCCTACTCTTAGGAATTCCCCTAGTATTCAAAATGTCAGAAGATAATAAAAAAACTTGAGCATCAGGAAGAGAATAAACTCACCTGAAATACTAAATAAACATTACTGCCTGACCCCCTGGAGTAAGTAACATGCCAGATGGGTGGGGATAAGGGAAGAACTGAAATTAATATATGCCATTTTTTTCTCCTTGGTATCCTAACAGATTTCCACGAATTTCTGAATATACATGAATGACTGTGTGTCATACTCTATATTGCACAAGAGAGAGAGTGGCAAGCATGCCACTGGTATTCCAATTATGACTGGTGGAGCTGAATCCCTAGTAACTTGTTAATCTTTGCAAATATTATGAAATATCTCATACAACATTCTGTATTGATGTCCAAAATTACACTGTCACAATACGGGGTTGGAAAATCCCTGCCTCATCCTGCAGGTCTGTAACCACCATATAAGCTCAAGAGCCAAACACAACAAAAATACACAGTTAGAACAAAAAAGGGACTGTAAATAATCGAGAGAAGCACGTGACAAATGATACACAAACCAAATCAGTTAAGTATTCACATCAGTCGGTGATAAAGACATGTATCAAACACCTATGTGGAATCAAGTTCAGAATTTTGAGCATTCTGAGGGCTTGGCAGCTGAAGGTTAGATGGAATTTACTCCTGCTCTAAGTATGCATTTTTTTCAGAAAAAGGCCCTGAAAGGGTAGGATTCTCCGAAAATAAATTAGTTCGGAATACAGGAGTATTTATTTATGTATTTAATAAACCTACCAATTGCTTTGTTTGTTAGAACCGACTTACCTGGAATACTCGCTGGAGAAATGGGACCAGATCTTGACTGGTTGCTTCCAACGGGTGAGCCTACAGGGGAAGGCGATGGGCCCCCAGGGATGCCAGAGAGATGTGGAGAAGCATGAGGGGAAAACGGAGACTGTGCAGGGTTGCTCTGCTCCCCTTGGCTGCTTGTAGAGCCTGATGCACTAACAGCTGAGCTGAGGGTTGCTTCAGTTCCAGTCGGCAAGTCATCAATGGATCCAGATAAATCCTGAGGAAAAAGGAAAAAAGAACATAAGTGCTTGCAGGAATATTCGGGCCACAGGACACAAGAGCTGGCATGGCAATAGATCCATTTGTTTACTTATTGCGGCAGATAACTGAGAGGTTGTCTTTAACATGTAGTTCAACGATGGCAGAAAACAAGGATACTATGCACAATTCTCTGCTTAATCTCTAATTCTTCAGAGAAAAAGAACAAGCAAGGGCAACAAATGAATTGGAACCAAATTCATTCAGCATTGAATTTAACCTTTTCCATCTGGATTAAGCTTTCAAAATTAATCCCACAAATTCTGCCTGAGCATACCAAAACTAATGAAAATGATACATCAGCTTCACTTTCACACAGTATTTAATTTGGGGGTTTGCTACCATTACAATCACAGCTTATACTCTTCACTCTAAACCATTACCACAACGAGAGAAGAAGGGTTTAAGATACGCAGCCCTCTAACACTCCCATGCAGCTCCTTTGAGCAGCAGCACTGGATCCGCCGGCCACCAAGGAACAAGGACTGCCGCTTCTCCGCTTCCATCAAATACCAGCGTACAGCTCACGGGTTCTCTTCCATTTCATCTGAATACACTGCTAAACAGTTACTCCATTTCAGCTCATAACTACTGCATTTTCAATGAGAAATTTCCTCTGTAGGTCACAGCACATTTGAATTCTAACTATGACCTGCTGGACATACTCCCTGAAGCTGTAACACAGGAGTTATACTGGTCTTTGAACCTGTGGGAGTAATTAGAGGCTTTAAATAATTTTAAGATCAGATATGAAAAACCAATAATGCTGTGACAAAGCAAGCACATGCTCCCCAACTGTCAAGAAAAATGTTAATTCCTAAGCATGACAGAAAAACCTCATAGAAACTGAAAGGTGCCAATAAAGCTGTGCTTCTGTAGCTATTGGCAGGTCACAAGGAGCATGTTACCACGTTACTATTTCTATTAGCAAACTAAAGCACAAAAAAGTGGCACGGAGCTACCTCACATATAAACCAGGTCATTAAGTGACCTCTGAGACTCGAAATAACTGGGATGACAGAGTGCATTACTTTGGCTGATCCTGACTTCATTGGTTTGGCTCGTGCAAGTGGTTGCACCACAGACAGCAGGACCCCTTGTCCGAAGAGCACAAAAAGAAGTGGTTCTGCCTGAGCAAAGAGCTCAGGAAGCAAAGCCTCAGTGCTGCCTGATGTTCGTAACAAAAAATGAGGTGTTTTAGAAGTCACAGAACATGGATGAAATGCACACGTGGTGTACTTAGAGCCTTGTCCAATGATGACTACCTCCACTACGAGGGAGGCTCACAGCCAGGTTCCCCTAACAGACGGACATGGTCAGCCTTCCGAGGCACAGGAAGAGGAGGATTAACAGCTTAAGCCCTGCTAACGCTCACGAGAAGCCACGTAGAATGCTACGTGTTATTCCTCCTTGTGCATAAGGGTAGTAAATACAAACCCCTCGACTTCGCTCTCTGCAGGGCATCTCGCGGACCTGATTTCCAAAAAGCTCCCACAAACACTTCAAGAACAACTCCTACCACAGTTAAATTTTGCTTTTTCTGACAAGCATGAAATTGCACCCATATTCCATTAGGCATATGAAAAGCAAAAATTAAGGCTAAAACTTCAGTCTACATGTGGATGCTGCATTCACTCAAGAGTAGACTTCCAAATCCGTACAAATGGAAATTTAATTGTGAAGTGGGCAATAAACAATTTTCATTGTTTCTTTTTCGGATCTATTAACTGTACAAAATGTAAACAAGAAATAACACTGCCTGGTACTGCATAGAGCAACACTAGATATTTTTCATACTAAAATGTATTTGGCAAACAGGTAAGCAATTACTGCTTTTCCATACATAATATGGTATTCTTCTAAATGGAATCAAATAGCTGCTGTCGTCATGTGTAACAAATGCTGCAGGAAGTGCTGATAAAACAAATGCTGCTGAAAAGCATATAATAAACCTCTGAAAACTGAATGTAGCAGAATAGAGCCTATTCTAAAGGAATATAAAGTCTGTGTAAAAAAACAGATAGGCACCCAACTGATAGAAGATACAGAAAACACACAGGTTTACATTTAGAGTAACAAAGATTTTAAAAGGGTGGATGGAGTAAAGCTTTCATTTGTGTTGGCAAGCCAAAGTACTTGAAAAAACAAATTTGCCAGAGTAATGAAAAAGCCATGAAGAAATTAGCACTGTCCTTGATGAAATTATCTGCTGTTCACAGGCTAAGGCAAAAACTTCAGGAGGGGAATGAAGTTCACTTTTCCCGTCAGGTCACATCGACTTCTCCAGCCTTCCACACGAATGGAACAACTGATGAGTCTCAGGCATGTTCTCAGGTGCCTGCCTTCCAGGAATTTCTTCTCCCACGAGAAGAAACTCTCCCATGGAGTTTCTCCATGACGAAACTCCTTCATGAAGGCGGAGAAGGAAGGGAAAAGCTTCCATGACACCAGCCTATTTAAATTGCGAAGCCATGCCACCCTCATGCAGTGCAGGCTGAGGGAGCAGCCTGGCAGGCACGGCACACCCGCAGTGCCTCGTGCTCCCCACATGTGCTCAGTGTCAGCACCGGGAGTTTCTCCTAGGAATGGCCAACTTCACAATCAACGCATCTGCTGAGGATGCTGTGGTAGTGTTCACCCATCAGACGCATCAAGAAAACTGAGAAAGAGGTTGCTCTCAGGATGCCACAAAAGACTGTTGCCTGTCTAGAAGTCTAGGCTGTGCCACACAACCTCCTACCTTGTCTTCAAGTGGGCTAAAATGAGAAATATCAGCTGTTCTGTACATGGTGGTTTGTTTGTTTGTTTGGGTGGGGGTGTTTTCTTTCTGTTTTTTTTTTCTTTTTTGTTAACATACACTTCAAGGCCTTACCTAGTCTTCTAAGGTGGAAAGCCTGAGTGGATGAGCAACTGGGAAACTTGCAGCATAGAGAGGCTTTAGAAACGTCTCTGTTAACTAAAAAAGCTAATTGGGAAATTAAAAAGAAGGAGAAGAAAGACTTTATATGAAGCACCTGGACAGAAAGAGCAGAAGTCAGCTTTCTGTTCTCCTATTATCAGCATTTTAATGCTTGCTTTTACCTCATTTTACAGAACAGTGGTGAAGTTGTGCAAATTCCACATCACGAACATTTATTTGTATATAAAACACTATACACATACGCATTATATACGTAAATTACATGGATACACTTGCATTTACTTAGCATATCTATATGTAAAGCTATTAGAAAGCCTACTAATAGGAGAAATTCACAACGGTTTAAGCACACAGCCTAGTTAACAAAGAAGCTCTGTAACTAATACTCCTCTAGAGGACAATTTAGTCAGCAGGGCACCAACTCTATTCTTCTTTTATAAGTAGTATCAGATCTATGATGCCTGTAAAGAACAGAGAGACTTTACTTACTGCATCTCATTCAAACCAAGGCACCTTCAAGCTACAGTGCTTCCATTTATCTTGTTGGAAAGTTGGCAGGTTAGGTAATTGCTGGGATTCTTTTAAGGGGCTGAAGTCCCCATACCCTAAGGCATGCCTTAAATTTTGCCTCTTTTCAGAGGCTTTTTCTGGAAAGCACTCATTTCTTCCAGTAAAATCTAGCAAGTTTAGAATTACCAGTAGTCTCGTGTTTCTTACAGATCTGTTTCTTGTAGAGTAATCCTATTATTCTTATCTATGGTATTATTATGACTGTATTTTCAAATGTGACATCGAATCTAAGAAAAAATGAAGGACAAAATATTTCCCCCCTCCCATCACAAATCTGTATTACAGTTCTGTGTTCTCCATATCAGCTTCATATCCTGTATTATTCAGGACATCCCAACCAGCTTTCAAAGTTCATTTCCACATAATACCTTGATTACAACCTGAAATGTCCCCATGCAGGATTTATCTCTTTTAGCAAAGTGTTTTATCTTCAACTATCTTCAGTTCTAGCCTCACCTTCCACCTATGCACGACCTTTTTTCTTGCCCATCTGACAAGTACAAGAGCTAAAATGAACAGGATCGCATTGTGCTTGGGATTATAATGTTATGCCTTCCTGGCGGTACGATCTTATCAGAGTGACAGGAGAGACACTCTTGAAACAGCACACCAATTTACTACTGCAACGTGGGCAGCGAGGGGTAGAAGGAAGCAAACTGCTTACATAGAGCCAGGAAACCCAAAGCTACAAAGAGACTACAGGAAAAAAAAAACCCTACAAACATCCATACATAATATAATAACATTAACTTACTCGAGGAACACACCTAGATCTAACAAACAGCAAAAGGCAGACTACAGTAGCTCAGCAATACCACCACAATTTTACACACTGAGTGTGACAGGATTACAGCATTCACCGTGGAGCAAAAATTTACACTGCAAACACTTCATGCAGTTGTCAGCTTTGCTTACAATGTCTCAGCAAACACAAACCAAGATTTTACTAAGGGGATCCCTTGCTAAATACTTATGGCTGAAAAAGGATGAGCACCTTCTCTGAAATCAGAAGAAGGAGAAACTGTGAGGCACCTTGCTAACGGAGTTCCTACGCCACTAAATTACAGCCTAAATTCTCTTAAGAAGTTACCGCAGTTTGGGGCTCTCTTGCAGGGATTATGCAGAGCACATACAACCTGTGATTTATTTAAATTTCTCAACTCTTGCCTACCAGTTCCTTTATGCTCAGGGAGTAGAAGAAAAGCAGAGGTATTCTGTAGATATTAAAATTAAAGACACACAAAACCTTTCTGTCTCCAAGAAGCTGAACCCCCCAGACTCTACCCTGCAATCCATTGTGCTGGGATGAATCCCAGCGCTACATGTAGGGAACTGCATCAGCTGACTGGCTGCAGGATCAAAGCCTACTCATTCCATTCAGGCCTTCCTGCAGTATTTCCTTAGGATGGTACTGCTCAAAAGACAGGATCCTGCATGAAATATCCATCTCTTTAACATGAATCACCACTTTAGAAGCAAAATTATATATACAAGCAAACATATTTCACATGTAAGTATGTAAATATATATTCAAACAGACATACACTCTGCTATTGTTTTGGAGCCATGGGGGATTATGAACAATATGCTCTGTAATTGAGATTAACTTTGAACAAATGATTTGGCTGACAAACACACACACGCACACAAAAGGAAAACCCACAATAGCTCTGTTTAAATTTCAAGATATTTGTAAGACCTCTTTTCATCACAAAGCAGCCTATAATAGCATGTTTCAAGAAGTCTTCCAAAGGCCCTGCTGGTCACATTGTGGAGGCAGCGAGTGAGCTAACAGCCTGCCGGCGCCTACGCAACCGGAAAAACGCACGGGCGCAGCAACGACTGGGACCACGTGGAAAATTCTTTCATTTTCAAAGGCTGCTACCCCCGACCTGGCTGCCTTCCTTCCATGCCAGCAGCAAAACGACCCTCAGCTAAGCACAAAAACTGCACCTAATGCACATCCTTAAAAAATTGTTTAACAGGAGACAGCAGGGCTGCCATTGCATTTCTGCCAAAATCCCTTTTACACGCCCCACTGAAATTAATTCTGGGGGACAAAACAAGGTTCATTCTCTGAATCTTGTTAAATCAAGGTCTGGGGAAGGAAAGGTAGAGAAGATCACTTCTAGTACAAACACCTCCCTGAGGAAAAAGCTCGATTTCTATTGACAGGCGCAACTCTACCTCAGAACACGCTATTGTAAGGTGAGGGCTCGTTTCACTTGCAAGACAAACACAAACTTTGACAATAGCTGGGCAGAGGTACTTCTTATGATACTTACTCATGTTACCTAGAATTCTTATGTAATTCCACTCACTATATTTACACATATAAATTTATTACATATTCTTATGTAATTCCACTTATACCGTTTCAGTGTTTTTAACCAGATTGTTAACTTTAACCTCTACGTGATAAACTATTCACGCAATAATCTAAATGAAGAGAATTCTAAGTATATGATAAAAATACTAGCTTCTTGCACTAAATTTAGTGACAAAGCACCACTTGCTGGGGAAACACATTCCCTTCGTTCTGTGGACCTCACATGCTTCCCAAAATAACTTGGTTACTGAACTGTGCTGCAAGTACTCTCTCTGATCAGTATCAAGTGCTTTCCCTGAGAAGTTATATAGGCAAGTCCCTGAGGATGCAAAAATCTTTTCCCCAAAAGCCCTATATTCACTAAAGCAACCAAGAAAAAGTGCAATCAAACAAGGCAGTGCCAGTGCCCTGCCTGGTATCTTCAATGTATGGGATCCTGGAACTAGAACAGTCTTCAAGAAATTATCTACAAAAAGCTGACTTGGAAAAACATATTCAAATCACAGCTTACTACCTAATTGCTAAGCAAATGACTGTTCATTTAAAGAAAGAGTAATTTTTTTACTACATTTGTTTAGCAAGCAAAGGATCCGTGTTTGTAAGACAACCTTACCTAAAAATAAAAATCGTTGACCTGGGGATACAGGAGTCCAAGAACAGAACATGACATGCCCGTATCTGTCAGACACGGGATGAGAAGAAGTGGCTAGGATGGATACAATCACATTTCTGTGTCTACAGTTATCTACAATGGGATCTTATTTGCTTGTCCAGACAAGAGCTTTACACCAAAGCAACTTAGGGCAGCTAGAAATTCAAAACTGATGAGGCACCAGATGAAGGCCCCGCTAGCCACACTCCTCCCTGCCCGTGCCGAGTGCCACTCACTGCGGGGTCTGCGGCTCCCTGGCAGTTACCAGGAAGGGGCTTCTGAGCCCTACAGATGCACCAAGTAACCTAACGGCACAAAAAAAGTCACTGGTTTATAAACATTGACTCCCATGTGCGAAACGATAAATACTAATGACCCATGTGCCATCAAAGCAAATTGACAAAGTCTAACAAGGACTGTAAAGCGTAGGACACACAGCTTGTCTGACAAGGATACTTTTTTATATTGAAAATAAACAGTAAATCTCCAGAACAGAAAAACAATAGCACAGCATCTCTCAAGATACGAACTTCCCTGTTTATCTCTGAAGCAGAATGCTTAGCACGTAGAATTTCTGGAAATAAAATTTAAAAACAAAAAGCCATGAACCCTTAGGAGTCATTTGTTTCTTCAGTACCGTAGCAAAGAAAAATTCCCAGCTAACAACTCCTGTAGCTACAGCATCAGTCATTTATCATCAATAAATCATCAACCTTTAAAACAACCAAATCAATGAAAACCACAACAAATGGCCCCTATGAAGAAGAAAGAAAAGTTGTGTTTGCATAACAGCAATCTAATAAAATTTAGTTTATTCATACTACTTCCCATGCACAGTACCAAACTTAACCATTCCCAAACATGAAATCCCTTCTGTTAAACCTAAAGGGTTTTTCATATAAAGAACAGCGAGGTGAGACATAACAACTTCCCTTTTTTGCGTCTCTTTGGATTACAACCATTTTCTAGATCATGTAGCCTACAGTTGCCTCCACAGGGAGAAGACAGACTAAACTGGAAGGATAAAACAGAGAGGAAGCTGACCGAAGCAAAACATGTACTGATCCAAAACCTCTCAAGCTCACTGGAGCTTGTTCTTTTGGGGATCACTGTCCTTCTCCCTCTATGCAGCAAGCTTAGAATCTGAATGGCCACTGCGTGACCACCCTGCTCGCCAGCCCAGACTACTCTCCTGGCCGTGCTTCTGACCATGCTGAATTCAGCATCAAAAAGCCATAGGGAAAACACCACGTGGCTGCTACTCCTCCTCCCACTACCTACTTATTCTACTTTCACAGCTGATGTAGAAAGAAATCAGACTAAGTAAGCAAGGAGAGGAGTACCAAATCACAAGAAAGACAAACACAGATTTGAGCAAAAGCATATGGGAAAGAACAAGACATTACTAATAGAACATATAGGTGGGTAGATCTGAAAGAGACCGAACATTTTAGCAAGAGCAGCAGCAATATGCCTTAGAAAGTCTTACTTACTCCCTTTATTCTGTTTACTCTGGCTATCACACTTTGGAAACTCGCAGCACATACAGTCAGACATAGACCATCTATCTTCGAGACTACATATTCAAAAACCTGACAGTGTGCACGTGTGGCTCAAGCAGAAATGAACAAACAAAATTTCAGAATACCATAACATGTAATGTGGTAAAATTCACACCGTGCCTCACCTGCACTACACCCATGAGACTGCAGTGCAGAGATTCTCAATAGGTCTGTGCAGGGCAGCTCACGTAGGAGAAGCCCTTTGAACATGACCACACAACCTCACGTGGCTGAATGTACCTCACTGTTTACTACTACAGACATACCCTGAGTCACAAGACACCTATTTTGCAACTACTAATTGACATCTTTCTACATGTGCTTCTCAGGCTATCCCCCATGGCATCCAGAAGGCGTTAACTCGGCTTGTAAGTTTGGACCTACAATACTATCTGGAGACTGCAGTTGAAACAGAGAAAGTGTTGGTCCAACAACCAAGTGCCCACTGAAAGCAGATATTGTCATGCCACGGTAAATTAGGCAAGTTGATAACAAGTGAGCTGTTCTGACAGCCCAAGGCCACCTATGCACGGAGTACGATAAAGGGCTTAAACAACCGACTGAACCTATACACCTGTATAGGTGTTTAAAAACTCTTGATCTACAGCACTTGCCTTTTTTCTTTTTTTTCATATTAATACCCTTTGTAGAGTTATGGTTTGATAAAAAAGTCTGTCCCAGCAGGTTACCGTGGGAATAAGGATCTACAAAACACAGTTTTTCATTAGCTTAGGGCTTGTGCATGCATCATACTGCGTCTCTTTCTTCTCTCTCCCACAACACCCTGTAACCAAATACCACAATTCAATGAGATGGTAAATAAGCCCCAGACACATCTTAAACTTCAAAAACACAGGTGCTCTGTTAACTTTCCATCTCTTCCTCTTGAATGAGAAGCAGAAAGGAGGAGAAAAATGTATACATCAAAAAGACTGATAAATGTTATAAAGACTTCCTTTTTAAGGAACTGAATAAAGTGACTTCCCTCAGAGAACAACATTAATTAATGAATGAAGTCTTATTTAAAATACTGGATATGCAGTGTTATATTGGGGTAACAGGCAGAAATGAGTGTCATAAGGTTTACTTGAGTAAATTCAGCTTAATTTGCCACTTCATTGTTTCGTCCTCATGCAAGAACCTCTCATCTTTGTTCCTTTCTCTTCATTTTAACTGAACCCAACGCGACTCAGGGGAGTGCAGCCTGACCATCAGCAAAGCACAAACGCACGGGGCTGCGATCACTCTGCTTCTGCTTCGCTCCTCATCCCCAGCCACACGCACAAACTGCTCACTTCTTTCTGAGGTCTGTGGACCACAGCAGCAAAACCAAACAATTACTCTTCGAGAGCTGTTCACTCAACCCCTCCCACATTTACATTCTCCGGTAACCTGGGAAAAGGTTGGAAAATGAAATCCAAGACAGTAAAAGAGCAGAAAATAAACTTTCAGATTGTTTTTCACACATGCCTGCTAGAACAAGGCTCCCATAACACCCCAAGTTCTGGAATTCACATTTCTTTGCAGTAATTCAGTGCTTGCTGGGCATGCTAAATAATTAAGCAGCCAGGGAACATATTTTGACACGATACGGCTTCAACAAACTCGTGTAGAACTCAAGTCTTAGAAACCTCTATATAAATTTCAAAAAGCTTTTGAAATTCTAGAAAAGTGTCTTGGCCTCAGTTTTCTTTTTGAAATAATGCCTTGATTAGTCAAGTAGGAAGCATAACTTGTAGCACTTCAACTGGACATTAAGAAAAAATTCTGAAACACTGATACCCTCCCCCATCTACTGCTAAGCACCATTTTGGCATGGGAAGAGGTATCTCAAGGCTGAGATAATGCCATGGTTGTCTTGATCGCTGAGTGAACTAAGCTAAACGTTATCCAACAGGTTCCTAATTTCATGTGCACTCCTGAAATCCAGTAAATGAGGGAACGTGTCACTACAGAAGTGTTAAACACTGTGGACTATGCAATCTACCAAAAAACCCCAACAGATCAACTACTACTGTTCTTTAATTAATATATCATGCAAAGGAAAATCATCCATGGGGAATTTTGGGGGTTTTGTGTGCCTAAGCATGCTTCAATGTTGCAGCTTCTTCTTATGACAGAGAGGATAGGGAATCCTGAGATCTTTTAGATAAAGCTTGTAGTGGGTTGTTCTTCCAAAATTTTCCTTGTCTTTAAGGGAGGAGGTTTATATTGCACGGAATTACCAATTCATTGCAATGCTAATAAAAGTGGTCTGAAAAAATTCCAAGAAAGCATGGGTAAGGACGTCCAGTGTACAGCAACTGTGGTCTGCAGAAATGTGACTGCCACAATGGATGGACACTTGGTGGGGCCTTACTGGGCAGGGTGCTTCCATCTGCCCCACCCGAGGTGCCAACTGTCCTTCTCCAACACCTGCCAGGCTATGTCCCTGCTGCAGCTCCCTCCAGCAAGCACCACTGCAGTGCCACAGCCCATGGTGCACTTGGAAGCCACTAGTATAAAATATTTGTAAATACAATAAAAGATAAGTCCTTTCCCCATTGATCTCTATTCTTGTTGCACTGAATTTTGAGACTTTTCATAAATGGTGTGAAAAAACATGTCAGGTAAAATGACAGAGGTGGAAAAAGAAAGAACTCCAGCTGGAAGCTTCTTTGAAAGAGGGTTTCCCAGGATCCTGCAAGGAAGTGATCCTTTGCTCTCCTCTCTGGCCGCTCCTGTTCCCCATGGGAAGCCCAAAGAACTGCAGCTCTAGTCAATGGCTGCTTCCTGGTCCTTGCAAGATAAAGCAGAGACTTCAGCCCTGCCAGGCCTTCAGGTGCAGCCCTACCTATTGCTGATTCTCCATCCTCCAAGCCTGTCTGAGCTTCATAACATGGCTTTTAGGGAGCTGGGCCAAGAAGGCTTTTGGGGAGCGCATCTGATAGAAAGATGGGAAAAGAGCCATTTCTGTCAAGGCATGGTTTATAAGTGCTACAGCTTGAGAAGAACACGGTACTTGACCTTTTGAGGGTTTTGCTGCATGGCTTTGCAGCAGTCTTGCCTGAGCTCCTGTCCCAGTTCCCTGTTCACAGTCTTCTACGCTGAAGCCTACAAATAGGGCCAGTGCTTATACACTGCTGTCTTTCTTTAAAAAGACCACTACCTACATCACAACTTTGAAGAAGATCTACCTGATGGAACTATCAAGCCACAGCTCATTGCAACCTCTAAGTTATTCATTAGATAGACCACCAAAAAAGAGGAAAAAAAAGCAAATCAGTAAGTTAGACCTTGACAAAGTCTCAAAATACTTCTAAAGGATGCTTGTCAGAACAAACAAATGTACCAAAGGAAGAAACAGCCTCGTGAATTAAGTAAAAAAATAAATAAAGGGAAAATGCATGAAAATTTCAACAACCGTGCCAATCTGTTGCGAGCTGTACCCGTGCCAGTGGGCGGCCTCGGGGCACCGTAGGATTCCTCAGTGCAGTGCCAAGCTCCAGCAATATTGTTATGGTTAGAGAGGAATTTCTCACAAGAGCTAACAAAGGCAGAAGGTCATAAATAAACACAGCAGGATCGCCTTGTCAGTTCTCATTATTAGCGCTGCAGGCACTTGCTTTTCTATGGGCTGCTCACAAGTTCATTTAAGTGTAAGAGCTCCTCCTCAGAATTTCACATGCTCATAAATAAAGACAACATTTCATTAGAAAGAAAGGCACACCTAAGTTATTTTTTATGATGGGGTTTTTTTTACGCACACAGGGGCACATGTGCTCGAGCCGGCTGTGCTGTCTGCAGCCGCTACGTCCGCACGCATCCCGCGCTGGCCAAAACCTTACACTCGGCTAACCCGGAGCTGCAGCACTCTTCTGTGCTGGCCTCCGTGACGCCGTGCAGGCCTCCCTCAGACCACGGCCATAATGAATGAGGAGAGCCTTACTACTGTAATAATGGTCACCAGAATTACATCTGGGCAGGAAATGAGGCTGAGATCCTAAACTGATCCTGACGTGCATTATACAACTAGGAAAGCACAGCTGTGTGATCATTATTGCAATTATAAAGTGACATTTAGTGTTAATTTTCTTTTCTTAGTGAATTTTGAAAGAGAGAGGGGGCAGAACCAGTAACTCTGGGGGTACAAATGTGCAAAAAAAGGAGATGAAAGTTTTTAAGAGTGCAAATGTTGATTCTTCATCACCTGTCAGAGGTTAACAAACAGCTGGGTGAAAACACCTCTTATCTCCCATATAAATACCCACCTTTATCTATATTCATACCTGTATAAATGGGTGAAAAGTAAGCTCTGTGTAAAACTAGACATGCTTGAAATAAGTTAACACTATCATATAATGCATGCTGATTTCAAGTTGCAGATATAGTGCTTTTCAAAACATTAGGGGAAATCAAGAAATCAGTAATGCTATCTTTAGAGAGTTTTTATTTTCTACTTATTACCCTGGAATAAAAAAAAAAAAAGTAAAGATGTTAATAGAGCTCAAAGGTTCACAACCTTGGAAACACTGCCAGTAAATAAAAAGTAAATAAAATAACAGGCCTTATGCTATACAGGGGATGCCTAGCAATGGGAGAAACACTTCTCGGTCACCATTCCTTCCAACACAAGAGAGGTGGTAGTGAATGTAATTGCTCACCTGCCAACCCCACCCCCACAAAATACTGCTCCCTCCTGTGAACTGTACTGAACACTAATGTACCAGTACATTAAATGGTTGCGTCTATCCTTCTAGTTGGCTAAAATCTGACCGATGTTATTGTTATTATAAACTCAAATCCTCACCTTTTAAAGCAAACTACATGACCGACAAGTGAAAACCCTGGTACCTTGCATGCTTTCTGTGAGAAGCTTGGGAAAACAATTTTCCTTCCAGTTTGCTTCCTATACCATCACCTGCTATCAAAAGAAGTAGGGTTGTTAGTCCTGATGCACTACAGCAGGAAAGCCGTGTTCAAAGAACTGTTTCTCTGAGCTGTGCAGCCCTTCATTCATCATTATCGACACCAGGAGTTGCTGGAACAGCCCTTGTGAATGAAAAATCTCCCTGTTTAACTTGTAGAGGCTGCCAGCCCACTCCCTTTGGCCTCTGTGCTGAGGCAGGGCTTGCACCTCAGGCAGCGGGCTGCAGGCCACGCTGTGTGTGTGCCCTCCACCCTGACAGGAGGGCAGCAGCCCCTCTCTCCTTCTGCCAGCGGGAACGCACGGAGCCGCTCTCCAAACGGCTGACCCTAAACTGGCTTCTACCAGACACAATACCGAAGGGGCGAGGGAAGTTGCTTTCTTTCTGCACACCAGCAGTGGTGTGCTTCTCGGCTCCAGACTCCTTGAGAGGAAAGAGCTTCTGGAAGTGGAAGGAGCCGGAGGAAAAGACAACAGTTTGCAGCTGGTCAGTTCCTCAGTCTCTCCTGATGAGTAGGCAAGGTGCTGCCAGGGCACGGGGCAGGCTGCAGCCCCTTCTGCAAGCACAGAAATTGAGATGCTGCTCTATTTCTAGCCTCTTCCCTTTGCTCACTTTTTTCTTATTAATATTTTAAAAACATTTATGTAGCAGACACGTTGCAATTAATTTATCTTCCCTGGTCAAAACACATTTACTTCTGTAGAAACACTCCTCTGCCACCCATTTCAAAAGAAGAGCTGGGTTTCAGCCCACTCACTCAAACATAGATTTGTATTAATTCTTGCGCCTCATTAATTATTTCAGAAAAGGAGAACTCCTTACACAAGTTTTAGAGAGTGACCTAAACCTACTGACTGCGGCGTGCTATGAATGGCAGCAGACAGAGACAAGGAGAAAGATGTTTTTCAGGGGTCTCTGCAGCGCTTTTAAGTCACAGTGAGAAGAACTTCAGGTTGCATAGACTCATTTTGCATTTTTTATTTTTATTTTTTTTTAGTACCATCTATTTTGTTCTTCAGCGGTTTTGGTCATATTTCAGTAGCACGACATCCATGGCTTTTTGAGACTTTTGGTGTCTTAAACTTATTTTACACAGTTACACACTTGGAATTTTCTACAGAATACATTATAGAAACATTTCAAGGACATCAAATTTCTAAATTAAATCATTAAATAGTTTGTCATATCCAGCAGTATATTTCACTCCCATAGTTGCACTACTGTGGAGTTTTTCCTCTAGGAGTGCAAAATATTTATTTTGTACAGTCTGAAAAAGGGAATTTTACATTTGTTAAGAGTATGAAAGAATTATGCAAAGAACAGTTGAGGAAGGGGAAAAAGAGCAGGAGGTATATTCTTCAGAAGAATTATGGAGGTATTTTCTTGTTACAAAACATCATTTGTTATTTTTCAATCAAAGAAAACTGCAAGGAAACACTAAAAAGGTTGAACCAACTACTCTAAAAAATTATGAATGCCAAAAGATCACAAATAGTACATTATTGTCAGAGTGTTGGCTCCCACCGAGTCCTTGGGATTTTAATTTTGCTTTCTAAAGGGAGAAAAGAGGACAGAAATGGAGAAGGCATCATTAGACTAAGTCCATCCTGCCTTGCCTTAATTTTTTAAGCTAAAACCCCCAAACTGTGTCCATGATCTTTATCGGTTTGTACCTGACCACTTCAGCTGTCCCTGACACTTGACCTGCTTCCGAAAAGCAAGAAGTCCAATTTAAGTCGACGGTCCTACAGGGAGGTAATGGTTTGACCCTTGGTCCCTCCACTGCAACCGTTCCAATTCTCTAATGATTTCCCTGCAGGGTTCATTTACCAGTTCTGGGTCAAAGACCAGCACATCCACGAAGGCAAGGGGCAGCAGAAGCACTGCATGATGGATTTGAAAATAAGTGCATCGTAAAGGAAACCTCCATCAATTAGGGACGGCCTTTGAATTCAAAACAAAAGGAAGCAAAGAGCAAATCATAATGTCTACTCTGCTCACTTTAGCAGCACACGATTTAGCAGACACATACGGCGAGAGATGCATTCTAGCCTAGGTGCAGAACCAGCAATCATCCCAGGGCAAACAGTCCCCCGTTCATCCTCGGAAGAGACGGCCTTTTGCTCACTCTGAGCAACTGGGAAGTTGAAGGGATTCACTATTCGATTCCATGCCAGCTTTTGGGACAACTTAGTACTTCGGTATGTGCACCGTTACTTTAATCAGAAATATTAAGACCTGCTCTAACTATGAAGCAAAATATTACCCAGGTCCACTCCCACTTTCTGGAATCTGTGGTTTAATTTACTTCTACAGGGAACTGCAGAACTACCAGTTATGAGTACATCTTTTCCATCTACCCATTGGTATGCACGTACTAAAACAGCTGCAAACTTCCTTTTTCTCCCAGTGCTTTTCAATACTGAAATGCACTACATGGGTTTTTTTGGAAAGAAAGGTATGAGGAAGTATATTTGGAAGTACAGAAGGAGATGCAGTAAGGGCATAAAAATTAGAACAAGGAAGAAAACAAAAGATCTCTCTTGCTTGTTCCTAGTGAAAGATTGAGGGAAAAAAAGAAATACTGCCAGCAAACACGCAAATTAAAAAAAGATATGAGAATGTTAAAAATAACTTTTAAGGAGGTCTCTGATTTCCTGTGTGAAGTGACCAGGCAAAGTCATGTTAACAACTCTGCTGATGCTAGAAGCTATGGCCATGACTAGTGGTCACTGAGCTCTCACCTAGTGAATTTTGCTTAGCTGTGACAATTCGGGAGCTATAGCCACACATGTAACCCTTCTAATGCTACAGTTATAAGACCACCAAAATTAAAACATTAAAGAAATCCTACAAGTTGTGGTTTTGGTTTTTAGTGTTTTGTTGTGCGTTTTGTTAGTTTGTTTTTTGGTTTTTAATGTTTTTAGTACATCTAGGCTTCCCTTCCCTATCTATTTTTGAAGGACAGGAGAAACTACTTATCTGATATTCAAAATATGTTTGTTATCATGCTTCTTGCCAAGGCTTTTCAAATTTAATAGTGATTGAGACCTCATAAAAATCCTCCGATTTTCCAAGAGTTCCAAGAAGCCTGAAAAGAAAGGACTCCAGAGTGTTTCAACACAGCATCTGAAAACTACAAGTTGTCTTTTAAACTTTTGCCTGCCTGTGTGCACGAGTATCACGTACTCTCTCCAGTATTCTGCCCAATACTAATATGTGTGCATTTTTTTTCCTGCACAAGAAGCACAGAAACCCATATTCTTGCTAAAACAGAGAGAAAGAAAAACGTGACTTTCTTCAACAATACTTGTCTGAAAAAAGAACATGACTGCTAAGACTGAGAACAGCTGAATTTAAACAGGGAGCAGAGAGATAAAATAATAAGGAAAACATTGCCATAGACAAACTTTTTACATCACCTCTTCACAAAATTTAGAAGCTACATAAAATCCTCAGTATTGAGCCCATCAAGCTCGCTGACCTTGAATCTCACTAATTATCTCCCAAAACCTTTAGTATTCTCACTTCTATTTTGGCAAAAGCGAGGGATGGGCAACATCCACTGGGATCTGGGTGAACGGAGTTTGTTTATGCAACCGGGCTGGCTGAGAATAAGTTCTTGCTGCCAACCACACCGTATGTGACAGGAAAACTTTTGTTAATAAAAACCATATTGATGTACTTGTTAACGACTTGAACAGCCCAGTAATTGAATTTAAACCAGTTAACTATTCACCAGGGCTTCATCAGCCCACCTCCTTCATCTCCTCCAGCCCTGTGTTATTTCAAAGCAACTGGAAGAATTTTACACCACCACCACCCTTCCCACCACAACCCTTTCACCACTATGTGCGCTCGGGAAGCCTCGCATTTGAGCAGCTCATTTGAAGAGCTCTTAACTGCATTTCTGAAAGAACAAAGCAGTTTTATAACTCTCTCTATACAAACAGAAGGCACTTATCTGAGGGGCTCTCTTATTTTCAGTCCATCAATAAGTGACACCGATATGTTACAACTGGCTACCACCATGGAGACAAAGTGTGTCCGTCCCTGACCTCAAAGGGATCAATCACATCAATGTTTCTATGAGGTTTGGGGTTTTTTTTATTAAAAGGGATCAAGGAAAGAAACAAAGCTCCCCAAAGTACATAAAATGTTTTAATGCATAAGTTTTTCAATTTCCTCATCAGCAACATTATTTGAAAGCTGAATTCCTAAAAGGTTGCAATTACAGAAAGACGCTTTTCAATTTTTTTTTTTTTGAAGTAGTAATTCTTTAATTTCTTTTCCTTCATTTTTCATCAATTAAGTTTAATTTTTCCTGTGAGCCAGCACAAGGGAGCTGACAATAAAGGCCTGATGCAGCAAACCTTTCCAGAGGCCCTTAAGCCACGTGATTTTAGTTTATAATCAGGATATGCTTGCATTCACAACTACCCTCACTATGGCTCCACCTCTGCTCAAAAGTGTGGTTTTGCAAGACTTCTTCTGGGCTGGCAACATTTTGCTTTTGTAGTTGCATGCAAAGAATGGCTCACTACAAACATTACTAGAAATAAAGGAACTTCTTTGTTTATTTTTGCTTTAATTAAATTACTCTGTGCAACTCATTTATCTCACACAGACCACAATTTACTATTGCCATCTATTTAAACAAATTCTGCGTCTGATGAACTCCTTATTGGTGAGCACCTACAAAAAATGAAGACATTTCTCTCAGAGCAGTCCCTCTCCCTCTCTAAAATTCAGGCAGGAACAGAAAAGCCAACGGTTGTCTTTAACTGCACACCAGGTCTCAGACCATACAGTAATCACACACGTTGCAACAGATTTGCGCAACATTTGGGCAGCCTCTCGATGGATTGATGGCTTGTCCGCAGAGATGTGAACTTATCAAGGTTCTGCTTAGTGTAGATATCCAGACAAGCAGTTGGCAGCGAGGTTTCTTCTGCACTAATTACATTCTTTTCCAAAAGTTCACCCTGCCTGGGTGTCCAGGTAATTGCAATTAAGGCAAGAATCTGGTAATTAGAAATTCAAGTGCCCTGCCAAGAACAATACACTTCCTCTTAACGTGCTGCCCAAAGAACTAATTCACTTGGAAACGACAGAAGCTGATGTGAAGTGGCAGAGTGGATGTTGATTAAGCAACAACCACAGAAGTAAATTCCCTTCCCCCTAAAATCATTTAGACTCTTAGAAAGTGTTTTATTACCTTTGAAACATATAAAACAAATTTTAAAAAAATCAAAATTCCAGGCTTCCAAACAGCAGCATTTTCTGTTCCTGTGTCTGCTTAGAATTTCCGGACTGTCTTTCTTGAAGCTGAAAATACAATGCTGGTCATACTCCCTTCCATCTCCCACCAGAAGCTAACTTTGTATCGTGACTCAGCAATTACTGCTCACAGGTATTACTGAGTAAGTATCAAATCACTCCGTAATTTCTGAAGTAAATTTAACACAGAACAGCAAATACGTTTTAAAAAAAGTATAAAGCAAAGCCACTCACAGTTTAGTGCTCTCACAGGAGAGAAAGATACTACACTGTCCTCTAAATTCCAAGTCTTTTAATGGTATTGTTAGTTGGAAACGAATGATTATTTTTTACTCTCCCTACACACTTCTTTCTAAGTCACAGCTGTTCTTGTCAATTCAGAACAACATCTCTATCCCAAATCTTGGGCCTAGCCTCTTGTAGTTAATACTATTTTTTTCTTTCAGGAAACACAAAAAGCCTTTTTCCACTGGGGATAAGAAAATTCTTATTGTGTGTATATTGTCTACGTGTGCGTGTGCGTATTTACACAGTTACATGAACACAGACGTTTCTGTCCAAACCAAAGCCCTGGAATCATGTGCCTGGTTTTAGACGTAGTTGTGACTATTCATTTTTATACAGCTGAGCAATTTGGAACTCAAAGGTGGAAGGCTCCGGGATGATGTTATTTAAAATTATTTGAAAAAATGGGGTAGGGGAGAAACTCCCTCCCTCTTTCTGAATAAAAATGTATACCAGGTCCACATTCATGCTAGAGGAGTCAAGGAAAGTGCTCTCTCCAGTGCTGCACTCTGTGGTTCCCAAATAGCTTCTTTTGGATGACATCACTACCTCTTCTCGTGTGCTACCCAGGCACTATCAAAGAAACTTCTGTTGCCTTGTCTCGTGTTTCACCCACTGGAGGCTTCAATAAAATCCCATCACTGGGATTGATCTGGGGATCAAAAACCACCACAAGCATCACTCACAGAATCCAGAGCGCGCTTCACAAACGGAGCCTAGAGCAGCATGCAAAATGTGTATAGAGCCCTGATGGAAAACTATGAAAAGGAAAGGATGCTTTGAAATTTTCAAGTTTTGTTGTTGGTTTGCTTTCATAAAGCATTGTAAGAGCAGTACTGCTCCCCTCCCGCCCCCAGTGTTTTTAAGTCTAAAAAATTACTCCGTTCTCTCCTGACCTCTGTTTGCTATTGCCTTAGTGGGTTTCCAAGATTTCTTAGATCATAGCCAGACATAACTACTAAAGGAACAAGCTGAGATCATCAAAACCTCATGACTGAAATGCTGAAAACAAAATAAAATGTACAGTTTTCACCACCCACCCCAGAAGTACATCAAGTGCACAGCAAGAAAAGCCTACAGTAAGAAATTACCTCTCACGCGCTGCAGCAAAGCCTCAGGAGCTAATAATACAAAAAATAAAACTGCTGTTTTGATTGATAGATCTGTTAAAGTTTCTTATCGCTTATTTCCAACAATGTCAGTCAAATATGTTTCATCTTTTATCAGTAACAAAATAAAGTTATTTTTGCCTGAGAATCTAAATTATAGATACTTACATGTAGAGAAATAGCACTAAGCCAAGCGACAGTTGGGGACTAATGTTTTGCAATTGACCTAACAATGTATTAAAGAAAAAATAACAAAGATTAACTCTTACCATCTAACGCTCCGTTCCTTCCTATAAATCATTTCAGGTGCTCGTAAGCAAGCTGTTTAGTTCAGGTATACTGGGTTTTAACTTAGGCAACCTTCCCCTTTACATCGTGATACAATACAGAAATTAACTGTATGGATTCTTTGTTCATCTAACAGACAAATTTTACATATGTTACACAAGCATTTACATATATTTACATGTTTATGCAAACACACCCATTTATATATACACAACACATATAATGTAATCTTTGATTGGTAAAGCTGGGTGTTGAAAAAATGCCTCACTCTCAGCAAGGCTTTGCTGTTGTATCATAAGTGATTTTTATTTTCCTGGGCAAGTTAAAATCTATTGTTCAAGGAGTATGAAAATCCTCTAACCTGCACGTTGATTTCATAGCTACAACATGCTGAAAGCCATCGGATGCTTCGTACATGGCATAACAGTGAAAGTAGTGCTTTGTGGTGAATTTGGACTAGAAAAGCCTGGAGAAAGTTCGGAGCCTTATCCTCCTCGTATATACACACGCTTACACAGAAGCAGATGAACAGCTGACTGCGTCCATGCAGTTGGATAAGATCATTTCCCAGGCTGCTGACACTATCTGCACACCAGCAGGGCTGGGCCCCATTCCCTTCTTAATTGCAGGGGTACATCACAACCCAGAGAATGACAGAAAACTCTCAAGAGGCCACAAACCACAGAAATGGCAGAGGAATTTAGACCAAAAGAAAGGGATTTGTCGTGTCAGAAGTTACCAGATCCCAGGCTGATGACGTGTGTGGGTCCATCCTGCTGCTTCTGAACACCTGATGGAGGGACCCACTCCTACCTGGGACCCACGACGAGCAGCAGCTCCCCTGCTTCTTTCCACAGCCTCTTCTCACCTGTGCGCTGCTGGACTAGGATTGCAATTTAGACTACACTAGACCACACCATAACAATGCTATCTCCATTGCCTCTGCAGGGATGTTAAAGACCTCAACAGTGTGCCAAGCACTGGCCACGCTCCCCGAAGCTGACTGCTGTCAGGGGTATCCCACCTCAAGAAGCAAAACTGCCTGGGCTTCTCTCTGGACCACAAAATCCATTTCTTTTACACTGAATATTTTATCACAAGCTAAGTAATGTAGAATAAACTTTCTCTTGTAACATCCTTAAAAATGGTTAATAAGAGATTTTTAGAAGTTAAGATTTTTCTATATAACACTCCATAAAACAATAACAGAGCGTTTTACTGCTTCTTTCTTCAAAGATGCACAGCTTTTCAGAGAGCTGCATCCATTCAAGTAATGGAAAGAAGCCAAGGTGCAACCAGAGGCACTTACATTTTGAAACCCAAATGGTCACTTTAGAAAAATTATACTAACCAGCACATAGCAATATAAATTGCTCTATAAAAACAGCAAACTGCCTTATAAACTGCTCTTTTAAAACTAACTTTAGAAAAAAAAATATAGGTTAACAATGGGCTACATAGCTGTAAAGTAAGTTGCCAGTCCCCAGCAAAGATGATGAAAATCAGCCATAAAGGAATTTTGGTGAACAGCAGAAAGAACAAGGTGATGAATATATCTGGGGGAGTGATCAGGCCTTGCAAACTCTACTTCAGCAGCAGAGCACATGTATAACACCGCATCCATTTCAAGCCGGCATCCAGTTCACCAGGCATGGTATTCTAGACAAATTCATTATCATTCAATAATAACGACTCAAGAGCCAGTATTTTCTGGAAAAAACCCCCAGATTTACTGCAATGGACAAGCAGCAGACTGCCAGCGGTCAGACAGGTTTGGGGACAAGTCAACCACTCCACAGATAATTTCCTCCATTTTATAAAGGTTCCATTGTAACACAGACAGATACCTTATTTTCCTAACTTCAGATTGAAGTCCTTTCCAAAAACCTATCCAACGTCTTTGTGAAACAAACTCCAAATATTTTTCTGGACCACAGGCAAAGGCTCGTGTAAATGCAACGAATGACACAACAGGAAAATTACTGGATGCCTTCACTGTTTCTCATTAGCTATTTTTTTTTTTTTAAAAGAAGATACAGTTTCTAATGACCTTCCCACCCAAAGGGTAAGAGCTTTGTCACTTGTGAGTTATTTGTATACTCTTGCTAATTGTATCGTTACACTCCTCCAACTGTTATGAATATTCATTTTATCTCACTTCTCTCTCTGTGCACTTATTAACTGTATAACACAAATACTCGAGAGATTTTGCGTGTGCGTGTGTGTATGTATGTCTGAGTGTGATATTATTTATGTAAATCTGTCGCTGACCTGTGCACACAAAACGCTCTTCACCGGCGGTGCCACAGCCCTCAGGAACAAGGTTTTAAAGGCCTGAATGGCAACAGAAATTGCAAAGGTTCCAAATAACCAAATTTCACCTCAAACAAAAACAGTTCCTTTTACAACGATTTTCTTGGCAAGGATACGAACTCACCGAGCATTTCTTATCATTATTGTTACTATTGTTTACTGAACACTAAACCGTGTTTTGTCTTATATATTTAAATTAAGAAAGTAAGCTGCCTAAAAGACCGCGTCTTGTCGTGTTTGCTTCTATCTGCTGCTACAGTTTTAAAGCACATTTCCCTTTATTTCACTTTTCCACAAGCCATAAAAAAACTCATTTCTAATTCATCCGTTCGTTCAGCTTAACCTCTCTTCTCAGCAATTAAAGCACTCTGCGCATCCCTCATCTATCACACAGCCAGCTAAATAATGCATTGCGTCCTCCGCTCATCTTTTATCATCCCAAATGACAGGTATTAGCATATCTCCCCAGTCAATTACAGTGCAGCGGAATAATCACAGCATAATTGGGCGAAAGCCACTCTAATCACCAACCCTGCAAACTCGCAGAATAAAAACTGAGTGGCAGTTCAGACAGGCCTTGCTCTTGTCCATGACTCCAGCCAACAGGCTTGGCAGGTCTCCATTTCCTTCTGCCTTTCCAAACTTGCTCTTTGGGGCTAAACTTCTCAGCTCATACACACGCAACCCGCTTGGGGTTTTCTTAAAGGAAGACCAGCGCATTGGCAAATATTACCCAAAGACTATTTGCTAACAAATGCCAGCCTGGAATACGGCACAGCTGTTTTCTGCCCTTCAGATCATCCAGTGGGGCTCTACTTTACAGACTAGCTTTGACAGATGGGTTTGTTGCTCGAGGTAGAAAGTTTTACATTTCATGTTAGAGCAAGCAGAATTTCTTTTCCTTTAAGTATAAAGGATTTATGAGATCTAACACAGTTAGGTACTGCTTTAGATGGTGCTGCCTACTGCAGACATTAGCCTTCTGGTTTTCAACACGAGTGAGATGCCCACAAAGTGTAATTTTTATTTGTTGTCTGTTTAATACATCTAGATTAAAATCCTACATATGTATTTGAACATAAAACGAGTGTTTCACTCGCTAAACAAAGAGACAAAAGTAAATTAACATCACATGGCTGTCTCCTGTGCTCAATCTGAGTAAAGGAGAGTATCAACAGAAATTTGCCATGGCCATTACGCCAAGTTAAGGCTAACAGGCTCCTGAATGTGCATCCTCCCCACAGCTCTCAAACTGGTGGGGCAGGACTAATCTCAGGTGGGCTACTTGCCCCGAGACTTCCCCATTCTGGCATTCAGAGCCATGTTCTGATGGAGGAGCTACTCGTGGATGGTGCTGGGACCATCCCAGGCCCGTGTGTGCTCCTGGGATCTGCTTACCCTACAGGGCAGGAGTCCATCAGCTCTACAGCCTGGGATCCTCTCAACAGTCAGAAGTTGAGGGCATGAGTAGTGCCCTAGGAAATCCGGATATGAATGGAATTCAAAAGATCTTCCACAATATTACATCAGCACAGTTGAAATTTTCAAACGTATTACAAACGGGGAAAGTCTTGTGAAATCTAACAGCCAAGTTATCTCTGAAATTCTAAGTGAGATGTACTAAATTTGTGCTGTTGTCATCACTGGTAGCAGACTTGGGTTGAGCATATTTTCTAGCTCAGCCCCAAAGAGAGAATGAAATGCTACTAAAAGAAAAAGAGCAGTTAGACGTAAAGCCAGACCATTAGCCTCGTGCATTCCTGCTGTTCGGTTAGCAGTGTGCATAACTACAGATTTTACCCAGTATAAGGTTAAATAGCACATAATGACAAAAAATCAAGACTTTCTGGAAGTAAAGTTTAGGCAAGCTACATACCTATTTCAGTCTAAAGAGGGGGGGTGGGGGGGGTTGCTTTCACTTCCTTGTACTAAGTACTTTAGAGCTTACACGTTATTTTAGCTAGAACACATCACCATTTTAAAAGAGCATTTAATGTTTCATCTTCTTCCTAACCTTTCTGCTCCCCTGACTGTTTTCTCTAAACCACTTTCAAATTTCTACCCTAGCATAATTTCTTTTTCATTGGCAGATTTAATACCAGATACATTTAATCAGTGGTGATCTTCCCATCCTTGCTTTCCAAAATGGAGCTGAAAAAGATAGGGAGGCCTTTTTTTATTTATTAAATTCATTTTGTATAACACCTCATTACATAGTTCTGCGTACCAGCACTGTTCCGTACAGGGCAGCTATGGGAACAATTTGGTGTTAAACCCCTGTTACAAAGCTGGGGAGGGAAGAATAAAAGCTTGTGTACAGGACAAAGAGAAATACCTTCCCTACCCCCATGTCTTCCATAAGATTTATACTACTGATTTTCCACACACAAGCTGCTGCAGCCACAGCACAAGTGAGACGGGCAAAGCAAGGCTTGAGACTGTTTCACAGTGGAAATGCTGGTGGAGGATCTGTGTTTCTCTCCCCTGAACGGACCTGAGTGTTCACAAAGATGTGGTTAACTATTCAGCTCTCTGTGCTGCTGCTTTCTTCTGTGCCACCACAGGGCCAAAGCCTGCTTCTCCTGCTAAGAGCCACAGAACAAAAGACCTCCCACCTGTACCCTTCCAACACCTTTCATCTTAACTCATTTCTCATTTGAACTTTTGCTTAAAAGAAGAAATGGCAGAGTAGTTACACAAACAACATTTTCACCGTTTTAAAAATTCCAGTGTTACTCTGTTGCATCGCCTTCCAAGCTGCTTACTTCATACAAATAGATGGAGGACGCTTTCCAAATTCCAATTTATTACCTTTTATAACGTTAGGTACTGTGTTACTCTCAACAGATTCACTGAAAACGATGTGACTTGGGGCAAAGCCAATCAACAAGAAAAAAAAAAGCCATTAAAAATTGGCTTTAAATCTTGGCTTTCAACTGATAGAAAGACTTGAAAAAATTTTTAATTTCCCTCCTGCGATTGCTGATTTCACTCCTGTTCTGTACAAACCCCAGCCGAGTAAATGAAGGCCAGTCAGCTAGGTCATAACAGGTTACGTTGAAAAAACCACTAAGTTAAATGCTGTTACAGGAACCTTTATAAAGCCCTACAGACATCGCTTTTCTTTCTGCACTGCATTTACTGCTCGTAAGAAGTGTTCAAGAGCTATTGAGGTTTCTTCTTTCCTGCAATCTAAAGGCGTAGCGCGTGTCCCTGAACAAGACCCACGAACGCTGCCCTTCACATCGCTCTACGCCAAGAAATGCATCTGCTCTGCTTTTCTTCTTCCATTTTATCTTTTTCTTTTCCCGAACACCAGCATCCAGCTTTATGAAATTAACAACTTCTCTGTGAAGAAGCAGGCTAAGACCAAATCCAATTTTGCAGAAGTACATGAGTCTTCCTAATTTCTCAATGGATACATCTGGCAAAGCCAAAAGCTGAAGGATTTGGCAGCCTGTAATACAAAGCCTTCCCAGGAACTGCTGACGTATTCTGAAGTGCAAACAGCCTTGTTAATAATTTTTTTCACCTCCAGGGGCAAGGGTTTCTACAGCCCTATTCCAACAGACCTTGTTGGGGCAGGTTAGAATCATAGAATGGTTTGGGTTGGAAGGGACCTTAGAGATCACCTAGTTCCAGCCCCCATGCCATGGACAGGGACACCTTCCGCTAGACCAGGTTACTCAAAGCCCCATCCAACCCAGCTTTGAACACTTCCAGAGATGGGGAACCCACAGCTTCTCTGGACAACCTGTTCCAGTGCCTCACCACCCTCACAGTAAAAATTTCTTCCTAACATCAAATCTAAATCTAGTCCTTGTCAGTTTGAAGCCATTCCTCCTTGTCCTCTAACTACAGTTCCTGACAAACTGTTAAGGTTGAACGATGAAGGTTAGGGCTCTTCTATCTGTCTACCTCACTGCTTTGCTGCTTTTACAGAAAAATCACAATGAGAGAATGTAAACTTGCACCCAGATACTGAAACGCAAACCGAGTCCCATGGTTTAAACTATGACTGTCTGGACTACTGCAAATATACCTGCATGCCTTACGAGGTTTGTAGCTTCTGGTAAGCAGCTAGGAGTAGTTAACACCTTCTGCAGTATCATCTGTCAAAGCACCTCCTGAGAGACACCTAACCTAAAGAATGCAGAGATGATCTGTAAAATCACACAACTCAAATTCTACAGCATTACGTTGTACCGGGACCGCTCTCAGCTGTGACAAGGAAGCAAACACAAAGCACGCTCATCACACAGTAACATCAAAACCTTTGCCCAAGTTTTGGGTATTGCCTGCTTGATGGTACACCCAGACACATACTGGAGTTCATATTTTTGAGAAAAGGACAATTCATCTAATAACAACATCCAAAAATCACGTGCTAATACGTAATTTCACAGGAAATACGAAAGGCTCTGCAAACAGCAGCTTTTAAGAAAAGGCTCCAGAATTTCAGATGGAAGGAGAACATGCTCTAAAAACTCCTCCACCAACACCTGGAACAAAAAAACAGCTTAAAAAACCCCTTTTAAATCTACTTTACTTGGAACTGAAATTTGGGAACATTATTTCCTTTCATCCATGATCAAGATTCTGTAAGCAACAAATGGATCAAGTTCCACCAAGATTTCCTATGGATGCAGTATTTTAATGCTTCCAAGCTGCATGCAAATTTCTAGCCAGCAAGGGAATTTCTCCTGTTGATGTTTAGAAAGTACAAATGTGACATGCTGCAGCTGCCTTGCACATTCTGAGACACAATTCTCATAGTCCTGGATAATGCCTGTCTGCAAAACTGTAAAGATAGAGAAACGTAAACTATACAAAGTAGTCAGAGAAACAGCAGAGGAGGAGGGGGCAGGGGAAGCATGGATTTAACACCATCCTCAGCTCTACAGTGATGACGGAGAATTCTGGACATGAGTCTTTGCTTCTCTGAACATTACTCTGCTCACGGTGGGCACAATCATGGTGTCTGAATGCAAAAGAACCGTCTGCAGAAAAAGCACGCAAGATAAATCTAAGAACTGATGGGAAGACGTATTCTCGGGAGTAAGTGGTTAGTAGGGAAGCATAAGCTACTACTCTTTAAACTGGGACCTAAAGACTGTCGAAAATGAGTAGATTTGCAAAGTTTAGTCACACAGGAACTCTCTCCTGGATGCAAACTCTTCATGTTCTCACTAAGGACAGTCCTAGAGAAAGAGACAGATATACAGTCCTTTCCTTTGCAGTTGCACTGGTTTATGTTTCAAAAATTAGGCAGCAGTATCCCTTTATCACTGAACTTTCATCATCAGTGCAGTACTATAATTTATTTGAAAGTCAGGTTCACGTTTGTTTTGTGGATCTTGAAAGATGTTAAAATACTGACATTTTTATTAAAATACTTTTATTCCAATAGATCTCACAGCCCTAACACTTATTTATCTTTTTCAAGAATGCTCTAATAGCGTAATAATTATGACCTATGTTCAATTGACTTGACGACTAATGAGCCTTCTGTAACCCAAGTAAAAATCCCACAAGCTTTGATAAATTGCACAGATGTAACGTCGTAGCAACACTCAGTCACTACTTTTCCGGAGTGAAACAGGAGTACCAAGACAAAGCTGAGAGGATAAATGCCTTCCCCAGAATGCTGTTTTCCCATTTCCCTCTCCTTTCCCAGGGGGTGGGGGCATAGTGAGGAAAACATGGCATTATGTTCCAGTCACAAAATCCTTAAATCTGAGAGGAAAGTTAGGAACCTCTTCTAATGTAAAGGACTTCCTACACTACCTGGACTCCACCATTAACAGGAACGATGCCTCATTTTTTCCATGGATCTTTTAGCGTAACCACACCTAGGCCATGGGGATACAACTGTCTCCAAAGGAACAGCATTTTCCATTCAAGAGAAAATACAGTTGAGTTCTTATTACAGAGTATAATACTCTGCATTTTAGTTACTGCTTGGAGGATTGCAAGAAAAACATACATGGTCTCAAAAATGGGATTAGAACTCCCTTATCGCAAAAATTAAGTCTAAATATATGCGAAGCAATCAGTTCTATGCATAGCTACTCTCATTCCCTTGCTATATGTGCATGAATGAAAGCAGGCACATGTGCTTATTACATTTCTTAGTATATGGACGGTATCAAGGAAATGATATAATCTTTGGTTATCTAGGACTTTCAAATCCACATTATTAAATAACTTACATCATCTTAAAGACAGGTTAGTAAAATGTCATGGTTTTCTTCTACAAACAATGTTAAAGAAATGAGACAAATTAATAAAGTAACTGCATTCAGAAAATGGTGGCAAAAAAGTGTTTCTTCTAAATTAATTATTAAAACTGCTTATGACTCTCTCCCTGAAAAATATTCCAAAACCTGGATAATGTCCAAATAGTATTTTGGAATTAGACATCTGCTCATCACATCATCTACCTTATAATTTCCTCACAGACTGGTTCCAGGTATTAAAAAGCCTTTTCAAGTCCGGAATAACGAGATCCAACTACAGAATAAAAATGCTAACGTAGATGCACTTTAAAACAACTTCTGTTTTAAAACATTGCTTTCCTTTCTGATTTGCAAGATCATATGTATGTAAGAAAAGAAACCATTTGTAAACCCTTTACAAATAATTCCTTCATAGCAATTTACCACAGAAACATAAATATGAATTATTATAAAGCATTTTGAAATCCAGAAACACTATATTACAATTTTGAATAATTCAATGCCTAACTAACTTTCAAAATTCACTTTATAAAACTGTCTTTCCATTGTTACACAATGACTTGAAAAAGGGAACGTTTCCCCTTTGCTCAGCTATGGCAGATGCCACCTCTGGGACGGAGGAGCCGAGCACCAGACGTTTGCGCAGCCCTTTTGAAATTGAAGACTGGCACACGCAACACTCCTCCTAAATTTATTATGCTCTTTCTTATAGCTCGGCAGTGACACATAAGCAACAAGCAGAGCTGTGAGCAATCTACAGTGACAATCTCAGGCGTATTTTATTTTCACCAAAGAGCTTACTATTACTGCTATCCATGCTGCTAGTATGCACAGAATGGACCCAAGGTATAGAAAATCTTTGATTTTATTACTTCCAATTGAGCACGTACAGCTCTACAGATACGCAGTCAGAACTTCATGTGTACACAAGCCTTTTGCAAGATGTTCTCGATGAGCACACGAAAATTCAGAGTGTATGCATAAAGAAATCTCAAAATTGACAGAAACCGAACCTAGCTTTTCCACTTACACCTCCAAGCACAAACTTTACTGCGCAGTAGGGAGCTGTAACTTTGAAATAATAACAGATAACATTGCATTTGAGCCTTATTTCCTGTTATTTGGGGCCTCTTGCCTAATTCTTTTTTTAATACTAAAATGACAAAGGGGCAAAACCAATTACAGAAACAAGGCAAGCTGCTCTTAAACTGATTAGCCTAGATGTCAAAATGGTCATAGTCCCTTTTATTGAACATCTTTCCAGCAAAGCAAATCCACTCTCTTCTAGACCAAGTGTCATATACAAGTGTACATATGCAAATATGTACACTTCAATCTACTGACTGGTGTTTGATCAATTTACATAGTCGAGTGGCTCACTCAGACTCTCTGTGCTTTGAGGTTACATGTCCCAGAATGTACTGAGCTTGTTGGCATTTCGAAAATTAAATTTAGAAAAACGTATTACTTCACAGCTCTTTCCCCTAAGTTACTAAAATATTTAAGTGTAAGATATTCTACATCTAGATAAGGGGATAAATCAAAGATCAAGACAATGAACTTCCATTCAACACCAGCCCTTTTCTGCACCTTTCATCTCTTTATCAAAACACGGAGAGATGAGCCTTGAGGGAAGCAAGCCCTGGAGTGAGACATTCCAGGCCTGCTGAAGTATGCAAGGAGACCACAGTGCAGTGGTCGCATGTACTTGAGCATAGCGAAAACCATCTTTCACTTTTAAATTAGAACACGCTGAACTCAAATAACTTTGCAGAGCAAAATTGGAAGTGCGAGACTAAAATAAGAAGAGACAATTCTAACCGGAGAAAGGTCTGGAAATCTATCCAGTCCTGGCAGGCCTTTTTTTCCCCCCTTACACCTTAAAGATGTGCCAGTAGCAAAGTGAGAAGGCAAACCCTTCTCCTCTGCTGAAGCACAGCAATCATCTGGGCCTCACTGGAAGTTCATTTCAGATTTTGCACACCACAGCACCTTGTTCTGGGTAGACCTCAGGCTCCACACAACTCTGCATTTTGAAAAGCCCTCTTAATTGAGGGCTCTTGAAATATTTAAGGTTAAGCAGGAGTATCCTGCCCAGGGTGGCACCCCGGCCTTGGACAGAGCTGTGGCACCCAGCCCGCAGAGCTCCGGGTGCAATCGGCCAGGCTAGCGCTCCCCCAGGAGTGAGGTTACTGCTGCAGTTCAGCACAACACAATTTGCACTGTGGGGATGTGAAGGTAAGGCACCGATGTCCCAGCCAATACCATGAAGTGACAGGCATTCTCAGTAGGGTTGTTTCTTATGCGTGTGCACATTTGCGATTTGAAATGTATATTTTATCAGATTTAGCAGAAGGATGGTCTTTGCCAGAACACGATGAAAGGGTATGCATGGAATGCAATCTCCAAATTACACTGTCATAGTTTAGAGTATAATTACTTTAAATCACTGTAAAATATCATAAACTAATTCCAAATTTTAGTGAGCAATGCTCTTTGGCAAAATGTATATTTACAGTAAAGATCAACAATAAGAAACTGTGGCAATAGCTGCAGCGGGGAGAAAAAAGAACCAGGTGCTGCCATATAAGCTGTTGTTTTTAATTACATTTAATTATTTCACAAGATAATCCAATATTTTAGAAATTACTGCAGAAAGAATTTATTACATACTTTTGAAACATTTCCATTCTAGACTGAAGATTTCATTCTGCCTGGTCTGAAGGAAATAAGTGGCAGTGAGCAAAAAAAAAAACCTACTTTGGCTTCACTTACTGGAGGATTTAATGATGAGGGATTAAAAATATGTAACCAGTCTTTATCCAACTCCCTACAATTTAAGGCAAAATAAACAGAATTTAATTCTCGAATGTGGAAAGGACATAGTTCTCTTTTTACCTTTTAACACTGGTTTTCTTTGTTTAACTAAGACCTTGTATTTCAAATCTGATGATGACACGATCATAGCACATTACCCATGCACAGCTTCTCTCCAGTAATCCCAAAACACTGTGAGCACAGCCCGGACAGACAAGGACACACATTCCTTCCCAGGAAGGATCCATTTTAGTGTATCTTCAAGTCCTAGCTCAATCCCTCTGAAACGAGAGAGGGATCTGCCCCACGCTGCTGTCCTTCTTGGCCACGGAGTACCAACTTGCGTCTCTGCACAGTCCTATCCAAGACTATTTTTAGCCCAACTCTCACTTCCTGTGAGAAAAAGGTGTCTGAAACAAACCCTGAGAGCCCACCAGTTACTTCAAATAATGCTGACCCCCCGGTAAAGCCAATGCAAGAGTGGTGGACTAAGTGATTTACAAACCAAATGGTTCTGCACATCACTACCAGTAACTGGGCCTATGCCACAACGTGCGTGTGTGTACACCTATGCCTGATGATAATGTGATCCACACTATTCTCTGTTCCTGTATTTTGACTTCAAACCTGTGAGTGCCATTTTGGCACAAAAATGAAATACACAAAATGATGGCCAAGAAGGAGCCGGAGTACCTGGGGTTGGTACTGGTTTTCTGCAGGGAGGAGGGCTGCAGTAACACCAAGCTTCTCCCAACCGTGGAGGGGCCCCATCAGCACCTGGCTGACAGGAGGGAAGGAGAGCAATTGGGGGTGAGCAGAAAATCCTGAGAAACTCCTTGCAGACATTACAGGAAGATTTGGTGCCCAGGTATGGTATGAACCAACTTATAAAAAAATTACAAGATCAGCAATTATCTCTTTTCAAGCCATGCAAAAATCCTGCCAAAAAAGAGAAAAAAGCCTATGTAACTAAACATAGATACATAAGAAATAAAATTTTACATATATATTTAAATACACAGCTTTGTGTATATCTATTTTAAATTTCCATGTGCATGTATAAAAATACAGTTTCGAGTATTTTAATAGAAGCAAGCACAAATTGATTTAAATTAATCTCTGAACATAGTGGAGAGCCAGCAGAGTAATTAACTGTGTTATTTATTAATTATTATAACCATCCCAACTGTCCTTTCTCTGCATCTCTCCAATAAAAACAACTCATTGCTAATCCACTACAGCTGCAGAAACTTCTATGAAATGTTAGTTAAAGTAATAAAATAGCTCCAGTCTTAGGTATGGAGGATCCATTTCTGCCCTTGAATCATTTACGTCAGATTACAATCTTCAGTGAAGAATCTGATGTTATTTCAACAATCCAATACCTCACTGGCACATGCTAGCACACAAAACCATTTTTTAAAAATTACACAGCAATATAGTCTGGGTAGGAAACCGTCCCTGAACAAGCTAAATCTGCACAAAGGAGAAAGACTGGAAGAGTGGGATAGAGGTGGGAGGGTGGAATGCAGCGAGCAGTATCAGAGAAATGAACATATAAACGAGAAAGGAGGAAGGATCATAAAAATGCACCTTAGTTGAAAAGATTTCTTTCAATATCTGCTGGCACTTTCTTTTTATCTACAACTAGTTCCCTCTATTGCAGTCAATAACCTGAGTGGGCATAAAATAGATTTTTCTCATGGTTTGGATCAACACAGGATATAAACTACAACTGAAACACATTTCCACGTGCTAAACTCAGCAATGATTATTGTAATCCAACTGCTTATACATCATACTTTGATAATTGAGGTGGTAGGCACAGGGAACACAGAGCAAAAAGGAAGGCAGGAACACGTTGGTTCAGATTACTGCTTTCCCAATCTACTTTTGTTTTGCTGGTGTATTGTTAAATCCTTTTTGTGCTTCATAGGAAGCTACACATTTTGAAGACAGTTAGTCACAACAACTTCTTTATTTTGTTTTTGGTTTAAAACGCCTATGATTTGCACACCCTGACACCTGCTGATTTCATGCCCTGCCTTTTCCTGTCAAAGCCCCTTCTTGGCTCTCCACACGAGGAAATCTCATTTATCAAAATTCTGTTAGCGTAAGGGGAAGGGCTATGCTGAGCTGAGCCGTGGCCTTCATTAAACATGCAGAACATAAACTGCTGACACTGAGCACAGTCAACTTGCAGTAGGGCAGAGGAGGGGGAAAAGAAAAGCAAAAAAAAAAAGGCAATGAGACAGAAGGAACGATGTGATGGTGAAATAGGAATAAAAGTCACAGTTTTGCAAAGCATTTAAGTCATACTGGATGGAGTCAGTGAGATTTAATCACAGACCTGAAGTTAAGCATGTGCTTAAGTTGCCAAACAGAAAAAGATCACTAAATTATGAATGGAACAATCTATTTCTGTTCCCAGGAACACGGACACTTTGTTCTCCAGACCAGTCCCTCAGGGAATGAAAAAGGTGAGGGGGAAAAATGATAACAAAATTGGAGAAAACAATCCCTTCTTCAACTCAAAATACTGGTCTGGATAAAGGAACCGTACGTTATCTTTTACATAACAGGATTAAAAAGGTTAGTATCCATCATTTAGGTTACAGGAGACAGAAAAGAGCAATTGTCATTATGGTCATTAATTTCAACAAGGTACCAAAGGCCGGGGCTCTGAATAAAAGAAAAATTTGTAAATTTGGAAGAAGCAAGCATGAGAACAGAAATGCATTAAAAATCAGAATTAGGGCTGAGGGGGAACAAAGTGGCTTTTTGAATTTTCACTTCACTTACTGTTCTTGATATTTTTTCCCCTTTAATTCTCAAAGATAGCTGTGTAATGCTGCCTACAATAGAAACTTGAATTTAATAGGCACGAAGCAGAAGGTGTGTAGCATTTTCCTCTGATCACAAGGAACAAGCACTTAGCTGTAAGAGATCCACAATGAGTCACTGCAGGGAGGAATCAAATGCATCACAGGTATATGCAAGCCTTTTTTATTATTATTCTACCAACTGAAAATGCATTATAACATACAGCCCTAGGAAAAAAAAAAATCAATTTCAAACCACCTAGTCCCATAAAAATATATAATTTACCAATCATATATGCCTGCATTTACACAGTTCAAGAAGAGCTAAGGCAGATGCAAGGCAGGGGGATGGGGCAGGAGATAGGTGGAGGGGGATGTCAACATTTCCTCTGTAAGCTTTTCTTGGTGTTTACAAATAAGTTAAGACAATAATTCCAAGTTGAAATTGTCTCAGTACTAAAATGAGTAATTTACCATCAAGTTTCAAACAGCAGCTAAAAGTTATTTTAATATTATCTGAAAAATAATATCGTATTAACATTTTCTGATACTTTCACACCTCTTAAAACACTTCTTCAAAGTTAATCTGGAAGTTAAGTACCATAAAATTAATGGCTAGCTTCTACCACCCTTTTCCATTCTGAATACCATCATATTCCAGAGAGAAAGAATTTAGCTCTGATCAACTAACTCTTAACATAGAATTAACTTTTCTTCCTTCTTCCAGGGCTCTGTGTACATGCAGCTTTAATGGAAGAGAGCAAAAAGCAGACACACTTATGGCAATGGGGCATGCCCCTTGACCATTCCTCAAGAGTGATTTCTGTAATTTTAAAAAAACCCAAATATTGTATACATTTAACAGAAATCAATAGCTGCTTTCACGTTGAAAAAGTGTTGCTTTTCCTGAGGTCACCTGTGAAATAGACCAGGACAGCCCAATTGTTCTATCTTCTCTCTGAACTTGTAAACAATGCCGTATTATCACCAGCTTTTTTAGCTTTTATTCTGGTCAACAAGGCGCTGCAGCCTGCCATATAAAGCTGCACACCACATGGCACCATTCAACGGTATATCTAGGTCAGCTTGCATTTTTAATGTGCTCCATTAGCTTTCCCTTGCTCACTGTATCAAGTTTGAACTTCTCCTTCTCACTTTTCAAACCTCTCTATAACTAAGCCAGACAACACACAGGATCCTAAGAGTATTGTGATCATCTTCAACATTTGTTCCACCAAAGACTGCGGTTCTAATCCTATTTCCTTAATTCCATGCTGTTTCCAAACCCAGCATCCCCCAATTTCTCCTTCAAGATCCTTTTCCACAATACTGCTGGTAAAAAAAAAAAAAAAAGAGGTTACTTAAATAAAAAACCCCAATGCTTTACCTAACGTAATTCCTTCCCTCAGTACTACTTGGGGAAGCTCAACAACCTTGACCTTGGCAGCATTCTGCACACACCACAGCTAAAAAAACTACAAGTTAATAAGCATATAAACAGCCATACCTACATCACTGTAAAGCTTTTGCAGAATCATATGTGCTATAATGGTATTTAGTTACTTCGATGCAACAAAAACCAGTTCCACACGATTCACTTCATTGCTTTCCTTCATAAACAGCAGTTAACTCATTTCTTAAAATACATTTATTAATTTTTAAATTAGCATGTATTCTAACTGCTTTTTGCCACAGATGATTTTAAGATGTACATCCCTCCATTGGAGCACAGCCCTTGCACAAGGACTGAAGCTGTAAAACCACCCTAGATATAGATTACATGTACAAGGTAATCGGTACATCAGTTCTGACACAAGGAATAACACTGTGAGCAAGTTTAGCAGGAGGCTTGGGGAGATTCAACCAGATCTTGGTAAGTCGGGGGGTGGAACCGGATGAGGGAATGAAAACAGACAGTCACGTTACATTGAACTGTACAAATAAAGCTTATTTTGCTTCAAATTAAAATGGTAAGGCACGCTTCAATAAAGAGACTGTAAATTCGTCTGTTGTCTACTTCACGTAGTAGCAAGGATTTAGTATTGAAATCATAAAACACACAGAATGATTGCTACACTAGGAATCTGTCACAATAGTTCATGTGTGTATAGTATAAAGCAATGTAAAGCATTGCAACAGTATGAAAATCATGCCAAAACGATCTGTAATCTTGATCCTCCTATAGAAGAAAATATGAAGACCCTGTATAATTAACTGTTCACCAAGAAAATCAAAGGAATGACCTTGAAAAACAAGATTTCCCAGTGTCATTCTAACCTAATAAAATTATCCATCAATATCCCAATTCACTAGAAAATCCTGTCTCACAAGAAGAAATTCTTAAAAAGCAAACTGAAATAATTGAAGCTTCAAAGTAAAAAAATGATGTCTTCTGTAAAAGAAATACATGTTCAGTAAAAAGCCCAAGATTCTGCATTATTGTCACTGTTTTTTCCTCTTGAAATCTGCAACATGTCAACAGCACTTTTTCCAGCAAAGCACAGCTCTGAACGATGATACACACCTGACCTTGACTCGGGAAAAAAACCAGGGGAAATGAAAACCTAAATCACATCTGTCTACCCAACAACTTTCTCACGCTCCTCTCTGCAATTCCTATTCTTCACACCCAGCATTAGTTTTAACAAGCCAATTCTGAAATCGGGGGAAGCAGCCACATAGCAGAAATCTGAATCTTTTTCTATATGTGCATTTCATGCTTTTAAAAAAGTATGCTATAAAAAAAAGGCAAACACATTAACAGCAGTTTTATAAAAAATAAACATTTGTGGGGTTTTTGTTGCTGTTTTTTAAGTCCCAATCTGAATGGGAGCATGCTTTCTGTAGCAAGGTGGGGTTGGTTGCTGCAGGGCACAGTTCTGGTCCCACCAGTTGTACAATCAGGTAGAATTTACAGAAGAAAAAGAAATCTGGTCTAACCTGCTCACTTCATCAAGGAGGAACAGCAAACTACTTGCAAATATTCTGAACTGCCCTCTTCCCACCCCTAAACAAAGAGACCACCTGCCTCAACATTTATTTAAAATGTGCAGGTATTTATACAAGCAAACTTTGTGTTCCAATTGTCAGATGACTTCTTCGTAAATCTGATACCCCCTCCAAGTTCAAACCAGCAGTGTAAATCAAAGGGGCCACACGGAACTGCAAAGGACCCGCCTGATCGGGCAAGCATCACCCCCGTTTACATGTCAACAGGAGGCAGCTGAGCGAGGGAGGATGCTGAGCAGCACACCCAGCCAGACAGCTCAGACACACCAGACTCAGGCTGCCTGAGTGCGCCCACCAGTTAAAATTTAATGAGTAACAGAAGGAAGACTGAGAAAATAAATTCTTTTTTTCTGGTAGTAACTTAAGTCGCTGCGATGTAGTGACTGGTGTTAAATGGTGGGTTCAAACCCTTGAAGTGATGCGTATTCCCACTGTGAAAGCAGTACCAAATTCTGCACTCTTCTGGCATTTCTATGGAGTTAGGAAATGGAAAACCATACTACAGACTGACTCTTCACAAAAGCAGCAGGGGGTAGTATGGATTGCTGCTGCTGCTGCTGCTGGTGCCACCACAAAAGCTGGATGGTTCAACGTTGCAGCAGTTCATTTTAATATAGTGGCAATCTAAGTGGGCATAGGACTGCCTAAAGAGGGATACTCATCAATCAGAAAAGCAAAACTAGTTGCCAAGCCTTTACTGTGAAGGTGGTGAGGCACTGGAACAAGTTGCCCAGACAGACTGTGGGTGCCCTATTCCTGGAGGTGTTCAAGTCCAGCTTGGATGGAGCTCTGAGCAACCTGATGTAGCTGAAAGGTGTTCCTGTCCACGGCAGGAGGACTGGAAGTAGATGACCTTTAAAGCTCCTTCCAATCCGAAGCATTCCATGATTCTTACTTACAGACATCATTTGAGCAACTACCTAACAGTTGCCTTGAACTGCATATGCATCTTCTGAAAACTCCACAATGGTACTCTCAGAAAGGCAATGGGAGCTTTAAATCCGTATCAAAACCCAAAATGTGGCCCCATCCACACCTTGATAACCTAAACCATGCAGTGGTGGAGAGGAAGGCTGTTCATCACATTCATGCATGTCCAAAAATAGAGATGATGTAGGAAGAAAGATAGCAGTTTACGTTTTCTTAGCACTAATCCCAGCTGGTTGCAGGGCACCGGGCAAACCACAGGCCAGCGATGTTCAAGGGTTCTGCAGAGGGCACGTTTACCATCTGTGCTCACTCCAGCTTGCCACAGAGCGCTTGGGAGCTTTGTAAAATAATGCTACCACATAACCATGTAAACTGCCTAAGCCTAACCCTGAGGCCACCGGTATTTATTCTGCAAGCACCATGAGATGCTTCATGCTGAAAAGGAACATTAAACATGTATTTATGGCTCGTTTGGATCACTGGCAAGAGAAGAAAAAAGGAAATAGCCAAGAAAGCCTGACGTGCTGTATACGCACAGGGACACTGCCGCAGGAGACAGGTCCTTCCAAAAACCTGACACTACAGGAGTGTGGGCACAGGGCACAAGGAGGAGAGCACCAACTCTTATTTTTATCCAGCCAATCATGACTTTCTGACCAGTGGGGCTTCTCAGCCAACATAGCTTTTTTTCTCCTATTCTATGTATCATTTTGTCTTTTCTTCTTTATGCAAGATTGTTATGGAATTGTCCAGACCCACCTTCACTGCACAAGGAGGCACCACGACCTCCAGGAAGCCTGTACTTCTTTCAGTCCTTCCAGAGAGCTTTAAAATCCTCTCCATATGGGAAGCGGGACGAAGTTGTGAGGAATGGGGCACCTCAAGTGAGTGCTGTTTGGAATCACCCTCCACACTCAAGGTGGTTAGATGCACTCCTCTACTGCCTGCAGCACTCAGGACAAAGCTGTACCACAGCTAGGACTCTACGATGGACATTGAAACGAACTTATGGCCATAAATCCTTTGGTGTGCCTCTTAATTTGTATAAAACTAATTGGGGGAAAAAACCCACAAACCACAGAGGTATTTCTCGAGACTAAACTTACCGGACATAAGGAACTATTGATTATGTAGATGAAATTTCTAAAACATGATCACAATTTCCCAGTTTTCTTGGACTGTCCCGAATAGCACAGCAGTGATATGCGCAGCTTGTTCAGGAGGAAGCCTGTTCAAGCTGCTGCTACTTAGTCATAAGTACTTCAAAACACTTCGATACATCTGTAAAGGGTCCCTAAGAATATGAAAAGAGCACCTTGTTCCATGCTATAATGCCATTCTCTGCTCTTGGAAAACACCCAGCACAGAGGGCACTCAGGAGACTTCAGCAACCCCAAAACACAGCTTTAACAACGAGTCAAAGAAAAAAGGTCGGAAAATCCTTTTAGTCATCTGAACACCTCAGGTGAAACAAGTCCACAAAGAAATGAACAACAGAACTGGGGAAACATACAATCCTAACTCTCCTATGAGTAGCAAAACAGAATTTACTGGAGGTTAATATGAATATCTATCTTTTCTAAGCTAAAACAAATCCAAAAACTTATTTACAACTCCCAGGTTCCTACCTAAGTCAACAGTGCAAAGACAGATGTAAATGAAGACTCATTTCTCTATATTTTCCCATAAACTAAGCACACACAGACAATCCAAGTGTCAACACATCAAGACAGAGATAATTCTGACCCCTGAAAACATTCTCTTCTGAAAAGGATTAATTGGCTTTAAAACAATTTAATTTGGCTTTGAAGATGCAACTTTTATTAGTAACCACCAGATGGCAGGAGCAAAGGCAGCTTAGAGTCTTCAACAAAAGAAAGCTGTCTCAAACAGGGCGAGCATTAAAAGAGAACAATTTTTTATGTCTACTTTTTCTTCTCTTTCAATGGCTTATTTTCTTATTCTTTCCAAGACGTACTATTCTATTGCAATCAGGCTAATACATTGAAAAAAAAAAAGAATAAGAAAAACATCTCTTGAGAACATGTTTCTCAATTTTATCTCATGCCATCTCCATCTCATAGCTCAAGGGTTCTGTTACAGATATTGCAAGAACAACAGTTTCCTTCTAGGTTTGCACAGTCATAACTCACAGTCAGCCACCAAATGTATTCCCTTTGATGTCCTATGCTTCAAACCAGGAAGCTGACACATAGCTGCACTGTGTAGCTCAATTTACCCTCGGGATTTGAACTTGTGCTATCTGGGATATGAAAATAAGTAGACGACAGAAGATGCGCCATGATGTGCTAATTGTTGCAATAATGCTGCATTTACAAGGTGGAGGAAAGCAAAACTCCTCCCCTAAAAGCATGAACCTCCCCACTCTGCCCAACACTCCCCCACCAAAGCAACCCAAAAAACACCTTAATAAAGTGAAGTAAAAGCAGTACGTTTGAGAGGAAAAATGTTTTAGTCCTGAGCACGTTTGATTCTTAAAAACATGTATCCTGTATGAGAGAAAGAACATTTAAAAAATAGAGTCTAGCAGCACATACTTTAAAAGACTTAGGAATAGACTCTCTAAACAACTTCCAGAGTTCCTAAATTATGGAGACAAGGTCATCACTTTATGTTGTGTCATAAAACAAAAATACGGCTAGCTCCACGAACAATGCTGGAAGCTCCACCACACAGACACATCCACATCAGAAATACCACCCTTGCTGTATCTCTTTAATAGAGCTGTCTCTCCATTATGCTGATTTCTCGATCAAAGAGAAAGCTTTACTCCTGTGTTTGTCTTCCGCAAAGGAAACATAAAATCACTCCTACAGTGAACACATCCACCGAGAATGAGATTCTTTTTCCTCAACCCCAGCAGCACACAGTCCCAGAAAAGAACAGGTGAAGCTCGCGCCTGCTTCGAAACAGCGTGAGATGCAGTTGTGTGGTTAATTCTGCCTCTGTACATTAGCAAACACGCCACTTGCAAAATATGAAAGGCTTTCTTCCCTGCCCCATTTTTAAATGACACCTGCAAATCACTAATCCAGTTGCCATTTATTTCCATATGTCAAATTACGATCTTAACTTCTGCAAAGCAACATAATAGTAATGATTAAGCCAATTACATCACAACACAGCTTAAAACGACACACAATGGAAGGATTAAATCTCACTACCAAATAAGAGAGTCCTGTTCTTGGTGGAGCTCCCCCACTGTGGGAACATAAGTGTCTCTTTTCCTGTTGCACAAACTTGTGAGCCTTCTGACATGTAGCTGGTGGACTGCCATTAACAAACGTATTTATATTAATGCAGCACTAAGCTGGGATCACTGCACCTCGGTGTTAGCTGCGGAGGGCGGGCTCTGCGGCCAGCGCTGCAAACGCGGCTTATGGCACTCCACAGGTCCGCAGACAGGTTGGGACACGTGCACCAAGTGATCTCACCAGGCTTAACCGAACAAAGCCTCCTCTACCCTACGTTATTTGGGACAGTAAAAGCCTTAGGGAAAGGGAGGGAAAGGAGAGTAAACTGAGCACAAATATTTAAAAAATCAGGCATCCTGTTCTCTAGATGGGGCCAGACACCATTTGCAGCCTCTGCGAAGCGTGTGCTACCGCATTTGACACCGTAATTCCAACCGATGCCAACATGCGGCTCCTACAACAATAAAATGTGGGTTAAATCTTTATATAGTAACTGACCTTTCAGACTAAGATTTTCAATTCTACCTCAGGGATTAAAAGGTTCTAATGGAAATTGAGCATCTGAATCTTTTAGGAGGATTTAAAAAACTCACACACTCTTGTTTTCATTTGTTCATTGCTTTGGTCGTTAAATCAGCATCATTCAAAATGGTTAAACCTTTTACCTTTTACTTGTGCCCTGGGCACCTTTTTTTTTTTTTCCTCTTTCTCTTTCTTTCTCACATCTTTGTATTCCTCCTATTTTCTCTGCCATCTGCAAACACTGGTCCCGTCTGCTAAAATATAACTTCCTACTCAGCTAAAATAAACACAAAATAAATTGGTACTGTTAGTATTTAACACATCATCATTAGGCTTTAGTAAGATTAATGGGACTTAAAGAGTTTCCAGCTTTGAAATACATTCCTGCGTGTTGACTACAGACTCGGGCAGATATCACTCCATCTATTCAGTCTTACTCTGCGTTAGCTTCTTGGCAGCTATGGCTTTGAAGGAACTTATTATATATGTAAGTTTATCCTCAGCAGGATTTGAACAAACCAGGCATAACTGTTAAGCCTGTCCCAGATCACCTATCAGCTGTTCATGATTTGCTGCGTGGTCATTTCCCCTACATCTCTTCATACGTAACCATGCATATATCACAACCCTTCTAAATACTGGAACAAAGAACCAGTCAAAACCTGGAAGGTTTTTTTCTTTGAAACAAACAAGCATTCAAGCACACACACAAATGCATGTGTAAATCAAACGGAACACCACGTGTACCATCTTTGAAAAAGCTGTTACGGCACACCAACAGCTTCCTCCTTCTGTAAAATTAGTTGCACAGAAAGCTGAATGGGTTTGCTTCCTTCTATTCAACCAAAAGAAAGGTTTGGACAGCAATGCGATCAAATCTGTACATATTTATACTTATCAAATGACAACTTTTATTTAAACTGATTGAAAACGTGCTTAGATTTTTACGGCCTTTTAAACAGTACTGGTCTCACATAGGCACAAAATGAAAATAAAAAAGTTCATATTAAATTGTCATTTTTACTCCAATAAATGCCTTATGTCCTACATTTGTTTGGGGAAGACTGTTTACTTATTAAAAAGTTAAGGCAGAGGAAACAATTTTAAGGACTACTGTTAATGGTTTGCAATTTGCACCTGTTCCATGCTTAAGGAGTAAAGATAGGATTTGGTACTTCAAGGTGCCTTTTCCCTGGGTATTTTGACAGCTTGACACAATTTCTTTTGTTTTCATTCTATTTTCTAAAATAAGAACTATTTTGTCTAAATCAATATGCATCACTTGCATAAAAAGCATCCTGTAGCTGATTTCTACACACACTCATGAGGATGATGATCATCAGCCAAGACTCAACCATTCAAGGGGCAGACTACATCAGCCAGATCCTCATTTTGCCAATGATAACTGCAGTGAAGCTGAACAATGTTCTGATGCCTCATTCAGAACCTTTTCCTGGGAAACAGCCCCATTTGCTGCCAGTATTCATATTTACCATGAGAGTGAAATCATGGAGAATTTAAGAATAACAAATGACACTGTACATTCTTTCAGTAGTCTACGAATACCCTTTTTTAAAAGACAGTATTCCCGTATGTCTCTACAGGCAACAGAGCCTGCCAACAGCCTAAAACTAAGTGGCATCTAAGGATAGGTGGAATGGATGCAATCAAAAGAAGAGTCATCCCCTGCAGCAAATTAAGCTTCTGCTCTTGCATACAGAGGGGCCCTACAATGTTTCAAGCTGAGACATATGCTGCACCCAACCCCAAAAAAGATAGCTCCCTCCAACAGTCTACAATAGCCCTGGAGGAAAATTCAGGCTAAAAGCAGGTACCAAGGAAAGCATTGCATGGTGCAAATTTTTAACCTTACATCCTTCTCAAATGTGTTATCTGGTATTCAACTTACGATCTAATTCATAAAATTAAACATTTTTCATTTAAAAAATTTTGCTTATATACATTCTTTGTTGGCATACCAACTCATCTGTTAATGTAACAGAGGCACTAGCATTTATTTGTCATTGAGACAGACAGTAAAGAAATCATCTCTTAAGGGAGAGAAGGGAAGAAAGTGCTTTTGCAGCATGTCTAAATAGACAGCAAAAATAAATTCTGGGATTAACAAGTTTTGGATGATATATTTAGCTTTCTTTTTGATTGATAAAAAGTACACGACATTCCTACACATACATAGTTCACTATGTAACACAAAGCTACTATTACAAGAGAGTTTAAAAGATCCTGATGGTTTGAAGATGAATCCTAGGAAAAAAGATGCTTGGGACTCTGGACAGTGATGTTCAGAGTTGGCAACAGTACTGATTCAGTTTTGTAAAGCTGAATCTTAGCAACAGAAAACTCTTAAAAGTTTTTGTAGTAAAAAGGAGTTTCAAAGGATGTCCATCAGGATGACAAGACATAAAAACACCTTGTAAATCCAGCCATGAAAAAAACTTAGAAGCCTCCTCCACAGTGCTTTAGCTCTAAGAGCGACTGGCAACAATAATCATCAGTAATATTTCTATTTACCCACCTAGTCTGAAGGATTATGGAGATGAGTTCACAAGAGCTGACCCTCCAGGTTTATTAAATATTCAATGATTATTTTGTATGCTTGCTGGGTATTAAATAAAAATCAGAAAATACTGCAGACTACCATATGTTATATACTTCAAATAATACTGGAGTAGCTCTGTTTGTTTTTTAATAATTTATTGAAATCACTTTATCACATATCAACATAAAAATGTACAATACAGACACAATGTAAATTCTGGCATCATGAATATTTAGGTACTTTTAAAGCCTTTTTTTTTTCTGCTGGTTAATTTTGTTTATTGTATTCCAAATAAACCTGGATAACTTATTTAATATTTTCTTGCTTTTCTTCTTTATCTTAATAGCAATAGCACTGCTATTTTTTCACCTGCAGAAGCATCACAGCATGTGGACCTTCAGCAGCAGGAAACTCTTCACTGTCATCATTTCGCCTACTGTTCCTACAACCTCCTTTTCCCCTTCCCCATCCACTCTGTTCCTGGCTAACTAGATACAGCCTAAACACGGTCTGCCCTGATTAAAATCATCTGGTATTAGTGCTCAGTTAAAACAGTGGTCATCACCATAATGCTCACTGGCCAAAGAAACCTGAGCACTAAATAGGACACGGTCCATCCATGTAGCTGGGCAGGTCTGAAGCCACCTCTCCAACACCCAGTACTGCCCACCACACACTGATCTACAACTGAACACAGGGTGATGCAGCTGTTCAGTGAACCACTGTCTACTTGAGATGCTCTGTCAAAAGGGGCCTGAACAAACTCAGCAGACTGCCAAGCAGACAACAAGCAACATTTCTGAGTTGCAGATCTACGGAACAAGAAAAAATTCAGCTTTTGGGCAAGTCCAATCTTAAAAACTACTGCTAAGCTGACCTTCCACGTTTCCACACGGGTTTCCACAAGTAAAACTCGCTCACAGGTTTTATACCAAGAACAGGATTAAGACAGCCGGTGTGCCATTCTCAGATTACCACACATAAGGGAAAGTTTCTGAACTGATGGATGCAAGTCACAGGATCCTCAATTCTCAGGCTGAAAATTGTCATTTTCTGTGGCATCACATCCAACAATTCATATTGTTGGGACCTATATAACAAAACTGCACCAAACTACACACCTTGTGTCCAAATGTAGCATCCTCGGAGGCCAAGACTTCAACCTGAAATTATAAGGAGAAAGATAATTTCAAATTTAGCCACCACCAAGAACCTCTCTCTCCTGAGTACAGTACCACAGTCCAGGCAAAGAAGGGATCTGTAAATGAAGGTGCCAGTCTGGATCAATCCTAGGAAACCTACATATGATAGGATGTGCAAAACTATCAGCTGACCATAGAAATCCTCAAGTGAGGAAACTTGGAGAGCATCCCTCATGACACAAACAAGGTTTCTCCACCTGAATGACATAAAGAGTACCTGTCAGCATCCCAGAATTTACTGTACTACAGCTGGAACATTTTTCTCCATACGGAGTTTTGACTACACCAAAAAGCTGCCTGAGCACAACCAGAACGATCTGTCATGGTAAGTCTCTGTTAAAAAAAAAAGCTGGAAACACCTGAACTCTTCCCCTCTGGTTACCTTCTAAGCAGGCTGGGTACTTCTGCACCAGCACCAGGTGGAACAGCAATAAGGGGAAACTCTGCAGCCAAGGTCTTGGTTGCAGGCTCCTGTCCTGCGCTGAGCTAGAGAATTGTTTGAAAACTGTAGAATTGAGGGAACACAAGCTCCCCAGACAAAGGCTGAGACCAGCTGGCTGAGAGATGCAGGGAATGTCTGAAAGCCTGAGAAAAGCAAGGTGCCAGGTCATCGAGTTGAGCTCCAGATCAAACCCCTCGCTGGTTGCCACACACTGCACAGCTCTAGAGTTGATATGCGCTAATCTGCGACAACAGGAACAGACGCAGGAAAGCAAGCACACCGATTTTTCATTAGACTCCTTAAAAATACTTCACACTTCAGCACCTTTCACCTGAGAATCTCAGTGCTTTTACAAATTCTAATTAATTAAGCTTCCCAATACACCAGTGAAGTCAGAAATGTCATCATCCCAATATAGAGACAGAAGAGTGAGGCAGAAAGAGGTTAAATAATTTTTTAGTAGTCATGTGCCAAGCCAGGGACACACTCATGAAAAGAATCCCAGATCTCTACTCTCAGGCTCACAGTTTAACAACTAGGAAATTCTCTATTTCTCTGATTTACATCCTATTTAAAATGCCTACTGCTGCATTATTATTTATACAACTAGTATAACTATAACTAATGTATCTAATCTCCAGTTTAACTTAAGAAGAGTGAAGGATTTAAAGCAAATCAAGAGGGAAAAAATGAATGTGAAGTTTCAGCCTGAAGCATGTTATAATGCCAGAGTTATAAACCCCTGAACAAGAGGGTTTATAATGGAAAGGCTGATAAACTAACAATGATGGCAGCACTTAAATATATTTATGTCATGATCTAGCAACATATGGTATTTCTTCATCTCTAAATTAAAAAAGGGAGGAGAAAAAAAAAAACAAACGGGAGGGAGATAAAGCATTCATAGGAACTAGGAAACAATGAAGAAAATGAACCTGGAGTTACCCAATTGTGACCTGTCCAGCTAATTAGGAATGGTAGTAAGAGGCGACAAAATAGCATCTCATTCAATAGGAGGCAGGAGAAAAAAATCCAAGTAAATAAAATCAATCTAAAATGATATGATATGTATTAGCTCCTTATATTAAGCTTCTAATCCTTTAGGCACTTTATAAATATTAAACAATCAGTCCTGGTGAGACCGATAAATATCCATAATATATTTTACAGATGAAGAAACAGACAGAGGGTTAAGTGACTTGCCCAGGGCCAAAAAGAATAATCAGCCATCGGATTGGAAATAACTGTATGACTGCTTGTCACAATACAGTGCCCTACTCAGATGCTCAGGTGGCTTCTGAAAAAAGTCATTCCACGACCAGAAGCATCTCGGTTAGTGTTAATGTGATACACATCTCAAGTGTGAATGCTCATTTTCACTAGGCTTACTGTTTCTGTACAGCATCCAGCTACCACCAATACATAGACCCCAAAACTTGTTCAAACTCACTCAGTTTTCTCTGTCCAGTATTATGCAGTCACATACCCCAGTGGCTATCTCCAGTCCCATTAATCAGAGAATCATAAAGGTTGGAAAAGAGCTCCAAGATCATGAAGTTCAACCTTTGACGGAATACAACCACGTCAACCGGACCACAGCACCAAGTGCCACGTCCAGTTGTTTCTTGAACGCTTCCAGGAACAGTGATTCTACCACCTCCCTGGGCAGCCCATTCCAACACCTGACCACCCTTTCAGTGAAGAAATTCTTCATGATGTCCAGCTTGAACTTCCCCTGGCACAGCTTGAGGCTATGTCCTCCTGTCCTGTCACTTGTTGCCTGGGAGAAGAGGCCGA
>VZTA01019826.1:244340-256569 GCA_013398855.1 Mohoua ochrocephala
CCCCCCCGGCTACAACCTCGGTTGTTCTACCTTTCAGGTAGTTGTAGAGAGTGGATGCTTTATTACTGTGCTACGTTTCTATTGCTCATTAGGGACAAAATGGAGCCTTCTTTGTGCCACAGGGTCCTTCTCTGACTCCCTCCTTGAATCCACCACAGTTGCTGATGCCTTGCCAGCCCCAGCACACCCTGTCTCCCTTGCCCTGCTGTCCCTTCCTCTTCCCTCTCCTTCCCAAGGGTCTTAGCTGGGTGGACAGCCCCATTGAGCCTGCCCAGGGCTTCCTGTCCCCTGCCCTGCAGAAGCACGACATGGACGGGATAGCACGGAACCCCTGCACCCACCCAGCATAGACCGGGCAGAGTTTTAGTTTGGGCTCCGCACCGCACTTCACTTGCAGAGAGGCCACCTGACATGCCAGGACCCTCACTGCAGAGCACAGGCGTAGTGTCAACACCTGGGCTCTGCTAAGGGAGCTCCTGCTCAGGGCCAAGAGAATGCTCACGTCTGCCACAGTTCCAAAACACATTAATTAACATGGCACAATGACCAGCACGTGTGCAAAATTCAATCCTTCTTTTCACCAAGAAAGTGAGAAGAACAAACTGTGACATCAAAGAGTAAAGCAGAAGTTTAAGGTGGTTTAACATACTCTTTCACATATAGAAATATTTTCTTTTATGCTTACAAACATAAGGCTCACAAAGACAGTAAAACGGCTTGGAGTGAAGCTAGTATAGATAACAATTCTAATTAAAAATGTTACTGAACAGGTCTGATAATGCTGCTTCTACTTTTCCAAGAATGATCACACCACTTCTGTGATAAATAATTGTCCTCACCTTGCAGATGATGCTATGAAACATCCTCTGTATTCTTTGTTACTACTGCGTTTAACAGTGTACTAGTGTGTCAGTCCATTCATTTGGGTTTTCACCTCCTTGTATAAAAGACAGTTAAGCTAAGTAAGACACTAGTAAACTGCTGACACCATAAGATGCACAACATAAAGGACTGAAATAAGATGTGGGACAACGTGAGGTTTTCCTCACGCTCAGCCTCCAAAAAAAAACCAAAAAAAAAAAAAAGCCGAAATGCGTTACAACCTAGGCTGAGTGGACCCCCCTCTAGTGGGAATGCTTGTGTACTTCAATCAGCACCCACATCACCCCAGCAAAAGAGAACATTACCTTAAGAATCAGGCAAGCACCATCTTTCTCTTAATCGCCTTCAGAATACAACCCTTCCATTCCAATACACACAAAAAAGAACATGACATCCATTATTGGTTTAAGATAATCTGATGTTAATTAAGAACTTCCCATTATATACCTATTTGTGGCAGCTAAACATTTTCTATTTCAGTGGGCTGTTCTGAGTGTACACATGTAAATATCTTGGCTAGGTGGAGTGTTTTTCTTTTACAGTGAAAAATTCACTGCATCACTAAAAAATGCGGACTTGATTCTTAAATGAAGCACTGTTGATTTCATGTACATATTTATATCTGTATCAGATACAGCAGCTTTCCCCTAGGCACTGCTCTGAATCTTTGCTCCAGTCCACACTTTCTGCTCCTCAAAATACAGTGCTACAGTTGAATGCCGTTTGCCCCGTATTTTATTTCTATGTGAAAGCAATTTTTGGTCACTGTTCTTTGGTGGGTTTTTTTCCAGTTTATCTAAAGAACCAAACAGTCTTTTTGCTTCTAATAAACAAACTCAAACCACACTTGCAGCATCCTGCAATTCTGGGCTAGAAGGCTATTGTAAGTGGTAAGGGGTAAATGAAGGGGTAGTATTCGAGGGAGTGTGAGTATTAACCATCCACAGTGGATCAATTACACGAGACACAATTAGTGGTTTAAGCAGGACTATCCCACAGCCGAAGCACGCCTGTCCTGCCTGGGCAACTGACCCTTCCCACAGCCTGCTCCCCACTGCCGCCCCTGGTCCAAGCGCAGCCTTCTGGGGCTGGCCAGGACGGGGTCTAGAAACCTCCCCAGTGCATGACAACGTGAACTTCCCACCTCCCTGCACAACTTACATGGTCTCCAAAATGGGCAGCTGTGGCCAAGAGCACTACTGCTTATGTAGTATTCTGTGATTTAATGGTCAAACGGAACAGCATTTAGTATTTTCTTATTTTATAAGATGAAAGAATTCATAAACGTCATGTCAGCCTGAAGGGTCCAATGAGCAACGTGTGGAGTACCCTGAAACAAGATGGGGAGTAGCCTTGAGTCTCTTTTTGTCAGAAGTAATGAGACTTTGTCAGTAGCTTTATTTTGCTTCTCAAAAAATGAGTCATACAGACCCAGTTCGATGAAGAATATTGCATCGCGACCAAGAGACTTACAGTAAATTACACACAGTCATTTTTACCTCCCTGTCAAAGAGAAAAGGAGTTGAAACACAGACAGAACCCTTGAGGTGCAATGCTGAACACGGCCTTTTTGGAACAAAGTTGTGCAACCTAGCGATCAGATGACTCAAAGAATTATTCTAACTTGGTCTTCTCCAAAGCCATTTTCAGCATTGGTTCAGATCTCACCTCTGCCCAGGACCTTCTTGGCTCATGAAGACATTGTTTGAGATAGGATTAGGTGAAACTAAGCGAGAGTCACGGGAAACGGAATACCACTAAGAGGAGGAATTACAACCATGCTCAATGCCCAGACTGTTATCCAAACAACAGAATATGAAATATCAAGTACACAAGGACAAAACAACTAACTCACAAAAGACATGGGTTACAAAAGCCCTCTCCATCTTGTTTGGGGGAATCTGACAATAAGCACTAATAATAATTTCTGATGCATGCTGATTCCTGTGTAATATCCTGTTAACATTAATGCTGAAAAGGATCATCGATCTACATTTAACTACCCAGGCAAAAACTTCCAATACAGCACACACTCAAGGCTGCTCTGAGACCTGGGCTGGAGCTCCTCAGAGTTCACTCAATGGAGCCGCTATTTGCAGCTGGCAGGTGAGGGGGTTACAGCTACTCTGGCAAGAGATGCAGTAGACTGGAGCAGCTCTGATCAAGACAAAATATTCTATATGGGCACTTACAGTTTCTGTGGTTCACACATGAGAATTTGCCCAGCTGGCTGCAAATTTTATAGGCTTTCTATTGTCATTTGTTTGACATTATTATTCTAGGAAAATTATAGCACAGGGCTTCTCTGATACCTAGAGGGTTTTTGCCAACTGCCTGCTTACTAAAAAGGCATGCCTCTGGCTCTTCTAAAATATGCTCAAAACAAAACAAATGTGTAAGTTAATACTTGCATTTTGCAATACTTTTGTTTTCCCTGTTCGGTAACGATCAGTCAGTTTATAAAGGGCTCTCTTCCCCAAGATAACAAAATCTAAAAAGAATGAGGAAAGCCAGGTGCATCCCCTTGAATTACCACTGCCAAATCACCTTCTTGCTGTGGGGGTGCACCTCTTGCTCAATCGTGCCAAGAAAAAACCTTGTCACACTGTCCAGTTCAAACTGTTTGGTCGTGTACCCATGTCTGCCCTCTGACTTACGCAGGACTTGGTGACTTTTTCCCCTCCTGGGGAGAGGCTCTGTAGTTCCAACAACTCAGTGGGTCTCATTAGCCCAGGTGCACAGCAATACAAATGCAACTCCAATTACTATTTCCACACACCAGTCTTGCTGAGCTGCCTATAGGAAATTGCCTAGATGGCATGAAACACGGAGGATGCTGTAGTGCTCGGTGCAGATACACCCTCATAATCCTTTTCTAGCATAGATTTTCAGCTTTTAAGGTTTCCCCATCAGCCCACCCACCCACACACCACCAGTTCTGAACTCATAAACGAAGGTGATAGGAAGTTAATCCAGTTTTCATTTTTCAAGGTCCTTAGTTTATTTCAAAGATGAATATGGCTATAGTCATTCATATCTTTATGAAATCCAGTTTAACCAGCTTTAACATCTCCTCCCTTTGCCATCCTTTTCAAGTAATTTAGGATTCAGTAATTGAGGCAGAGAGTTGTCCTCATTGGAGCAGGGACAGACCTACATGACCCACACTAGTTTCTGGCAATTCTTCAAGGACTTACTGAGGGTGTACACAGCTTTAAATGCACACTGAACTACGGCAATGAACTTTGGTAACTGCAACAACCCTTCCTCCCCTTTTTTCTCTGCTACCTGCCACCAGTTTTATTTATTTTTAATTGCAATCATGCACATACTTCACGCTAGGTTTCAGGTCTGTAGCAAGTGAGTATTGGGCACGTTTCCTGGGCAATCCTTGAATAAATACACCAAAGACACACCTTTGTTATGACCCTGAACCTATGCCTGAAATAAAAGTGTGGCAGTCACACAGTATAAATCTCACGAATTAAGGATAGATCAGCTGAGGACAGATCCTCACTTTCTATACAAAGATTGTTGAGACTACTTACTAAGGTAAGTAAATGCTATCGCCTCACAGTTTGACCCATGTAAAAACTGGAAACCATGTGACCCAGTTCACAGTAATTATTCATTAAATCTGGCATCTCCTTTTTCTGGCATTTCCCTTTCATTTATTTTGCTTCTTCTTTGTGGTATCAGTCATTTATCTCTTAGCTCACTGGGTCTAGCAATAATAAAGATCAACGTTCTAATTTTTGAAGCCATAACTTTTAGGTTGAAAAATACAAATTAAGTAACAAAATGATCGCTCTTTAAATGATAGAGTAACTTTGTGTGCTACTTTGTGTTAAAAAGGTTTGAAAAAATGTTTCAAGAACCGATTCTACAGCTCAAATTGCTTATTAATTCTCTTCATTCTCCTAATTAGCATGTACAGACAACACAGTGGCTCAAGGATGGAGCTCGCTGAAGCAGCTCTGTTCTTGGTCAGCCAGTGTTTGAGATAAAACACAATGATGCATCATGTTCTTAAAACCTGATTAGTGGAACAGATCTGTCCTGCTTGTATTTTTAAAGTTTTTTTTAAATGTCACTGCTTTTGGGGAAGCTGATTTACAACAATTTAAAAAAAAAAATCATTCACATCTCCAGCACTGAGTCCAACACACATTGCTGGATGTGCTATTGACCAACCTGCTGGTTTAGTCTCCCTTTGCAAATATTTTGCAAAATCCTGGGAACAAGGCCAATCCCTAAGAAGAAAATATTAGCTAACTAAAAGTAATAACAATCAGCCTTGTGAGATATAATACTTACAACAGAATTACACATATCAGGAGCACCTCGGGAGAATAAAAATGGTGTGCTATGGGGCAATTTCTGTAAAGTTAAGAAGACAGGAAAGTACAAAAATATTTAGGTTTGCACCAGGAAACAAACATTACAATTCCCAGAGAAACTGACATTTGAGACTGTGTACATCTCTGCTCAGTGCCCCCTCACTGCAGGGGAACCTAGGAGACCTATCTGTGAGCACCCTCCCATCCCTTACAACTCTGTCACTACCTACTGCTCTGTAGGTCCCATATCAATAGCGGATCATCAGCAAATTCACGGCAGTAACATGCTCATCTGCTCTTGTCATTAGGAGATGAAACAGGCAAGATATATATAAACACACACATACCCATGCACATGTTTTCCATCTGTAAGCATATATTCAAATTCTTTTCTATTTTCCTGTCATACTGTTTTTCATATATATATGCAAAAGATGTGTAACATGCAATTAGTTCTTTCACACCAGAACACTGCATGAAACAGAGTAACTGCACTAAAAATGCTTTTGATATTTATTTGTTTGACAATGTAGAGATCAAAATGACTGTTGTACATAACCCAAAATCTCAGAGCAGTTGCTATTTAATTTCCCGTAAGAAAGGAGTGGTAGGTATCATAAAAACAAAATTCCAACCTCATGCATTCTAATACGTGGGAAATTCTGAAAAACTGTCATTATACCATGTGACATAAGCAGTAACAATTACTGCCACCAGTAAGTCTTTTATTTAGGTATTGTGACTGCATCTTTTCTAATCCATTTGTATTTTTCGCTCTCTTGTTCCAACACTGCGATTTCATTTTAATTCCCCGCTTTCAAAACTGAGAAACACAAAACCTTGTCTGCAAAGGGTCTCTACAGCCATTGCTTTGGGCACTACCAACGCTGTGGGGCTGCAGAGAGACCACTAAGGAAAACCTCAAAAAAGGGGTTAAATGCCGCTGCCCTCTGCTAGCAGGGCTGGAGCTTCCCACTCCCACAGCTCAGCGACCCAAAGCGCCCATCTCAACATCCCCAACAGCCCTTTCCAGACAAAGTTGGGTTCCTCAGCCTTAAATACAAGATGCCATCCTCCAGCAACTACGGGGTGGTAATGAACAGCTGCATTGCCATAATGCTTCTAAATATTCCAGAAAGTTCCAGAAAGGCGTGTTTTAAAGCCACCCTCACCAGCGGGAAGGGTTTTTGCTGCTTAAGGCTGCAGCTGCAGAGTACTCCCCTGTCCCCTTTACCTACATCTCGACATAATTACTGCACATAGCACCTGTAAAAGCGAAAACCAACACAGTTCCAGGTAAAACTGCATGTCTTAACAATCTTGAACTAAAAGAAATTAAAACATTTTGCAGCAAAAAATGAAGATAAGTGACCAAGGACAAAATCTTTACAGAAACAAAGCTTCAACTCTACGCCATTCTGTCAGCAGCTTTCTTATTTAATTGAGCCCGTATACAACCAACATCAAAGATACAAAGCTATTTTGTGCTGAAAATATTGGAAGCATGTTAGGAAGAGGTGGCAAACAGAAAGGATCTGTCAAAGGTAACAGATGTATCAAGGGCACCAAGCACTGTGAAGAAGGCGTTAATTATCTATGCTGAAAAAGAAAAGGTGTTTGAAAAACAGAAACTGTTTTCAAGAGATTCAACATATTCCTATTGTGCTCAGGAGAAAAAGCTTCCTGCACCTTAGAGAACATTATTTGGAGTATGTGGGTTAAAAAGAACTTTTAGGCGAGTTTAAACACAATGTAGGGAGCACTCTGTTTCAGAAAAATGATTTTAACTTCAAAACCTTTACTGTGTCTCACAACCAATTCCAATCATAAATTGCATTCTTTATTCCTGTTTTTAATGGAATGGGTAACTTACACAACCTAGTGGAATCTCAAAAATAACAGGCGAAGAACACCTTTTTGAGCACCTTTTTGTAATTTAGCACCACTTCCCACAGTACTTTCAACTCCCACCCTACAAGAACTGCTTCATTTTTCTTCTTGCTTTATCTGAAAAAAGTGGTGCTTTTGGAAAAAATACCAAATCACACCAAGGCAAAACTTATCACTATAAGATCTACCCTACATACATCTTACATTCTTCTATACTTGCTTTCTAGATTGTATATAGTACTACTTGCTCCCAACCTAATTCTGAGTCAGAAGAAACGGATTCTTTATTATATCTGTGCTTCCTCTCTCCACTTTCCCTTGTAGGACTGGTGAATTGGGACTTTCTAAAACATGATTTTGAGAAAAATGATCAGTTAACATAAAAATGAACCTTTTCATCTTCAACAGAAAAAAAAATCAGAACAGATCCAAAAAGATCTAAAAGCCAGGAAAGCCTACACTTTTATACAAAAAAAATGGTGAAACACATTTTTCTGAACACGATTGGAACATACTAAATGCGCGTCTGATACTGCACACTCAGCTAAATTAATGTTGCCATAGGAGTGTGATACGATTAACGAGAGAACCATGGTGTTCCACGCAACTGTAAACCACGTGGGGGGAAAGGATCGAGGCAACTGCCAGCAGTAGGTAACAGGCTCTCAGAACTTGGGCCCTACTTTCCCAACTAGACCAAAGGCTCTTCTCGATGTCCCCTTCTCCCACGTATCATGCCATATACAGACAGTGGCTAATGCTGACAACATCTGGGCAACTCACGAGGGCATCATCTGGGCATTGTCAGACCCAGCGCACAGGTTTAGAAGGGATGGTTTGCACAACAAACTCCGCACACCTGCCAAACAACCGCGCAGTGCGAATTCCTTGGGCAGAGTTCTGTGTTCCATCTCTAACTTGAAAAGGTAAATCTGTGGAACAAGACTCAGCCGAGCTACTTGATTTTTGCCAATGATAGGAGCTTTTCTTTTGAATTATCTTAGGATTGCCTCCGCACGCGATACAAAGATTGATAAACACTCTGACTGGATTAACTGCTTTAAAAATTATTCAGATGTCACAGCTGGCCAGTTTTTGACCCTTCTGGTATCAAGATTTAAGAGTTGACTGGTAAAGAACAAGTGCTCTAGTCAGTGCCATAACTCCTCCACACTCTTCCAGCTCACAATAGCAATACAATTCCTCAGAACTGAAGGAAAAACTGGCTCTCAAATCTAGTCCAGCTTTATACTGAACATTTCAATGGGGTAGGCAAAAATACAAGCATTCCTAGGAATCACTTCAGGCCTAAGTAGGGTGCATAATAATAAAAGCTTAGAAGAACCGACAAGTGTTTGCATTTTTTTTTCCATTTTACTTGAGTTCTCTACACATTGTGCTGGAGAAAAGTGAGCACAAGCCCTGAAAACATGTCCTCCAAAAACACACGTTCCATGGTTCACACGCACAAAGCCCAAATCTGCATACAGGAATCAAACAATTAGCTTTCTCAAATGCTTGAACTACTTCTACAGTTCAGGACTTTTGCAAACCCAAGCAAGTGCACAACATATAATTTTGCTGACCACTTCAGCATTTCACTTTTTTGCTATAGCCACAAACAAACAAAGTAATTTAAGCCCAAATTCTTCTCCAAGTTACTGCTAACAAATAGTGGCTCACTTATAAAAGCCTGATTAATTGCAGAATCTTGGCTTCAGAATTCAATTACATGTTAGAATATTAAAAATTCTAGAGTCTATAAACAATGACTATGAAACTGTTTATAGCATTTTAAGTATTTTATTTGAATACTGCAATATGAACTGTAAATGTTCTTCCCCCTCCCCCGCTTCTCTTCTCATTTATTTGCTGCAGTTTCTTCATGCAAACAGAAAAAGAACGACACTGAGGGAAAGAGGAGAGGAGAAAGGATGTGGCAGGCTATTGACACACCACCTCCTCACAAACTCTGATTCTTCATTGTGCTTTACGCCTGTTCCGTGAGTTTTATTCTGGGTCTACAAGGGTGCTTCTGGATAATTACAGGATACAAGCTAGCATTTTTTTTCCCCAGGTTCTCAATGTCAATGTAAACCCCCTCTTCGTTCTTTTATTGTTATTCAAAGTGAAACAGCAAAACAAATCAATTGCTAACAGCCTTGTGCAGGTTTCCAAACTGAGTGTTTCTGTACGGCAGTGTGCATATAAGGTAATATTCGATGCAGCAGTACATCTTCGGGCATGAAAACCTCGTATAAATCCTCACCTTCAATGACCGCTTTTGTAAAGATTTCTTCTTTACGCACATATATATTTACATATACACATACACATATGTGTATATATGTATTTTACAAGTACGCCAGTAACAATTTTCTTCACAACTTTCCCTGAAGAACTAAATTCCCAGCAGTCATCCTGTTTTCCAATTAGGTTATCTGCACCAATTGTAACACTAAGCTGGCGGTCCAAGGGACTACCTTTTTTTACTTATTCTAAGCTCATTTTACTCAGAATGTAAAGAAAGACCTAAACTACCGTTTCGAAGGTGAAAGGCTAGAGTTTTAACTTCTGAATTGTGCAGTCCTGGCAGGGCTTTTCAACACTTTCATGTTTTGTGAAGTCCATTTTATTTCTGTATTTATTTCTACTAAGGCTCCCCTTTCCCCTTAAAATAAAGAACGTATCGCTGCATTTACAAGGAGGCTAGTCACGGACAGGTTTTGCTGCAGCTCATTTGTTATGTCTCACTCTGAGTTTACAAACAGCTGTCCCGTGCATCTCCACTGGATACAATTTTAGTCTAGACAGGGGAAATCCAAGCTACTGCTGCCCAAACAACATAAACACAGGAAGATTTTCAATCAATCATTTCATTAATAGAAACACGTCTAATAATATAAGGGGAGGGTGTTTTGGAAGAAAGCCCATTTCAGAGCCTGAAACAGCGTAATTGCGTGGTATTGTTCTTGTGCTAGGCAGGGCTATGGAACGACACTCTCACAAACCAGATTTTGGTGCCGTGGTACATTTCAATAAAATAAGCCTTGTTTCTCCAACACAAGTGGCTTTCAAGACCACTAACAACTTTGAATTAAATGGTAAACAGACTAACTAAGGCTTGCACAGCGCTGGCATTCATCTCTGCTTCGATACAATCGGGTCAGTGCCCACACAAATACATTTCTAGCGTGACCATTATTTCAGGTTTTCTTCAAGCTGTTTTACCTGGGAAACAGCATTAAACCCAGCAGCTAATAACATACTAATACCTTTCTCCTGTTCTCATCTGTGCCAGCCTGTCGTCTGCCCTCAGTCACATAAATGTTTGAAACAAGCTGTTTTGAATGCAGCTATTCCTACGTTGTTGTTCTTAGAGAAAAACACTGCGGTCTCCCATGTTACGTTTGGAGCATCCACACACTAACTTGTCAAAAAAAAAAACAAAACCCAAAATGAAGACCATTGCAATACTTTTCCTTCATGAGGAGAAAGGGGAAGAAGCAATTCTTCAGTCCATGTTTTGGTTTTTGTTCCCGAGTAATAGCTGTCCCTTCATCAAGAGGCTCAGTTTACTATCCTGATCTCGGATCAACTTTTACCAGTGGGTGTCAGTGTAACAGTATAATGATATAATGGGGGGAGGACAGGGAGAAAACGCATGAAAAAATAACGATTAAGTTTTATTTTTAGATGCTACACTTATATTAAAAGTAAAGAAAGAAAACGTTTCCTTTCAAAACCGATTTCACTGCAGATTATTCTGCAAAGATCCTCCAACTGCTTGTTTGTGCCAAGTAATTAATTTCAATTTTTGTTTTCCAAGCCTATGCATCCTCTGTGTGCGTACACACATGCACACAATCATGGACATACAATAAATGTTTGGTATATAAACCTTTTTTCATCGTTTTGACAAAGTGAGACTGTCTCTTTAATTCAAATTTCACAGTGAACAGTTAAGAGGCTCTATGGACCCCAACTTATTAACCTGTGCCAATTTAACTAGTATTACTCAAGAGGTTCGAAAACCTAAAAATAGGTGTTAATCTGTGCAGAGTGACAGCAACTAATCAGTACCCGCCCTGCCACAACTTCTGCCCCTCCTACTCCTTGAAGGGGGGCAAGTAAGGCACATGGGGAGGCAAGAAAAGGACAATCCCCATGGTGTGGTTTTCGCGCGCGCGTGTGTGTGTGTTTTGTTTGTTTGTTTCCGCTTGTCTTTTCTGAAAGGAAAAAAAAAACCCCACCAAGTATATTTAGTAGAGCTCAGCTTGAAAACTTGTTTCCGTGCTAGCAAGCAATGGCTTCCTGAAATCAAGAACTGCTTGAACGTCTACCAAATCATTCTGCCGAAGTGATAAAACCCTTTAGTTTTACATACCCTAAAAATAAACATGCTTTTAAAATCCAGTGGCCTTAGCTCCAAGTCTAGTTAGACACCATTTGAAATTTTAAACGTGCAACTTTGCCTTTTCAAAGGCTGTTACATTAATTAATAACCTAGTTCGGAGTCTCTCTCCGCCAAAGCACAAAGGTACGTGCCTGTGCCTACGCAGGTACGTCCTCTTCTTCCCCTGCTCGCTGCCCGACCATAAGCCTGGCACTCCTGTGCCATGGAGACAACTCTGAGTTATATGCTCACATGCCCTTTATTAAACACAGAATTAAATGGTGAGCGAAAAGCAGCCAAAGTTGCGGCTCGCAGCTGTAGCTGTAGCGCTGCCCCCGGAATCAGACCCTACAAAAACGGGTTAAAATAAAGAGCCGGCCGGGACAGGCCGATAACCAAACTGTCAAATTAAAAATATGCACCGAAGTAGGTTAGGTCTTTCCGTATATAACTCGTACTGCCCGGGATATGCCGGGCTCTGTTAAAAGGAAAGACCTATCCTTCCGAGCGAGCCACTGCGGGGCAGATTTGCAGGAAGTACCAAAATACCGTACAGCAACTCTGTTGCAGCCATTGTTAACAGAGGGAAGTAAACAACGCTGGGCTAAGGCGCTTGTGCGTGGCTGGAACGGGGAGAGAACAGAAGAGCCCCCGCCGGGCCGGGCCGGGCGGGCTCGCAAATGGCGGCGCCAATGGCGGCCCGCGCGCCCCTCCCCCGGAC
>VZTA01019826.1:257490-295744 GCA_013398855.1 Mohoua ochrocephala
GAGCGGCGGGGGGAGGAGAGGAGCAGGAGAGCCGAGCCGAGCCCGCGCCGCAGCGGAGCCGCCGGGGGAGGGGCCGCGCGGGGCCTGCCGGGAATGTGCTGGGAATGGTTCGGCGTTCCCAGGGCGGCTCTCGGTGTCGCAATCCCGCTCCTTCTCTCTCCGCGCTCTTGGCTTGTTTTCTTTAAGGCTACAACCTTTGTAGTCGTGCGGCTGTTGCGCGAGGGCTCGGGATCGTCAAGGGGCGCCTCGCACCGTTTGCCAAAAATCCCTTTTAATCCTGCCAACTTGGGGGGAGGGGGGAAAGGATAAAAAAAAAAAGCTCTGCTCAACTAAGTCCTCGCAGTTCTCGGTGCTGCGGGCGGGTTTTCACGCTCTCCGCTTCGGCTTCCCCGGCTCCTCAGCCAGGGAAGGGGTTAATCCGAACCACTCCAGCTCTTTAAACCGGCTGCAGATCTGCGGCGCGATAGCGTCCGAGCAGCGGCTCGTCCTTCCCTCTCCCTCACCCTGCCCGAGCCACTGCTCAAAAACCCGGCCCTGGCAACCACCACAAACAGATAAATTGCCGTGCCCGTGAACGATGAGCTCCGGCGTGACACGCAGCCCGGCCCGGCAGCGGGGGAGGAGAGGAGAGGCGAGCGGAGGGATGGGGGGCGGCCAGCGAGGGGCCCGCGATGGGAGGCAGCGACCGGCCGCCCCCCCGACCGGCCCTGGACACACAGGTTCGCCTCACAGACATTTCGTGAGGCTCTCCTGTGCTACCTGCGCTTCGTGAAAAGACACGGAAATTAATTAAAGGCTGTAGAGCAAACCCGGAGCCAACAAGGACATGCCAGGGAAAGATCAAATGTTCCGAGTTAAAAAGGAGCGCAGCCCTTCAGCTTCCCCGTTCCACCCGCCCGCAACAGCCCCCCCTCATAACTAGAAATTAAAGACTGGGAGGGAGGACAGAGGGTGGGAACTACTGCTGCTCTGACAAGGACGGGAAGAAGAAGAAAGAGGAGACCGGGATAAAATGCACATGGAAAGACTTTTGCCGAGTTCGGTAAATAAAGTCGTAATTGACTGTAATAGGCAAAGGTGGAAGATAAACATTTGTGGTCTTTGTTCTGATACTAGAAATGTCAGATAAAACTTTAATCCCTTGTAGCTCTTTATTTGTAAAATGTCCAAACATCTTCCTGTGCACACACCATAACAAATTAATTTCACTGATGTTTAGCGTTTGAGACCGTAGACAAGCAAGGAATTGATTCTGAGATATAAAAGCTAATGTTACAAATTTTTCAAACTTGATTGCCTGCTATTAGGTACCTATGTTCATATTTAGTCACTGAAATAATTGGCCTAATTTTCAGAAATGATAAGCACTCACATTTTCAATTAATTTCACATCTCTGAAAATTAGGCCATTACGTATCTAAATTTGACCTAGGTTTGAAAATTCTGGTTGTATCTCTGAAACAGAAAAAAACCTAGAGTGATTACAACCGAATTCTGGCATAATTACTTAACATTAAATATGGAGGGACTAGAAAAGGAAAATATATTCATTGGGCAATGGTATCTAGTACTACAGAAGCTATGTCACAATTGAATTAAAAACATTCAAAGCTCTATCTGAATCTGATAGTTAGACTGGCTTCAGTTATTGCTGTGGAAGACAAAATAAACAACTCGTATCCTAACAGAAAATAAAGCACACATTTACAAATTGTCAGGACTGACCCCAAACATTTGGCCATATTAATCACATTTAATGCACATTTTCCACAACGGAATTAAGGGGGGGGGAAAAAAAAATCACTTCTGCTTTAAAGAGGGGAAAAGGCAAACTGGATAGAGACTGCATGTGCAAATATTCCTCACTGCATCTAATTTAACTGCTATTTCTAACTGTACAAAGGCTGTTTTTCCCACAATTTCAAGTGAACTTTTCTGCAAGTTTGAGCAAGGCACAGGGGTGGCTCTAAAGAGGAATATTAGAAACAGAGGGAAAAAAAGATTCTCGAGAAATGCCAAAAATAATCATGTTTCTTGCCTTCTGCCAGAATTGGAGTCAGTTTTACCAAGAGGAAGCACTCAGAAATCCTGTGTCTGGGCTCAAAACAAGGAAAAAAGCTTTACAGAACATGAAACTTTTAGGAAACAACTTTGGATTCGTTTTATACATTTCTAGTTTTTGAACCTGTAGAGTAGGTGCTTAGATCATTATTCTCACGTCCCTCCCCCACCATTTTACAAGAGCTAAAAAATGCCCCCCTACAAGCACTGGAATGTAGAGGCTGAAGGGTTCTGTTATTGTTGTTTCGTTTTCTCAGATTGTCAAAAAACCAAAAATCCAGTCTCTGATCCGTCCTCATCGCCTCTTCCCCTCTGCCCTGCCATGAAAACTCTGAAGCAATTCCCAAGTCCAGACGCCCGGGGAGCTGGCAGCCGCTTCCCCGAGGCTGCTGCCTCCGCCTCACCCCCGTGCGGGGCAGCAGCAACAACGGCTCCTTCCGCCCTGCTCACCAAAAAAGGTGACCTGCTCTCAAAGTAAGGTAATATCTTTAGCTCGATCTAAATCCTTTATGCAGGGAAAAATCAGCTGCAGTGGCCTTCAGAGCACTCCTTGTCAGCAGGCCTCCTAGGCACAGAGATTGCAGGAGGGAATTCACGTCCCAGCCTACTGCGGCCGGGGAAGGCGGCAAGCCAAGGGTGAGTTGAGCACCGCGTTTGGGATGGCCGGCATAAGGCACAATTTTTAGTTGAGATCCTTGGAGGAACCTATGGCTTACCTCGGCATACTAAATTGTTTGAAACCCCCAAATTATCTCATCCTCATCGTATTACCTCATGGTAGTTAACTTGCTAGGAATGCTGTTCTTTGATGACAGGCGCTTTAAAGGCACAGTGCAGAGTCTCAGCCACTGTACTTGCTTTCCCCTTCTCAGCTTTGGCAGGCCCCGCAGCGATGTCGAGCTGTTGCTTTGCAGGCTCTCTAAGTCTATCTCAAGTAATGGTCAGTGTTGAGGGCCGGGGGAATGGGGGCTGGGAGAGGGGTGTTTGAGGAACTGAAACACATGGCGGAAATCTAGTAAGCTTCTCTGATCAAGGGGGACCACAAAGGAATGGTCACTGTCTTTTGGAAAAGAACTCCTGCAATTTATCAGTACTTTAATGTGGACAAGTACAAGTTCCGATGGAATGACCTGTAAGCAGCAGCAGAAGCTTTAAATATGGTTGAAGAAGGTGTTTTTTTTCAGTCTTGTACTACTTTGTGGACAGTAACAGCAACTGGAAAATGATGCAACTGCAACTCATATACAGAAAGCAGATGGTCTGTTTATACTTGGAAAAACCAAACATCTAATATGTAGACTATATTGGCTTACAACCTTTTCAAATGAAAACACAAATGCTTTGTATGTTCGATACTCCAGAAGTGCCAACAAGACCATTCAGAGATACAAAGCATAAAAAAATAAATGCCATCCATTTCAGTGCCTGTTAAACAAGAAAGTGACCCCAATTCCTTTAAAATAAGGTTTCCAAAACTCTAGAAAAAGCAAGAAAATTCCCTTGCTGGTAACTAAATCTCTATTTCCAAATCTTCCAAGATCCAATAGCAACATTCAACACACACAATCACAAAGCTCTGAAAAATGCTTTTAAAGTTCTAAGACAGCCTGTACTCCCTCATAGGAATTATTCACGTCTCTTTCCACGCTGTGGAAGACTTGAAAGGGAAAATAAGGTATATATGCATAAATATTTGACATACTGGTCCAAGCCTCTAAAAACGTATGAAAATATAGAACATGTGAAAGGAGCCAACCCAGACGAATGCCTGCATGATTAGATGAGTGCTGCCTTCCATTCCCTTCCTTTTACCACTAAATGAAATTGTCATTAGCAGAGTGTCAGTCCCAATATCATCAACTTAATAAAGCAAGACTGAAACAGGAGACTAAGCCAGTTAATGCAGTCCTCCAAATACAACCCTTATCAGAAGAATACTGTTTGAAAGGCATGGTGCTGCTTCTAGCAGAGGAACTAATAACTAACAGACCGGGCAACAATTCTTGAAGGAAAAAGAGCAAAGATACATGTTGTACTGTACAGAACACTGATAAGCTACATCTGGGAAAGTTATGGGTAAAGATGAAGCATAATACAGAAAAGGGTTATTTACGATACAGTTTAAGTATCTAAAGACTCTTTAGTAATGAATGATCAGCATACAAGCGATAGATTGGTTAGGCAGATGCAACCTTGGGCACTTTAAAAGATTAACGTTGAGATGAATTGCTATTGCTCCTGAGTATTTCCTTTTTCCTCCCCGGTTCAAACTGTTCACGTGGGAGTGGGAAACACCCCAAACCAGAAAGCATTTACATACTGATCACACCAATCCACTGTATGCAAGGAAAATCCTTATAAAGACGACACAGACTCCCTAACAATTCTTTTCCTTTTCTCTGAAAAGAAACCCATTATAGTAGACGTGGACAAAAGTGAGAATTCATGGTCATTGAAGGAAGCCGAGTCTTCTTCGGGGATTGAAAAACTAGGATTGTTTTAATACTGTACAAAAGCCAAGCACCCAAATCCGTATGAGGAAAGCCAGAGAAGTTCCAGCCTAGCGATTCAACGACCTACTGAAGTTCTCATCTACCGTGCATCAAGAGATTTACAAACGGAGTGCTACATGCTCCATAGCACAATGGGACCAATTTCTGAAACAAGAAACCTGTAACAAAGCTAATTTATTCCATCAGATTGAAACAACCTTCATTAGGTTCCCCACAACCTTTCATAAACACAACTTTATTTGAAAATGTTTGAGCATAAAATTCATCAATAATTGTTTTTAACTGTGTTTTACAGTTTCAGGTAACTGTTCTTTTATAAATACTGTCTATTTATACATTCTCATTGTGAGTGAAACCATATGCAAGCACAGAAAGCCTACGAATTTTATTTTCTCAGCAGTATCTGCGGAGGAGGGAGACAAATATGACCCGCTCCCCGTGCCCTGCATACAGCTAAGAAATCAATGGCATGTGCTCTTTCCCGTCAGTTCCTAACCTGAGAAGATTTTTTATCTAAGGGACTCTAAGGAGAGGGTTTATGAAAATATAAGAGAATAACACACTTTAGAGGCGGAATAGCTGCAAGTAAATAACCTTTCCATCTCTTTAAATGCCTCCCCATGTGAGCTTCGAATTGTACTTCACACAAAATACCATTTTCCTAGAGGAGGATTCCAAAGTCCATGGGAGACAGAAGCTCTGCTCTCCCAAAACCACCATCAATCAGCCAGGCTTCAACAGGGTGCAGAGCTTGGCAAACATGGAAAAAAGCCTGTCTAGGTAACATGTTGAAAAAAACTTGAGAGAGAAAACATGCTGGCAGTGCCCCAGCTATGGTAGAGCATGCCTGGGTCATCCCAGGCCTTCCACTTTCCCAACTGACCCTCAAAGCATCATTTAACTATCTGACACTCTCTGTCTTGAGAATACCAGGCACAAAGAGTTTCTAATCAGATCCAGAAAGCCAAGAGAAACCTCCAGTTGTTTTGTGGTTTTTTTTTTTGTTTTGTTTTTTTTTTTTTAAATAATGATGATGATGATGATGAAACATGCAAGATGTAAGAGGAAGCCTAAAGCCCTCAGAGGTGAACAGGAGCACATGAGCTGTGGAGACTCAAATGACTGGAGTTCTGACATGGCCTCAGGGGGAAACCTTAGTGTGTGTTCTAGATGTTACCTTGTCCTGAAAAGTTAAAAATTAACAGTCCACCAAAATGCCCTGGATCTCTCATTTTGGACAAGATTATGTAGACAATGGAGACAACTATTGGCTTCTCTGTAAATATAACAGAGAGGGTAGGTGGACACTGGCTGCAGCAGGCGAGCAATCCAGAAGGCTGATTGACTAAAGGACCTCCTCCTCAGCCAAAGAAGAGATTGCACGGATCAGGGTGGGGTGAATTAGCACTGAGAAAATCTCTACTTGGGAGTTCCATGCAGAGAGAGAGAGCAAGTGCAACCTGAGAAAACTTAACAGAGGCCCACTTCTTTTCAGCTCAAGCAAGTAATCCAGAATACTGGGCAGAGCAACCTGAAACAGGGTCATGTTTGTTTTGTTCCTCTGCAGATACTGCTGAGGAAATAAAATTTTCTGGCTTTCTGTGCTTGCATATGGGTTCACTCAGAATTTCAGCCACCCACCAAGCTGAAAAATGTGGTTTATTTAGCCATATACATTCATTAAAGAGATATTCCCAATCTTCAGTGATTTGTAATTCATGACTTGCTGAACCAGAGGTCACACATCTTTGTATTAAATAGAATTTGATGGAGTTTTCTTCTACCAATTTATCAAGTCTTTATTTTGAGCCCACATACTTTTTTGGCATCTGTAACATCTTTCAGCAAAAATATCTACAGTTTAACATGGCTCTTTTGGTTTACTTTCAGCATGCTACCTTGCTTAAAAAGACACCAGAGTGGGACTGGATTTCACAGGTGTTTCTGAAATGGCACCCCAAGATTGGAATTTGCATGTGCATGTTTGATCCCAGAATGGAAGAGCATGAACGGGAGTACTAAAGCTCTCAAAACTGTTTGTGTGTGTGTGTGTGTGTGTAAATAAAAAGATACCTTTTATGAGCAGGGGACCTGTTTCTGTGCAGATGTTAGCTGGGAATCAGAGGATTCCAGGTGCAGCACAGTTCCTGCACCTGTCACTTGTTTGCAACCATTGCCAACACCAAAACTGGCACCCCACCACCGCGGCGCTGCTCTTACAACTGAAGAGAGACCAAAACACATGCCAAAAATCTGGGGGAGGGGTAAGAAAATGGCACACTTTGTATATCCAGAAAGCCCCTTACAGAAAAGCCAACCTTTCAGTCTTGGAAAGCACAGTTTGAAAGGTTAAGTCACTTTGGCATTTGAGATGAAACAACTATCTTAACTTTTCCCTTTGCCAGTTCCCTACTAGAACTGGTCACAAAGTCTAATTTACACTTTCCTTACCAGATGAAAAACATTTGTTGGAATACCTTGGTTAAACGTGCACTAATTGACTATGTGCAAAATACAATTTACTTTGACAGTTTAAATCATGTTATTTCCCAAAATTTGAATTCTACATTATTTTTAAGTTAAGGTAAATACCTCTTAAAGTATTAGCAAAATTTTGGAATGACTGCCAGTGTTTCATTCCTTTACAGAATACATTTTTCAGAGACAAAACAACCTTTTGATGAACTGAATTCATTAACATAATCCTAAAGGAAAAAAATATGCATATCAGTCCTACCCATTGAGAGACACTGTATAGGAGAAGTTGTTACAAACAATTAACAAAGATTAATTTTATTTTAACTTTACTCCCTCCATCCCAGTTACCCTTTCATCAAGAGTAACTGCAATAACTTTTAAATTTGATAGGTCAAATTAAATAGGAAGAAAAGAAAACTTCCTCTGGCTCTTTCTCGTGTTGCTTGTCTTTAAGAGGCTTTCTGACTATAAAGAAAATTACTTTAACCTAATCCTATTTTGAAGGGGAAAAATAACTGTTGGGCTATACTGCCAGACTTCTTGGGTTAATAATGAGGACAAGCCCTTCAAAACAGACGTAAAATACACAACAACTTACTACAGAAATGATGTTAATTCAAATCCAACTGTGACAGCTCAGTGCTATCAGGCAGATGTCTTCTCACCTCCACAGCTTTCGCATCAGTCTCTGTGTCTATATATATATGCACTTAAAAATAATTAATGCGTTTCTTTAACAGAAACTACAGTTCAACATTTGCAGGGTGTTTTAGGCCAGGAAGGATGATGACTACAAAGGTGAGGGAGATTTACATTACATTTGGCTTTGGATCTCACAAAACTACCTTTCAGTGGAAAATCATCTCTGTTCTCCAGGGTGCATAATTTACTTGTCTTCACAAAAGGCAGCTGACGCTAACATTACAAATACAAGGCTCTGAGTCTCAGTTACAGGAATTAACTCCCTTTGGCCTGGCTGGATTTTGTTCCCTAGCCTTGCTGCACCCGCGTGTCAATGCAAATTCTGAACTCAGTGGGAACGGAAATGGTAGCAAATGTTGGGTTATTGGTAAAATAGCTTTGTTTATGTACACATACACACACACAGAGCTCTCCTCAAGAGAACTCAGTTAATGTGATTTACAAATGTTCACTTTTCAGAAAACTTGTGTTGCATCTCTCTAGTACCAACTGTGCCCAGTCCACATTACCTTACTGAAAAAACATCCAGGCAAGAATCTCAAAACCACAAGCAAGCAAAATGAGATCCATGGCGTTCTACCACAGAGATAGCATCGTCTATAGTAACGAGCTGCAGCCTGCAAAGTGTGCATGTCCCAGCACACAGTGCACCTCTGCAGCATGAAAATTCAGAAGGCTGCATGAGATCTGCTGCATTTTACAAACACCAGCAAGTAAACACCATGCTTTCTGTAGAGTTTCTATGTCATTGCCTTAATGTAAATCTGGGTAAAAACAGATTCTGTTTGCATAATACAGGAAAAAGTGTATTTCCAACTAAGCCAAAAGAGACCCCAAATAATCTAATCCAGTCAGCTTTAAGTCATGAGGACAGGAAAACTAATTTTTGCAATTATCCACAAAAGCTGTATAGTTTAAAATAACTGATATTTCCGAAGTGAGATGCAACACATGAATGCTGTTAGATCTCTTAATACCTGGCATTGCCTTTTACCTTTGTATGTATTAAAGCAATGGAATATAACTTTGTGATGATACTGAATTTTCTGTTTTTCCTTCTCCATGCACATGCATACACACGCACTCCTTCTCCCTCCAATGGTACTTGCACAGTTAAAGTGTTCCACTGATTAAAAGTCTGAAAAAAAATTCGTTTTTTCCTCCTCTGCTTTCACACAAGCACCTAGAAGAATAAAATGAGTAGGAACGGTTCTGCTAATGATTCACTTTGCTTCAAAAGTCATCACATCAACATCTCCATTTTCATTTCACATCCACTCCCCAGCTGGTGCACGCAAGTGACCAGCACACAGGACAGTCCATTAATGAGAGGAGGAAAACAAAGAAAGAAACGGTTAAGGGAAGACTGCAACTAATTTGTACTCACTTTTCAGCACTTTTTAGAAAATACATTCCCACAAACAGGGATGTATTAAACATTATACGCTTTCTCACAGAGGAGGACAAAAATACTTATTTTTGGTGCAAAATGACAGGGTATATAAATGATGGCTCTGTTTGTCTTTGGAATTAACAGCATAACCACAGTATCTGAGCTGTAAATATATGCAATTAAGAAGTGAAAACTTGAACTTTCTTCTGAATTTTTTAAAGTAGTCTTACCAAAGACTTTAAGAACAATGTCTCCCCGACAGTTTAATCTTCTGACAATCTCTAGGCATTCAAACCTGTCCTATTCTATATATTCTGCTGTACAGCAATAATAAAATTAATTTTTAGGGCTAAATGGTACTGATATTTGCCTTGACTCATACCTGCAGCTGCTAGAGACTGACTTCTATGGTACCAGTCCTGGCAAGGCCCTGGCATGCTGGGCTGAGGGCTCAGGAGAGCTCTCGGTACAACATGGCAGTCCAGTCTATCCTACATGAAGAAGCCAACGTAAATCAGCATCTCGCTATGCCTTGGCTTCTTAGAGCTTCCATGTTCAAAAATTAGAGAAGAAAACCCAAACCTATTTGCCCTTCATTAAGACTGTTTTTTGGAAAGCTTAATCACTTACTTCAGTAACTTTAAAAAGAGAAATCTAACAGGAAAAATCTCTCACCTCGGTATCTCCTATACAGCAGTCCCCAAAGAAGTGAATTCTACAGCTGTGTTGTGTCGGCTTATAGGCAAGAAAATGAAAGGAGAATAGGGAGACAGGCTTGTAAAACACATATTGCAAGTACAAAGTTAGCTCCTAAGTGGCATGTTAGCCTTGGGGGCTTCCTCAGGCCCTGAAAAAAACCAGAGCAATTAACAGATAAACGAGCTGAATTTTGTTCGCTTGTTTGGGGCATGCATTTTTCTTTTTTTGGTCGGGTTGTTTTTGTTGTTGTTTATTTTTTGATGCTCAAGAACAAAGATAATTCATAATTTGCAGATTTCCTAAAAAGCCAAGGCAGCCCAATAATGTGACATTGTTATTTGTACTTGTTAACAACAGCAGCAGCAGCAGTAACAAAATACTGGAAGAGAAGAGACAGTAGGGAAAGGAATATGATGTTTCCTTTCTTCTCCAGCATTTGGAAAATGGCCTGTAGGGAAACACTACTGATTATTTTTCATAGAAAAAAACCAACAGAAACCGTGCCTAGTCCCCCACCACTGAGGATTAGCTGCTCAGAGAAAAGATTTTTCATTTTCACACATGCACACGCTTCCACACACGCTTGGTTTAGATAAATTTGCACAAGCTGCTTTAACTAAACTGATGGGAAGCTTGGCTGCATCTGAAATACATGGTAATTCTCATGGACAAGAGGGTGGGTACTGCATGCATGTTGTTCGGAATTAGACAGCAATTTAGGACATCAAATTGATCTGGGATGAGCAACCCTGCTTTTATTCAGTGACTTACTATGAAGCCACCGATAGTGTGGCCATGGCAATAAACTTGGGTGCACGTGTGGGCGCAGGTGAAAGAAGCAAGAGGACGGACTTTGATTATTTTCTCTTTTTAGATTTTAATAAAATAATTTTAATTTGAGCATGTGTAGAGCCATTTAATTGTCCGGTCTGGTTCATATGAAAGTGTAATTCACCTTTTCGTCCTCCTCCCCCTTCATTTGTTCCCTCTTTCCATGCCTCCCTTATAGTCAGATTTGACAAAATGTGAAAAGTTTATTATAACATCTTTCGGAAGTTGCATAAGAAATACCTCTGAAAAAACTCCATGACTATGGAATCAGGGCTCAGGGGGAGATCATTTCACTCACCGTGGCTCACTCTGTTTTAACGTTCAATTTTTCATTTGTAACTACACTTACATTTCTGCAACAATACATTTAAAAGGAAAAAATAAAAAGAAAGAAAAAAATGATAATTTCCAGCTCAGCAAGTGCCTTTTCTATTGTTTGCCAGATTTAAGCCAAGCTCAAAAAAAACCAATGGTGGGTTTAGGATAAAGAGTCCACTCATCCTCCGCTGGTAGAAAAAGTCCAGTGGGATCAAATCGTGGGAGAAAAAGGAATAATATCCTTGGAAATTCAAATACAAGCCTGATGAGTTCTTTGAGACATGACTAAACTGCATTTCTAAAGAGACTTTTACAGACTTATACTTCTACTGTAAGTCACATATGTTCTCTATTAAATGTAACAAAATAAGCTTTAATCTTTGTGATAGTCAAATGTTGTAATATGTGAGACTGTAATCTTCTCTAAGAATCTTTCTGCTATTATACACATTTTGAAGGTATTACACACTTTTTGAAGTACTCATAGTTGCCTTCCCCCTCTTGACTACACAGTATGTACATTTTGCTTAATTTTAGAAGTATTCCTGTTTGCATATGGTATTCCCAAGGAAGATTAATAGATTCCTACAAAATACATAATTCAGCTCTCTCTTGCCATTCTGCAAATACTACCAACTGTACTTCAGTACACAATTTTTGAATATCTTAAAACTCATACTTCACATTTTCCAGTCAAAAAAAAAAAAAAAAAAAAAGAACCCAAACCAGTTTCATGGCACTCCATGTAACTGTCTTGAAATTTTTGAGTTTGTGCAGTCTGTTATCAAATTTAAGGTAAGTATGCGAGAAAGGATTTTCAGAATAGTTCCTATTTCTGTAAATACCATTTTATTAATTAATACTTCACCATTAGAAGCTAAAAACCTAGGCTCACATTAAATTCTTACGCAGGTTTTCGACAGATGAAGAAATTAAGATACCAATCTTCAAGTGAAATGTTCTTCATAGGAAAAAATTAGTTGCTGCACTTAGAACTCTCAGTGCTTAAGAGCAGAAAGCCTTCATCCTGGACTCCATAAAAATGGCAACCGCTGTCCAAGCCCAAAAAATACTGTTCATCTTCTTCCATAAACGAAAAGATCCCAGTTCCATTCCTGGATGCACTGTGTAGCCTGTTTATCCCCGCACTGCTCGGAAGCAGCGGGCTGCATGGCTGCTGCCAGGTGTGGGCCTGTGGGACTCCTCTCCTGGAGTCTCGCAGCTCGGAGGAGCCGTGTCCAACACGCAGAAGGCAGAGAGAACCATGCCCACCTGTCACCGTGCATTTTCCAATACATTTAGTTATCAGTAAATCCAACCTGGATGCTGGGGCAATCTCCTATCTTCCCTTCTAGTTTCCTGTGGAACCTGTCATGACTGCAAGTGTCCGGGACTTGGGTTTTCCATCTCATCTGAATGACAGGGCCAGCAAAAGGTGCATTGTCCCCCGATACACTGCAGGGGCATTGATTCTGCGCGGGTTTAGAGAGAACAGTGTCACCTACTGAATCACAAATACCACTTGCTAGAGCAGTTTTTCTTCTATGTGTCACATCTAATCAGCATAGCACAATTCTCACAGCTGCTAGGAAGGCTGATAACATTTTCTTTCAAGGAACTAAAATTTAATTTTATTCAGGCAAGATACTAGCATTGCTGGAAAGAAAGGCTTTTAGTGAGATTTGGAAGAGCATTAACAAAATGTTATAGGGCCATATGGCCTTCAGTAATCTGGCCAAGCAAAAGACCATTTAGGGGTAGTTCAAGATGTGGAGGGAGTTTCATCACAATGGGAAGATCTCTTTGTGAGAGTGCAGAGCTGATGAATGCAGAGATGGGTGACACATGCTGTGGCATATCCATGCTGCTCACCAGATCACTTCTTTATTTTTTAAATACCCAGGATTTTTTTTTAGATTGAATTTGCTATTCAAAACAACTTAACATGAATGTTCTTTTAGTATTAGCAATAAATTTGCACAGCCTCCGTGCAGCGTGGAACACTGAATCCATGTGGCTAAAAAACTGGTTATGCAAGCAAGGCATATGCTTGAGAGGATGAAGAAAAATTGGCAAGATACAGCTTGCCAAGGCATGCCACACATTAGTCTACTTTAAAACTGTTAGGAAATTTCAGCATTTGCAGTTCAGTTTTCTCTACAGATATACAAAACGGGAAGCATCTTCCTTCAAGAATCATCATGAGATGCCCTCCCCTCCCCACTTCCCTCCTATTTTGATCACATCTTCTCTTTGGAATTAGTGGCCAGCTTTCTCAGATGGTGTTATCTCCGAGCTAAGGAACACGATGTTGTTTATTATTTAAAATTAGGTATTAAACAGAAGCAAATGTTTCTTTGTAAAGCAATAACTGCATGTTTGTGCAGCATACAGCACTGTTCTTGGAAAGGGCTTAAACCACTGAACAAACACGTAAGAGAAAGATTGCACACATGCCATATTATTTTAAAGAATTGATTTACCATAAATTGTCTTTTTTTTTTTTTCTGAACTTGTGTTCTGATTTTTTTTCAGTTGCAATCCAGGGTATTGGAAGAGTCCAGGGCAGAATGGACAGTACTAGAAATTTTAAGGAATCAATATCGCCTACAGTGTATCTTAAGTATCTCTCTTACAATGACTAGAGAAAATATGTTGTGTGTTTATAGCATGAAAAAACCCTAAAATACTAGAAAAATGTTAGTTCCTTATTTACAAGTAGTGCAGAACATAAATATTAGGCACTGACCCAATTTGTTAATGTTTATCATGGCCTGGTGAAGTATAAAACCTTCTCTGGAAAAAGGAGCTAGAAACAAACCAGAAAAGGAATAAAGGGGTGTAAGACTTGTCTGGAAAACACACAGGAATTATAATAAACGAAAAGATGAAACATGATACTAAATCGCTGAATATCAATATTTACATTCCTGTCTTTCTTACAACAATAAAATTTCCAGGAACTTTTAGAAAAATCGTAGATTTTCACTACATTGAAAAAAGTTAAAATTACGCTCAAATAATGAGCTGTTAAAAATCCTCTTCAGTATATCCAGACTGTATTCTTCCTCCCCAAGGTTATTAGCTTGCTGCAAACCTCCACCAATGCAGTTAGCATAATTACTGAGCAGTGTTATTTTTAAGCTTCTGCTTTCAAAGTGACCATATATATGCAGAATGTTGCACCTGGAACCCTGTGAGCAAAATAGGAAAAACAAAACAAGCCCACAGTATTTGAGATTAAAACATTTCATTCGACCAAATTCCCATCTCCCCAAGTTGCTTCTGTGTGTTTTTTTTATTTTAATTTTTTTGAAGAGGTAAGTTAATTTCATTAATAGTAATGATGTAGATCTTCTTTCTCCTCCCACTCTTCCATTATCATTCCTTTGAATACAGATGCACCAGTTACTGTGAAGCAGCGGTTTTTCCCCAAACTTTTCTGGAGTTTCACTCAACTGTAACTCCATCAACTTATACTCCATAAAGCAAAGCAAAGCGCAGAGCATCTTTCATTATGATCTCATTATTTTCTCTCCCGGTATTTGTTCACAGGAGACAATACCGACCCCATTTAACGTTTTGGGGGGCTGCAAAGCTATTATCCTTGCTAAACATTCAGCAAACATGTAATTTACTTGGCAGCATTAGACAGAGTTCAAGCTCTTGCTTGGCATGCAGTTAGCATCCCCAGTCCATGACATTTCCATGCAAAGCAGGCTTCCTGAGAAGTAAACTAATGCTAATCAATAGGTCTGACTCAGTGAAAAGCCTTAGACTGATAAAAGAAGGCATCAAACATGAAGACAGATCATTACCTCGTCTAGCAGCTGTCTGTCATTTCTAGCGAGGTGCAAAACTTTTTCTGAAAACATCACTTTAACTCAGTTCAAACTGAAACACCATTTCAAATGCAAGCTCTGTAGGTGTAGTGCCAGTGTTTTACTAAAATTGGTCAGATCTCATTTTGCAACTGCCAGAAACCATTGTTACTAGCACTGCTCAAAATACATCCACAAAGGCTGTTTAAGTCTCTACAGGGAGACATTTGGATACTCCCTTTAAAGTCAGGTACTTTAAAGGTTAAAATAATAATTTTTAAAAAAAATCTCTGAAAAGGCAAAGAGTTTCTTCCTATATAAAAGGCTGTAGTCAAAACTGAAGAAGTTTTCTGCCTTTGCTCTATATAACAGGTGTTAACAGAGACAGCAGTTAACCCTTAAGCCCACATTCATTCCTGACAGAAGTATTTACTTCAGTGAGTTTTCTGGAGCACAAATTAATTCGGCTCCCACTGTGAATAATAGCCTATCAGTGGAATATTTAAGATATTTAAAATTTTTATTAAGAATTGAAAGGAGCTATATTAACATTTGGAAGGAAGGGGAAAAAAGCTTGCATGAAATCCTACCTCTTTTACAAAAGATTTCTTTATGTGCCAAAGTCATACTGAAAGCTGGTATCAAGTCAGAGTCATAGCTAGCTTTGAAAACAGTACCAGTAACTCTAATAATCATGTTGAACACCCAGCTTCGCCACCTTCAGAAAGCCTTTTGGTTTGTTGTAACTTAAGCCTCTATGTCAGTTGACAAGCACCTTCACAGAAATAGCCAACCAAAACTGAAGTTTTGCAATATAAAAATGATGTGCAGTTCTCGCGAGGGAGAATTTCACACGTGTATGTGCCTCAGACTGCAGTCAGCTTATTTTAATGAAGCCTTCCCTCTCAAAAGAAAACATACACAAACCTCAAGATGTGTCATGATTTTTAGAATATGAGCACTGGAGGTCACGGATGTTGAAGTATGTACTTGTGAAATACAGGCTGTTTTTGCAAACGCTCATACAGCAAGGATATTCCACCTTCTTCCAAGGTCAGATATTTTTAGCACCCCTACGCACGAAGCCCTGTCTGTTAAAACATTATAGTAGGTCACAAAAATAGGATCAAAAGTTAAGATGTGAATATTAAGGTTGCTGATGTCAACTCAGATGTGGTCTTCTTTCCCTGTCACCTCCCAGTCGTTCATGTCCTACCTAGTCCTGCTGCCTTTCCCACGTGAATCTTCTTGGCCTTAATCTCAAGGCAGATCAAGAGGCTTCACTCTCCTCTCCTCTGGACAATTCCTGTCTCTACAGCTCCCAGCCTCTGTTTTCCCTGCCCAACCACCCCTGGGGAACCAGGCCCTGTGCTCACCCTGTGCTCAGACAATGTCCCCTTGTCCTCCTCCTCTCTGTCCAGCCTTCGCTGCCTTCCCCTAAAGCCAGCATCACCTCCAGTGCTGAGGTCCCGCTCACTCCTGCCCTACCACAGTGCAGCTCCAGCCTCCCCATGGCTCCTCAACAGACCCTGGCTTCTCCCTCCTACTTCTGTCCTTTCCTTCAGCCGGTCGTCCTCTCTTCTCACCTCCATAATGGGTTTCCTCCCTTCCTTCTGTTGCTAAGGACCTTTCTGTGCCACGTCCTCAGCTCAGTCTTGTGCCTCACCTCTGCTTTCAGAGCAGCCTGCTGTCTCCCTTGCCAGGCACAGCCCGGGGCTGCTGGTGAAAGGCTCTTTGAGCCTCTTTAGCTGCACTCCAGGGCTGAGCAGGCGGCGTTACCAACTCACATCTGCCAGGTGTGGTAACAGGGGCAGATTTACGGCACTGGCAAGTGACCTACCCCGCACGCCCCGTGCGGCAGCAGTCAGTTCGTTTTTAACTATCTGCTAAAAATAATGGGACTGCAAGGTCTGTTTAAAGAGAAGAGGTTGTGCTATGGTGGGGGTTTTTTGGTGTCTAAAAATATTCTTTAAACCCATTTGTTTAAAAAAATGAGCTGGTTTTGTGATATTTTCAACATTTAAAAAAACTATCTGTAAGCAAAACTTAAAGCAGGCTTTTACAGTAGGAAATGTCAGACACCCTGAATATTAGTGCTATCGCGCCTGCCCATAATAATTTCCAAATCAAATTTAGATTCTGTGATATATCTTTACCTAAACAGATTTCCATAACCACCAACCAGTAACTCTTCTTTTAATTTAGGAGTGCTGTTAGATGAATTTGTTCCCAGACTCAGACTATGAGGCTAGCATCCCAAGAGACACTCCCACCTCTTCCTGGGGATAAACAAGCTAGCCCTGGGAACATGAAACAAACAGCAAGAAACACTATTTGACTTTTATAAATTTTAATAAACTAAAACACAGGATTGAAAGCTTGAGATCTTTTTTATTTACTATTACCCTGCAGTGAAAATAGGGGAGAAAGGAGGGGGTGTGTTTTTTGCATATACTTTAAATATATAAATGTACCATTTTTGTCATTCAATACCCTTTCCATCTACCTTTTCCATTTACTTTGTTTTTTAAACAGTCTGACATTAGGCAAAAACCTAGTTTTCTCTCTTTTTTTTTTTCTTTAAATCTACAAGAGGAATTTATCTGCAGTGGGCTTCATAATCCTAGCAGATATTTTTCATGGTCATTCTTTGGTTTATGAATCAGGCAATTGGAAGTCAGTTGTGTCACTGCCATCGCCATTTTGATCACCACATGTGAGAAGCAACTGTTCTACTTTAAAAGACTTGTTCTGGAGTCTGCCCTCAGCACTGGACATCGCTTTTTACTACTTCCCTTCCACCATTTTTTCTAATATTATAAACATTAATCTCTATGCTTATACGTATGTCAGCTAAGTAAGCATTTTTTTACATTCCCAAATACTTAAGTTTAGAAAGGGTATTTGTAATTAAGAGGGCCGTCTTAGCTCATTTTATCATTGAACCACTAATACTTATTTTTAATGTACTGTTGTGTTACACAAATGTGTATGTAATGTATGTACTGCTGGATGGGAGAGGCCAAAGGGGAACATGGGGGTACCTTAACTAAGTATCTTGGAGACAGTAAAAGACAATAGATAACAAAAAAAATTCAGCCTATATTGTTGAGAATGGGTTTGTATCGGTTTTTGAAGTCCAGGAATTGCTCTGCTCTATCATATATATATGGGAAGTGAGGGGGGGCTGCAGATTACAATCGCTCCTCTGACCTTCCCCTTCCTGGGCTAAACAGTCAGAAAGGAAAACTGTGCAAATATAAATACCATTAGTAAGAATGCAACGAATCCCAGAGAAGGTCCTAAACTACTCCAGAGCAGGCTGGGCTTCCAGTGTCCCATACTGGAGTTTGTTTTTTCCTGAAATAGGCTTTCTCCAGCCATCTTTCACAGACTCAAAAACCCAGGGAAGAATAAAGAAGAGAAAGCTGCCATTCCAACATCAATACTTGAGCTGCGTTTTTCTCTCTTCATTCCCCCAGCTATCACTCCTCATTCACTCCACGTGGTGGAAGAGAGTATCAATCTCTTTGAACTTGTCTCCACTATTTCCAAAAGAGATGAGGGGCAGCAGAAGAAAGAAGAGAGAAAGGGAAGAAAAGAGAAAAAGAAAGAGACAGAGAGGACACATCAAGGTGAGTTACATTTCCACATCATTTATCCTACAAGAAAGCACATGCTTTAATCTACCCTGAGCCATACACAGGCATTGTCAGGGTTGCATTTTGTCTACAAAGCTAAAGAAGTAGCGAGTGTAAGATTATGCTGCTGTGTCAGTCTAGTTTGACCAGTTTCACAAGTTCGCTAGAAAAGGAAGTGTGACATTTTCATTTAGAAGAACATGAGCGAAGCTCAGAAACGTGGCTGGGCATGTTGGAGTAAATGGGATGGTGTTTTTCTGAGCAGGAGAGAGCCTTGTTTTACAATCAACTGGAGGTTTTAACAACCAATGACAGACTTGCCTGAATTTAAAATCTGAACGCAGAGAAACTTCACTTAAGATAGGGAGAGACAAAGAAGAAAGAGATTTTGAGAGGAAAAGAAAAGCTGTATTTGCCGCTCCATTTCCCTGATCCCCCCAGCTCACAGGTACAGTCCCACAGCAGGTACAGATACACCCCGGCACTGAGGAGCAGATGCCCTGTACCAGCACCTGCCTGGCACACGGCTCTGGGCCTCCCTCACGCTTTCTCCCTGTGGGTGTAAGCCGGAGCGTGTCCATACCGTGCCAGTTTTTAATCTGACTGCAGTATCCCAAAGACAGGAGTTTCAAAAGGACTTTCAGGGGGTAGAGTGCAGTGAGGGGAAGAGGAATGCACACCACGAATGTTCATGCGTGCTGCTGTTGTAAAGAACAATCAGTTACCAGCGGGTAACGTCTGTTTTCAAACCCCGTAATTACATTCACGAAGGACAAATGCAGAGAGCTCCGGGAACAAGCGCCATTCACGCTCACAAACCTGGTAGGGGGGTCCAGGAACAAACCTGTTGACATTGAAGATGCAAAGAGGGGCCTTGGCACTGGAAGCAGGTTAAAACCATACCTGTTGACAGCTGGGTTTAAGGGGAATTAAAAAGCCACTTTGCGGAGAAACTCTGAATGTGCTACAGGAGCACCCTGTCCAGCCTGCCTGGGAAACACCAGCAATAAGGGCCTGGATTTCTTTCAACTTCCAGAAAAGGTGATTGCAAAAGGACCATCACCTTCACAGTAAGATGAAATAAGCAAAGATTCTTGTGGATTGAAGGTCAGGCCAGAGAGCACGGAGGTGAGTTTATCCATCAGCACACAATATAACAATATAACTTTTAAAATAGGCTAGAAAGGCCTGTCTCTTTCACATCATCTTATCATCTGCTCCCTCAGTCCTGGGTGCTCACAGCCAAAATGTGATCCCTTGTTCAAAATCAAGTATCTGCTACAGAAGAACAGAGGAAGGGTTTCCAGTGTTGGGGCTGTCCAGCCCTGAGGAACAGACTTCCTTGCTGGGATGTGTCCATAAACTGAGATATCTCTGCATATTAAACGAACCAACCACTCCTCACAAATCAGGGAATAGTCTAAACGCAGGATTTTAGCTTTCATGTCTGTTTATGAAGCTGCATGGTTTAGAAGGGTTGCACAGAACCACACTGATTGAAAATGAAATCAGGACAAGACAACAACACATGGTCTAAAACCTATGCTGCTGCACAGCCTTTGAGCTACTGAATCCACATTCTCTACAATGATCTTTAAAGCCTGGTTGGAGGTAACCTGTTGCTTTTTGGCATTTATTGTTACACCTCCAGCTCTTAAGCCATAAAATGCTCCTACAGGAAGGCTGTAAGATTGATTGATCAAACAGCTATTCAGATTAAGTGAAAAAGACAGCGAATTCCCCTGAGGTGGGAACAGCTTTGTTAAGGTGCTCACTTGTAGCAGAAAAGGAGACAAGTTGGAATTAGAAATGGTTTTGCCCTTCCCAAGACGAAGAAAGCATCTGCAAGATGTTCTCACAGCTGTATGAAACCAGAAACCTCAAGATCAAAAGGCATCACCAGTCTTTTACCTCAAAAACCAGGAATCGGCGCAGCCAGGGTCACTATCCTGGACTCGAACTTGCAAATTTCGGTGCTTAGTTTTTCTAAATGCAGAACACATTTAAATCTGCTATTTCTCTTCATGAAATACCTGGTTTAGGTATCTCACACACTTTGTAGCGTATGAAAATTATCTGTAGGGCAACCTAGCATCAGCAAGGTGTTTCTCCTTATGTGAAGTAACACTAATGAAATTCTCAGACAGGGCTAAAATAAAGTTGTGGGGAGACAACATGTAGAGAATGACTTCTGGTAACAGCGTGCTGGACCCTGAGCCTGACATTGCATGTGCTCCTCGAAAAACTTGGTCTCCAGGGAATAAAATCAGTGCGCACTTACTACAAAGAATCACTGCAGGGAGAAGATTATATATAAAAATGTATTTATTCATATTTAATCCACATCACTTCCCAAGGTACAAAAAATTTTAACAGTTTGGGAATCAGATGCTATAGATAATAACATAATAATCAAGGACAGCAGAAAGGATGTCAGAAGTCGACCAGTACTGAAATATCGAATGTTGCATTATGAATGGTTTCCAAAACTATTCTGTACAGATAGCTACACCTAATCTGCAGAAAAATTAAAGACTGCTATATTTTACGAACCTTATTAGTTACAGATGAAACGTACCTATGAAAAAAGTGTCAGTAACATAAATTGTGTAAATTAAAATGATCAGAAGACAAACATGACAGGAAAGACAGCTAAATAAGAGAAGGGTCAATCTGGCACAAGCAGAAATGGGTAAAAACTCCCAATAACAGCTGTGCTTAAGCTGGAAGTGAGAAGAAGTTCCTAAGTAATGGCATGACCGTCCGGGCAGGGAACTGAATGCAAGAAGGTCCCTGTTTGGAGAAAGAGCACTCCATGTGCTGTGCACAGAACCCAGTAACAGATCTTGTGGTGATCTGTGATTACAGCATAAAGGTTCCTCATCGGTCCCAGCTGCAGAGCTGTTCCATCACCAGGAGGTGGGCCTCTGTGTGTTGCTGACCTTGTCATGTTTATTTCAGAGCGCATATACAAGCAATAGCAAATTAACTGAGTTTCCTTGGTTTCTTTCTCTTCTTCTCTCTTATTTTTCCCTTTTTGTTAGGGGTGGAAAAGGAGGTAGAAGGGTACGAAGGCAGCAGAGAAAAGACAATCTAGAAGACATTTTAAGCAAACACAGAAACATAAACCTTGAATTACACGTATTAGTTCCAGTATAGAATATGGTTCCCTATATGTCTTCAGGCAATTTTTTTTCAAGGAATATCGAAGTGATACATGCAACTGTCTGTCCTTCCTCAAAGGCATGCTGCAGTCACAAATGGATCCTCGTAAAATGTTGTGAATGGTGAAAAGATCTGTGTTTCAGCCTTAGGCTAAAAACTGAATCTATTTCTACTGTATCAGTTTCTTTTAAAATATCAATAAATGCCACAAGTCCTGGGTGACTTTCTTGCAAGACTTGATGTTTCTGCTTCTGTTCCTCCATTTACGCTATTATATTTCAGGCTAAACACATTTTGTTAATTACGCAGCAGGATAGGATACGTCTTCCATTCACAAGCTTTTAATTAAAAAACAAACACAGCAATAGGTAGGTTTTTCTAGTCATTTAAGCCTTTAAGCTCGGTCAAAGCCTGCCCACCAAATGATGCAATTATGTTTTATTTCCCTGCACCTACTTCTTCACTGCAAAAGAAAAGCTGATGATAGAGATTTTTTTTTCATACACTGCTGAGGAAGGAGCAACTGTAAGGCTACAAAAAAAGAGTGCTCTCGTGGCTCAGAGTGCACCAAACACAAACACTGTAACGCATCCCGGAGTTCAACTGTAAGAACGACCCATACAAACACGGGAACATCAAAATGCCACTATAAAATACGTGACAAACACTACCTTCTGCCTTGATGTAAACTGCAAACATGTGGTCATTTTCTTACTGAAATCAGTTTTCATCACGCTACATTTGGCGAGAATCCTGGGGCAGGCAGCACTCAGACACGACCACTGCCAGACCACATGGCCAGCTTATGGCAGGTCACAGAAAATTCCATGAAAGCTCTGGGATGCATGCACTGGTGTTAGCACAATGGGAGAGAGGTTTCACAGAAACATCTGCAAGGCCAGGGATGGTGACGAAGAATTAGCCAATATTAAAAAGCTGTTGTACCTAGGTGGTCAACAGGAGACACACTATTTATTCCTCCACCACATGGGAAACAAAATTACCTGACAACTTCAGCAACTAATACCTCATCTTCTATCTCTCCTTCATCAGCAAGATCAGTGAACATATTTCACTGTGCCTTTCCATGTTCACATCCTAATTTTCACCCTCCATTTTTTCTCAACAAACTTCTGCTGCTAGATCTCAACTCAAACTCTTCTCCCCAAGAAAGCCCTTTGGGCTTCATTGGAGCTCAGACTATTCCCATCCTCCCTCATCTACCCCATCAGCCTTCTTCCTCAACCCTTCTCCTCCTGTGGCTTCCCGTTATCCATCTCCTCCCACTGATAAGCCCACCTCCAGTAACTTCTTCTGTGTGCTCCTGGGAGAGCTTCTTCTCATCTTCTGTCATCTCTCCAAGAGAGACCTGTGAGTCTTGGACCCAGCGTTTCACACCGAAGACTGATTCCTTGGGGAAAGGAATACCACTGAGCCAGGAAGACAACTGAGGTAAGGAGAAGGCAGCCAGTATTTTTAGAGAAACACGTCACTGTCAAGCTGTATTTGTATAAATCCTCCACTTTTCATAACAGACTCTCCACAGAACACGGCATTTCACAGAGCACTTTAAATTTAATCCTTGGCACTGATAGCCAAGTAAAAGCCACTGTCAGAGCTGCTGCTCCCATTCCAGTCGCACCTTAAGGACAGAAGATGATGACAAAAAAGGCACATGGACAAGCCCCCAGTGGGAAAAACCTCTTGCACACATATGAAAAGATGTACTGGGAGCCATCAAGTCACTAAAAGGGAACAAAATAATACATTCTTTTAGGAAGCTATTTTCAGTGGTTTTTAAATTTCTTTATTAGTTAAATAGAGTATTTCAACATCTGCAGTGTATATTAATATAAATTCTATTTCAATGGTAGGAAATTTCAAGACATTCTGAATTATTCGATTAATCCAGAAAAAAACTCTCATATCAACAGATTTTACCATGCCTTCCTCTTGCATCCATTTACATACCTCTAAAATATTACTGTTTTAAACTCCTAAGTCCTGATATTGAAGTGTTTAACAAAAAAACCCCACTTCTACTGAATAAACATAAGAACTTATATCTCAGTATGAACTATGGCACTGCTTCCACAGTGCTATAATAATTAGAGTTAACATAATGAAAACCTAGTAAAAAGACTATAAATTCACCATATGAGCACATATGGATGTGAAAAAGGAAATCAAACAAGTTCTCTGAACTAAAATTAGAGTCAAAACAGAACAGTGTCCCACAGAAATAGCACAAGCCTAAAAAGTCTATATAAATTTACTATGCCAAATCCAATTTTATCCAACGTTCCGTTTCATCTATCCATATTTCCACAGTGTATTTAAGGTATTGAGAGCTTAACTGTTCATGTAAGTCTGGACTGCAGTTTAGCTACTTGAGATAGATTTTCATGTTTGAAGCAAACCAGAGCTGGGCTCATTGCAGAGCTACAAAACCATGGAGCTCATCCACCAAGTTGTGAATGTGATTTTCCTATGCAAGCTTCTGCTCCCGGTATTTTGCACTGTGTGCTCTATTTATGCTTGCTCTACAACTGAGTCTTCCTTTCTGAGGGTTTCAACACAATGATTCATTTAAAGTGTACCTCTGAAGAGGGATCTCATCATAAAAAAGGAGAGCAAAATCCATTTATTCTCTGTTATTGTATATGTATTCATTTAAATATCCTTTTAAAGCAATTCATCTGTGAAGATGAGCCACCTCTCAGCTCAAATAAAGACATTTGTGAATACCATATTGGTTTTCCTCTGCAACTTTGGTTGTATAAAAACTTTGGTGTAAAAAGCTTGTGGCAGAGCTCTGAGCAGTTTTTGTTTTGTTCTCTTTATGCTGCATCCTCCACGTCAGTTCAACTTGCTGTGTCCTGCATCTTCTCATACGTCATATGCACGGAAGGAAGGTCACATCAACCACTGATTGGGGAATCAAATCAAGCAGTAGCACGTATCCACTTTGCTTCTGGACTGCCTCAGAGGTGTTTGTTGCAACTGATGCAAATCATTAGACCAGGATTCTGTTGAATTCTCAGGCACCTCTTTTTTGGGATAGAACCAATTTCTTCGGAGCTGTTTAATTACTTTGTGACTTCTGAGATGTAGCTTTTTTCCTTCTTTTTTTTGGGAAGTCATCAAATCAACAGAAATGCTACACAACGACTGAGGCTGTTGCAAGAGAATGTGGTGGCTGAGGATGTGCTGGTTCTGCTGACTGGGGAGCCATGACAGGGACCAAGCCAGTTAATCACTCCAGTCTACATCTTCCTTTTTATTGTCCAGATGCGCGGCAATCCTGTATTTCACAAAATATCCAGGTCCTCTTTAATATAAGAAAGAGCTGCCACTCTGGAGAGATGACTGAAGATTCCATCCCTCACCTACCGCTGGACAATTTTACAGCGTTTCAGCTCTTACGCTGCTCTGCCGTGCGTACGCTCCCCCGTCATCTTTCTATTCCTGTTCTCTCTCTGAACTTATCTTCTGCTGCGTCTCCTGTTCTCAGCAATCCTCCTCTCAGACCTTCCAGGCTCAACGACAGATTTTGTGCACAAAAGGCTGTAAATTTTTAGGGCAGGAATTATCTCACTACTTTTGTTAGTTAACAAGCTATGTACCCTCGATAGGGGATGAAAGTGCAACCTACTACATGGTTTTAAATAACCACTATACTCATAAATTATTTGTAACAGCAATAATACGCCTACACCAAAAAGCAGTAGGAAAGATCACATACAGTCGTGGTCTCTCACAGTCGTCGGTGCCATCTGGAGCTCCAAGCGGCTAACTCTGCTCAGCAGTCTGTGCGCAACGAGTTGCACGACATGCAGAAAAATATTCCAGGACTTCACAGTTCCTCCCCAAGTAACACATTAATAATGATCTTCCACCCATAGCTAGCACTTCAACTGCGAACACGCTGCTGTTGACGGAGGCACAACAGGTCAGTTGGGAGGAGAGCGAGCGGCTTTGTCCCCGGCACAATGCCCCACAGCCGCCGCACATGCCCCTCGCTCGAGTTGCGTGTGCTCTGTCATTATCCTTGCTGCCAGCTCCAGTGGGACCGCTCAGAGGCTACGGCAACTCTCCAAGGTCCACAGGCCTCCGGGAGGGGACAGGCCACCTTCTGATCCACAGCCGGGATGAATGGATTAGCGGCGAGCCGAGCCAGCTGCCGCAAGCTTTATCAGCACGCAGCCCCGACAGATGGGAGCCCACTGGAGAAGCCTCCTGCTGCAGCCTGCGTGGCCCTCGCGCCGGCCTTCTGCTCACCCCGCGCTCGCTGACACGAAAGCGGACACAGAATATGCACAAGGGGCAAAATCACATTTAAAAATACACACGCCCTGTTTGGGACGCTGCTCAGGTTAAGCAACAGCAAGCGAGCTGCTCTGGGAGCACAAGCTGGTTCACTGCAGTGGAGCTACTTGTGGTAAAATGCTTCATTTTGGTTTGGATTTGCAGTTGGTCGGATTTCTGACAGATGATGTTTGTTTCCACCAGAACCGAATTACCTGCTGACATTAAAACTGGATCATGACTGTAGTAAGAGATACACAAAAGACAGAAGAGACTATTAACTGCAGAGATGAATTCAAACTAATTGACTTTCTCCTGAGCTATCTATCCATATAAAAGTCATAGGTATCAGAAAAAAAGGCGTACCCCAACTCAGTCCAGTGGAAACTGGGGCTTCCGTGTTTCAGACAAGGCAGGTAATGTCCATTTGACTTTTAAGTCATGAACCTTGCGCTTGCTCCAGAAATATTCGATATATTATCTGAGGCAAAGGGTTGCAACAAGATCAAAAACATTGACAGTTTTTATTGTAGCCATCAAAAATCTTTTAAAATCACAGAAACAGAAAACTGTTGAAAAAGGGAAAACACCTACCTAATTACTACCAGAAAAAAAAGACACTTTACTGTTGACCACACCGCACTGAAGTGCTACACTTATGAACAGCAGTATTAAAAAAAAAGGAAACCCTATTGCTTCTATTTAAGAAAGAGCCTCTCTTAACAGATCGTTACACAGCCAGATAAAAGCTCAGTGGAGTCAATGGCAGCCTTTGCATTCATTGCAAGGGACTCTGTACCAGACATTACATATCAATACACATAAGTTTCTCTCATATTACATCTCGCAAGTCTACAATTCACTTAATCTTCTCTGAGCACAAATGTGAACAATATTTAGAAAGAAATGCTACAGAGTTTGCCAGCCTTGTGTGTAAAAGTCTCAATTTTCCCTGTGTCTTGCTCCTGGAAAGGCGTGTCACACAAACCTGTAAGTCCGAAGCTGTTATGCTGAAAATTTTGCAACTCAAAAAAGCTGCCAATCTCTGAGCAAACGAAGTATCTAGAATTTTATTTGCACAAGCTACGCCTGTGCACTGTGGACAGTATAAACCTTAATTTATGTTCTTATAGGTAATTTCCTATTAGAACTCAAAACCAACTTTATGACAACCGAGAATCATTTATATCAGCATTCTTGATTTATGCTAGTAATCTCAAAAATATAGTCCCAAACCAGTTAATGCAGCTTCAACCTCATTTCCCAACTTCCTTAATTTCAAAACATATTTAGTGCACAAAAGTGAAAATATAACATTCAGAAAAAAGAAAGCTAGTAACAAGTACTGCAATGAAACTTGTTTGAACTTTCATTGAGCCGAGATGTCTACAAGAATTTATAAATCGTACCTCCAGGTCAAAATTGGCTGTTTTATTTACATTTAAACACAGTGATTTTGGCACTCTAATATAAGTACATGTTGAGGACAACTTTTTTATGATGTATTTTCCAAAAATTAAATTAAATAACTGTCTTCAATATATGAAAAACAAGACTACAAATATATTTAGGCAGTATCCAACAGTCTTAAGCAAAAGTGGCCAGTACCTACTTCTAAAGAGAAATTGACATTGCTTCAGCAAATTACATCAAAATGTATACAAAAAACTTATCAAGTATCTCCTGAAAAATAAAACCCGTTTCTCATTAAGGATTTCCAGTAGGCATTAAGTCAAGATAAGGAGGTAAAGAGCTGACTGTCTTCTTAGACCAGAAACAGCAAAATTCTTTATAGTATGCTCGAAATCAAAAGCAACACTTAAATAAATAAAAACACAGGCATCCATTGCATAAGTAAACAGCATTTGAAAATAGCGTATTTATAAGAAGAAACAGTCTTTCAAAAACTGTTTTCAACAAAAAAATGCGTTAATCACAAAAACAACAAACCAACCAACCAATAAAAGCTGAATGATGGAGTTCTCCCTAAACTCTGCATTGTTGTATTGCTGCAACATGGTCACTTCTGTATCAGGAAACACAAAGATAGAGGTGCTGTCAAGATACTCTTGTTCTTTGTTATCAGTAGGGGAATTTGTTTTAAAAACTTAATTACTTAACGCCCCCCCCTAGAACTGATAAAGACCAGTTAGAGAAGGTAAACAGTGATTAGAAAGTCCCACACTTACACTTGTGGGTCTTCATCAGTTAAGCCCTAACACCGTGTTTCATAAACATATTTAGAAATTCTGTGTGTGATTTACAAAAGTAGTTTCTGGTATGTGGCTGAACACTCATGACTAAGTGGTTTCTGAAGAAATGTGTCATCTGTAGATTTCAGTCATTCGCTGTTTAAATTCTACAACATAAAAGAATATTGAAGGAACTTACGAATACTGCCAAGGAAGTAACTTAAAATGGAAGGGTTTAGGGTTGGCAAGTTTCTTTAACAATTTGGGAGGGGATAGGGGGCATTAAGTGCAGGAGGCATCTGTACCTCCACATTTCATGCCAGGTAATGTTTGTTTGTGGTACACTGACCTATTTAAGTCTGATGGCAGCACGAACAAATATGGCCAACAAATTTAACAGACTAGGAACACACACCTTTCATGAGGAAACAAGAACAGAGGAACAACAAAAAACACCCAGTAGCTCTCATCCACTGAAACATCAAACATCCAGGGTTGACCAACGCAGCTGCACCACCTGAAATGCTCAAAGTCCAGATGCACTCTAATTCCCACTTGTTGCAGAAGCCTAATTAGTGTTGACAGACAACACCTCACTGTGAAGGCTGCAGATAATCTACTTCAAAGACAAATGTATAGAAATAAAAACAAAAACACAGAAGAGATGAGTTTGGGCAAATACTGGAGCAGCTATCCAAACAGAGCAGAGCAGGTGCAGGTAAAGCAACCAAAGACCAAGCTCAATCAATCTATGAAAAGACCTATATGATCTAGCTGCCTACAGTGGTCCTCGGTTCCATCACTCTTCTGCTACAACAGCCACTTCAACATGTCCAAACATGACGTCCTCATGCTTGAGTGTCTAAATGGATCAAAACAGGCTTTTCGTGTCATTTTAATAGACAAAGCTTGTGGAAGATCACAAGGAGGAATGGAAGAGAAATGTCAGAGAATAAAATTTCTTCAGGCAGCTCTAAAGCTGCGGTTGTGTGGCAACTTCATCAGATGTTCCATCACAACCAAAACTGTACAACACATGAGCAGTGGCAGCACACATGTTCTCTCTCACTGTAAGTTCACTGTGCCTTGTAACCACAGATATGTACATGAATCCATACATACGATCACAAAAAAACCCCCCTCAACCCAAACCACCTCAAAACCTTGGGTTAAGAAGAGTTGGTAAAAGACTGAATGAAAAATGCAAATACATAAGCAGAAGTTCAGCCACAGTTGAGATTACTGATGGATAAAAGACCATGAATGGACAGAGGGAAAAGAAATGAGGCTGTGTCTAGTTGTTCTGCTTGGCAAATTTTGGAATATTTCTTCCCATCAGCACCATATCCAGGTGTCCTGAGGCAGCAGAATGTTGCTGCTGATGTGAAGAAGCTTTATGTGCAGCCATTTGCCTTGCAGTGAACAATTTCCCAGCTGATTAAAATACTGTGACAATCTCAAAGCTTGCTAAAACCAGGGAAAGTAAACATATGGATTGCTTTACAGAAAAACTAGAATACTGACTGGGGGGGGACACGCTCCTTTTGCCAACGGTACTTTAACGCATCTAAACTACAGCTGCCACTATCATTAAGAGCTGATGGGCATTAATGTAATCCAGGTGGTACATGGCATTCAGGGCAGGAAGCACATCCCTCTGCCTATTCCAAAGGCAATGAGAAGCCACCTAACCAAATTCAAGTGCCCAGCCCTGGAAAGCAAAGCACAGACACGTGAGCAAGTTGCTGTGCACCAGGAGTCATTTGCCCTCCTCTGTTGAGGGCTACAGCGACAGTGCAGGGTACCAATGGCAATGTGTGCCAATGGACAGTAAGGATGGAGCTGGAAACCCCCCCCAAGCTCATCTCTTCAGGCACAGAGGGGCGTGGGACTGCATGGGGGAGCAGGGAGGACACGGGTGCTGCAGAGGCCACTGCTCCAGCAGAACCCCTCGGGTGCTGTGCGCCGCTCACTGCACCTACCTGACTGTTGAAGCAACAGATTTGTGGTCCAAAAGCCTGTCTTAAGGTTTGTTTATTCCAAACAAGTTACCAATGCAGAGGACAGAGGGGAGAAAAGAGAAAGAGTTTAAAGGAATAAAATAAAAATTTAAAAAAGGTAGGGGGTAAGCCAAAAGCAATGCCAGCAATTACTTAATAAAAATGAAATATTCAAAGTATGATGAGGAGAAAAACTTAGAAAAAAGCAAGGTGCACAAAAAAATGTATGGTTTTGGTTTGCAGTGCAGATGTTTAGGATTTACAATCAATATGGTTTGCTTTTTCATGCTATAAAATGCATTTATAATTATGCCCAAGATGTGTGTAAATGTTTAAATATTAAAACAAAACAGATATTCTGGATGTTTGATGTTTGTTTTTAAAAAGAAAAAAAATCTGTTTTACAAGGACACAAGCACTAAAGTGAAATTAACATAAAACAAACAAACCAATGTAATAAAATAAAAAGCTCAAAACCAAGTTAACCAAGGTCGTTAATGTCAGTTCAATGGCAAAGATCCATGTTAGCCAATGTTTAAATATCAATTAAATGGGAAAAGACTGCCTTGCAATTACACTTCAGAGATTTATTTCTGCTTCTTCTAGGATATATATTGTCTCTAGCAAACGTGCACATTTCCTTACATTTCTAAAGCTTAAATTTCCTTATCTAAATTGTCAGAACTACGCAGAAATTTCGGATTTCCTCCTTTTTCCGTTCATTTTTCTAAATGTTTTGGAGAATGATAGCGTTGATCTGATAAGCCCTACCTACCTCTTCCAATGGTAAATCTGTAACTAGTGAAACCATATGCTGAACTTCTCTATTTGAACAGGAGACAAAGCTGTTGTCCACCTCTTCACTCTAAAAATACCCCAAAGCTTGAAATGTTGAAACACAAAAGGCACAACACGCATTAGCACACATTCAGTGTTTTGCTGACCATAAAAAAATGTCCTTGTATGGATGGAAATGGAAGTCTGGAAAAAAATATTTGGTAAGGAGATTTTTTTTCATGCCCTCCCTCCAAGTAATTCTGCTTGAATGGAATTTACAGAGAGCCACAGTCTAAAAATACATAGGCTGAGAACAGCAAAGCAGCTACATGGATTACACTCAGCTCTTACAACCCTTTGTAGTTTCATGGGAAAGCCAACTGCTGGAGCACCCGTCAACAGTACAGTTCTTTCTCATATATTGGAAAAAAATAATTTGAGGAGAACAGGTAAAATGTACCAACTGCAGGAAAGCAAAGTCAAGTGTTGGCCACTGTACAGTGCCCACATAAAATATTCAGAGAGGGAAATGTCAGCACTAAATAAAGTGCTCCTAGAGTATACTATTATTTATTTATTTTTAATACAAATCCTTCTGTTTTTCAGCCTACAGGGCATAAAGGAGGAGATGCAGCTGATAGGTATTTTATACTAACAATAGCAGGGGAAGACCAGCAGCCTGCGTGCTACTGACACAGAACTAGCTATTTAAATAAACATAAACTCTGATTTTTCCTAGCCCTCAAAAGATGATGAAAAAGGAGGGTTTGGGGTGCTTGGTTTTTTTTTTTTTTTTGCTTACTTTGTGTTGTCCCCCTCTTACTTCAGTGTCCTAGGTAAGTTTGCCTTATGGGCCCCACACACACAGGATTGTGTCACAGTTCTTTACAAGGATTAAGACACAGCATGGGAGGACTGCCTTTTAATTGAAACAAAACAGTGCCTACTATACCTTTTTTTCAAGAAGTCAATAGAGAGAAAAGGACTTTACTAGCAATCCTGGCCTCTTCACCTTATTTTCATAAACAAGTTCAACAGCAAAGTTATTTTAAACTGCCAGTGGAAATACAGATCTTGCTTACAACTGTGTAAGCATTCCCCTTTCCCTTTCCTGTTGACCATTGGGGTGTGAAGTTTTGGGAGGAGCTGGCTTTTCCGTTTTAACATGCTATCATCTAAATAGGTAGGTTTTAAAAGAGGTGAGTACCTAGTTTGCTGTTATTGATTCTTTCCCTGGAACAGGAAGGTTCAAATTTGTTCAATACAGAGATGCAACCCAATTTAGGAAAGAAGTTCTTGGACCCTTTCTTGGTTTACTTGCATAGACACACTAATACCCTGCTGAGCAAGAAAGGATATTCACACAATCCCTGCTTCAAGGTGAGGAAGATCCTTTGAGCAGCACCAAGCTTGCAAATGTCAAGGCAGAAGTTCCTGATACCCTTGAAAGACAAATCAGCTCAAATCGGCCCTTCATCTGCCCAAACTGAAATCTGTGGTCAGATCAGTGTAAACCACAGGCACCAGAAATGTATCTTTCAAGGTGTGATTCCTGTCAGTCTAATGGTGAGAAGAGCATTTTGCATAAAAGCATATTCCTCTCTCAAGAACTGTATCATGGCCATTGCAAAGCAGTCGGTTATTCGAGTCAGTCAGTCGCTCCTTTGCCTTCCTCTATGAAAACACTGAGACAAAGGTACCAAGCCTTCACTGGAACCACCAGCTCGGGAAACTTACAAGGAGGAGAGCAGAAAAACACGCTCATGTTTCAGCGCACGGTCATAAGGCCCGTCCAAAACGGAATTACTAACACGGGTGAGAAATGAGCTCTCTACAAACAGACACACAAGAACTTCCACGTGAAATCCACCACCAGGCCCAGGCAATCAGGCTCCTAATTCTCTTGACCATCAAAGCAATCTGCTCAAGATCCCACCCTCTAGGTAACATGTACTAGGAATCATCTGACGGGGCTCTGACAGCACAACTGCCCAGTAGTTGTGTGAACACCTTGAACGTAAGGACCACACAGTACAGGAGGGCAGAAGTCAGGCAGACCCACTAACCATGCAGGATTGCAGAAGACAGTCCGAAGCTGTACTTATCCAGAATGGATCTTCCCTGAAAACATACCACAGTGTAGTTTTATTGCTTATGCAAGGCACTTCAGCAATGAGCTTAGTAATTTCAAGTTGTCCTTGAAAACACCAGTTTTTCTGGAATTTTGAAACAGTATTACCAGCCTTAGAAGATGTCAAAAGGATTAAGTATCTACAGTACAGAAGTACTAATAGCTTTCTTCCAGCTCCCCACTAGGAATGTGTGAAAAGACACGCGGTAGAAATCAAGAGCCCAAACAGTCCCCAGCTCTTTCCAGAAAGAAATGGCAATGTCTCTTCAAAAAAAAAGACACAATCGATTTTGTGCAATGCTAACTGTATGTAGACATTCAGAAATGTGGGAGTATGTAAATCAAGCACACAAAAAAAATCTTTATTAGGTGTGTCCTCACTGGAAATAGGAACACGCAAATGAAAAGCTCTGACAATTACCTCACTTGCTTGCAAGGTGAGGAAAAGGAAGGAGTTACGAGTCACCCAAGTGTTCATAATAACCAGTACGTACAAGCATCAAGCACTCTGTGAATACAAGAAAGCATCAGTACTGGATATTAAGTAAGCTAATGAAACTTTCAAATGCCTGGAAATTAAAACATAAAGGTTTTCAATGCAGATATTAAATCAGCATGCACAAATTCCTCCATCTCATTCTGCAATTCACGTAGAAAACCTTGCTCTTTTCCCTCCACCATCTGTCTAAAATTTAAATAAAACACTCAAGTCTAGAGATGTTCTTAAGTTCCAATGAGGCAGGTTTCAGCAGTAAATGAAATCAAATTAAGGGAAGAAAATATATAAAAACTCAGTAACATTTTTTAGAGTAATTTTTTGTTGTGCCTTTTATACAAATAATTTCCTTTCCATGGATTTGGTCAGTAATACCTTTGAATGGTTGCAAGTGCAGTGCTTTTATGAAAGCAACCTGAAAAATTAGGTTAACCTAGAAAGTGAATTCCATCTGTCCTGGTTGTCATCAGTAAAAGATACCTATTCAGCTCCTTTCAAGCATATAATCTAGTACTCAGTCTAAAACAGGATTTTAAAGACTTCTCTTATCAGCTTTTAGCTTTACTTCAATAAGAAGAAAATACTCAACTTCAAGCTGGTGCTATACTGAAATCAGAGAACTGATTCCCCCACCCCCAGCTCCCCAAAAGAAGAATGGGTACAGATAATACAGGAGTTCAATGCAACAAGAGAGGTGGAGAGAACCTAAATACTTTGCAGTCACAGTAATATTTACCACAAACACTTGAAAGAACCACACAGTGGGTGGGGATGGGAAAAAGGTGTTGAATGATTACTGCAGTCTAGGTTGGATACTTCAGTGTATACTAGATTCTGCTTATTAAAGTAAATAACATTTCTCTGAATAGACTAATTTTTTAAAAAATCTATTTTGCATATGACAGTGTTATTTCAGAAATATGCTCATTTCATTGCAAACACAGCATATGAAACTTGGGAAAAAGAAGGCTGGTCCATACCCACAATATTTTTTCAGTTAGATGCATTTCTTCACAAAGCTTCCAGGATGGTGGGTGCAAGACTAGGAGAATGACAAGTGCTCAAGCTTGCACTGAAACAGGTGTTATTCCCTACAATACCTACAAATTTCTTGGTTTTGTATGGATCTTTAGAAATGGAAGTATCTTCAAACTCAGTTAATTCTAGGATTTGACAATCCTACCACAGAAGGGGGGCAAAAAATGGCTTTCTAGTTCAAAAACCAAGGCAATACGAATAGCATGCTACATTCTGCCCTCAATAGGTGATGTAAATTCTTTAACACTTCAACACTACCCACACATCTGGACAAATTCTGAAAAATTTGAGAGAGTATAGAGCATACGCTACAGTTTTTACACATTCCAAGATTTTGGGAGGAGTCAACATTGCCATACATGCAACTGAACCCAAAGGTTTCACTTGCCAGTATGCCTGCTTATAAATATCAAGACTGAATGCCCTGGAAGTGAAAATGTACACAAGCAAAACAAAGCAGCATATCAATTCTTCAATAAACTGCTTCTCAAAGTAAAGATCACTTGAAAGACTTGGTCATGCCCGTGACAGGAAGAAACACATCACAATCTATCCCACAGCTTCATAGAGGTTTACTGCCAGGATCAAGCAGAGGTGCACCTCAGCAGGGGTGCTGGAGAGGGAGTGGCTCTCAGACCCCAGCCTGCAGGAGGAGGCTTCCTGCACTGTACCCAGCAGGCAACCAGCCAGGAATAGAAAAGCCACCGAGATTAGCTGGGGGAGGGCACATTGTAATCCTGAACCTCTCCGATCTGAGCAGCCCTCCTGAAAGAACTTCGTTGCCTTCTTCACTTGAAGCCTCAGCCCCAACTCCAACCCCAGTCCTTCAGTGACTGCACTGATTCTGCCACTCACTGAAGCATAATTTTCTTCAGACAATGACCAATAATCACTGTGCCAGCTCGCCCAAATTTACAATTGTACAGTAAGCAGGTCAAATGTAATAACAGAAGTTATTTAAAAAAACACAAAGCAAACGGGTAGGATGAGAGACAGTGTTTGACCAGTGCAAGACTGCAGGACAGCTACCACTGATGCACTTCAGCTAATGAACTTATCAAACAACATGGCTGAGTTTACTCAAGTGTCATGGTTATTACAGCATATGTTACAGAATTGTCAAATTAACAAAATGGCTGGGTTTGTCCCCAAAATGTTTTCTCTGTTTTGTAACACATCATTTAGGGCTTGATATTTACTTCTCGTTTCTTTCAGAGCACAGAATGTGTAATTCACTTTCTGCTATTCTACTCATTTAACGTCGACTGAAATGCAACTAGGATTCTTTACTGCTGTAGGTTCCCAAGAAAAGCTCCAGTATGAGAAAATTAGTCAAATTCCCAGCTATTATAAACTGACTTTTACTCATGTGAACTAAGCAACTACTGACATACGAGTTAATATGAGCATACCAAACTTTATTTAGGGAAGAGAAATGGGCTATTATAATTGTATTTGATTCCCATTCACTTACCAGATCCACTCTGGAAAATGAAATAAACCATGCCAAAAGACATTAATTCCCTGCAATGTATCAGAAGTACTTTACAGAAGCAGCGTAAAGAGAAATAGCTATTGTTCTTATTTTATTTCCAATCCCCTCATGCTCCTTACTGTTATGAGGATCAAATTCAAATACACCAAGCAGCTATTTTGAATGTTTGCAGCCCTAGTGAAACAGAATATGAGCACACTGCAGCTACATTCTAACTTGCCTGCCTGCCATCCACCCGTCATTTGGATGGGTAATTTCTCCCCTCGGGACCATATGCGGTGCTTAAAGCTGAGTCAGTTTGCCGTATGGCATTATTCTATAAAAGCAAGACGGCTTTGCTGGAATCTGACCTAGGAGGGTAAAGGCTTCTACATACTTGGCTCAGTAGTTGCTAGACATGTTAAAGAAACAAAAAGATTTCAAATGTTAGTGTAATCCACTTGTTTTACACGGCATTTTCCCTATCAACATTTTTCCTATCAACAACTACAGGCTTTACACCATTATGAAGCAGAGTTGTGAACATTACTCTTGTTATTACCTACATCAAATTGCACACAAGAAATTAAAAAATACAGAATGCACAAAATAATTACATTGCACTGAATTATTGATCTACAGACGAATTATATATCCACTGAATATTCTATCTGCTGAATTATACAGATCTGTTTTATACTTTTGTTTCATAATTTGCACTTGCCATCTCTGTTCTGCTGCACTTCCTTTCAAACATTCTACATGAATAATTTGGAGAATACTGGACATCAAAGGCTTCTAATAAATGGCTAGTGGATGCAGGACTAGCGTATTAGAAATGTTTACTAATATTCTACACACACACACACTCACACACACACACACACACTCACACACTTTTGTTTTACTGCAGCTACCTATTTCAGCTTTTTACTGAGTAGTGGGAAAGTAATTAGTTCAGAAGCCTGTAGACAGTATCACATTTTCTTTAACTGTATCTTTCTTGAGCATGATACAATGAAAGCAAGCCAAGGAAAAAAACCTCGCCACATAAGCAGGAAGAGTTCCTTTTCATGCTAACTCTTGATTTGTTTTCTGTTGCAAATGCTGCTAACGTTGTTCAAGATCAACAGAAACAAAAAAAAATATTAGAAAAAGCCTTCTTTAGAGATGCTGGTAATTCTGCTGAGGTGCATTTTTCAATCTGCATAGAAAATACAGTATTAGTTTACAATCACATCAGACATCACAGGCAACACTGGCTGTATCATTACCCAATTCTTTCTGGTCCCTTCTTTTTTAAAAGTTTTACTATGTGCATGAGAAAAGGAAGAGAGGAAGATTATAATGTATTTGTTGATGTAGATCTCTGCTGTATTTCCACAGTCCAGACAAATGGTGCTCAGAAGGGGTCCAGCCAAAATGGAACATGTGCGTGTAGTACAACCCACTGGCCTTGACCATGGGTATTAAAATATTCATATCTCCTTTCAATGTCACTTGCATACAAACAGCTTTTCCTCCTCCTTTAAAACATTAACCTCTGCTCTCCCAGGTGATACCAACTGGTCACAGAAGCAGTACTGCCTTTCCATACAAAACCACCACCGAGCTAAGTAGGGAAGTGTCCGTCAGGCACCCGCTTCTGTCTCCTCTGAGCTCAGCTATCTATTAATTGCAGCCTACCCACTCCACCAACACACGGGTCAAAACAAATAGGTGGGGGTGAAAGTATAAAGATCTTCCCAGAAACAAAAGGAGAGCAGCATTAAATGCCCCATGAACTTCATCCCTGGGGTAGCCACTCCCTCCCCTCCCTCTCCCCATTATCCTCCTGCCATGGGATTCACTACCAAGGCTCTTTGCTAAAGAAGCTTCATCTTCTTCATAGAACCTTGTATTTTAAAATGCAAGGCTCCATAATTCCTCCTTTGTGGCACACAGAGGAATATGAATAATAAGCTGAGGATTCATATGGCTTTATTATTACAGGGCATTATAAGATAAGACACCCAAAAGAGTAAAAACAAAACAAGAAACCACCTACTGCAGTCAATCTAAAGTGTTTTGATCAGGAATTTATCCAGATTAGGTATTTATCTTTTTAACAAGGAACAGACAGAACTCTATTCATACAGGAGTTTAAAGCCCAGAACGATGCACACTCATGCTCAACTACTTGGGGTGAGGGGTGGAGGGGACACTACACCAAACCA
>VZTA01019826.1:295773-421110 GCA_013398855.1 Mohoua ochrocephala
CCCCCCCCACTCTGCAAACAACCAACAAATAACCAACCCAGCCCCAAAAGCAAGCCCCACAAGACAGACACTATCAGCCCCTAAATAAACAGGAACATGTTGGCAGATGGGTGTCCACTGGGAAATCACATCTGTATAAACCCAGAAAAATATGGCTGGAAAGTATTTACCAGGAAAATTCTGCCCAAAAGCCAGCTGAAGCTTAACTCTGGCTGTGACACAGCTACCCCATGGAGGCAGACAGTGGAAGGAAATGGCATCTTTAATGCTTTCACCACCACTACCCATGGAAAGAGATACAAGGAGCATCACTTCTGCATTTTGCTTTTTCTCAAGCATAATTGTCACAGTGATGGATGCATCAGAAACATACATAAACCAATTTCAGCATCGAGAGCGTAATGCTCTCCCACAGCCATGCAGCAGGCCAGTTGCTATGCTGGAAGCAGCACTCAGGTTCGTAGGACCATTAGACAGAGCTCTCTTACTATAAAAGCCTGCAAATAAATGTAGGCTAAAATAAACAGCAAGTCAGATGTTTTATCTGGGGATGTTACCTCATTAAAGGCTATATATGCCAACTCCAATTCAATTTGAAGTAACCTTATGAGGGAAGACATCTCCCCCCCAACCGGAATTAGATCCACTTGATCATTTTAATTATACTGCATTGCTCTTTTCAAAAGAGTCCTGCGAGCCTTCATAGGCTGCTGTGCTCCCCTTTGAAATTAACAAATTAGGCTTGGTAATTAGAGAGTCAAAATGGTGTGTTATATTGTTTGGGGTGACAAGGGATTTAAGAGTGTTTCATTTTAAGCCGTTTTCAAGGTTTGAAGGTAAAATACTATCACTAATCATGTATGTTCCCATTTTCCACCTACGCTGATTAATATCTACACAGTGCACTGAGATAAATTTCTTTGCATCTTAATTAAGAACATTTCAAGGCAGATTCCTCAAAGTTCTGTTCTTTTGAATGAAGCTGTAAATATCTTTTAAATGCTATTTACCACCAAAAAAAAAAAAAAAACCCACCAAAAACCCACCCAAAAAAATGAACCCACAAAGAAAAAGCTTCTAGGGTATAATAGCACATGCTAATTTATTCCAGAAATTATAAATTACTATTTTGTTCTCCTTAATGGACCTGTCATCAAATCTTAGGATGTCACTGAAGCCTGATACATCAATTCAAGGATACGGCTGAGTCACCCTTCCTTCTGAGAACAGGCCTGTGCACTTGCTCATCGTCAAACAAAAACTTTAATAATTTACGTCTCAGTTTGCATTGCTTAACATTACGCTTCAAGCCCTGAACTGATTATTCTTAACCTCACTGCCTCGGCAGAAAGTCTGCTGTGATGCATCACTTCAGGGCCTGATGTCCATCCAGATTCACTGGACAACGCCAACATCAGATCTGAGCAAAGTGTGCCAGAACTTAGGGAGGGTTGTCCTGAGACGCCATGAGAGGACGTTTATAGCAGCACTGCATCTTTCATCTCAGGTTCTCAAGCCTCTTTACATGCAGAACAACTCAGGGGCTAGTTAATTACTTTTGTATGATATACAGGGATAAACGTTTTATTCCCATTTTCAATGTTTGTTTTTCAGCAAAGCCACTGACTTTCTGACAGTGCTCAGAATAGATGCAATATGGTAGGATTTCTCACAAAATTTACAAAACCTGAAGCATAAGGTATTTTAATTCTATTCAAAGTTTTAAAGCACAGAGTATATAGACTTTCTTCCCCCGAAGTACTCTTCTAAGCTGGCATTGTATAACAGTAGGTGAAAATGTCAGACAGAAAGGAGGGAACTTCATTCCCATATATAGGATCAAAGAACATAAAACATAGGAGACAATAAAAAGAAAGCAAGCAAGAAAAAGGGGTATTAAAAGGGTATGATGAATGGCATATACATCCTTGTGATAATTCCTTTCCTGCTTTATTGCTCGGTAATGATCATACAATACTATACTTCATTGATCACTGCTTGAAATCTAGGCTTCATTTCCTTCACATACGTTAAACACCTTTGACTTGAATTCACTTCATGTAACTTTTCAGTACTTTCTTTTTAGTGTAAAGAGAAACCGAATATAAATACTGAATGAAGGAAAAAAAATCATTCTACATTATTGTTCTCTATCATCTATAGAGCTAGGAGATGTCTTTGAGGTTCAAACGTGTCAGTGGCAAAGCAGGGCACCACATCAAGGCACTCTATATATTAAGTGTGTGCCTCGGGCTAGTGATTGAAAACCCACTTTGACCACGAGCTGCAAAGACTGAACGCAGATTTCCCCGTAGCCAAATCACTCACTGTCTGGACAGGAAGGAGGGAAGCTCCCGTACGGTCACTCCTACGAGCAGTCAGACCTCAGGGGCAGGCCAGCGCTGGGGCCGGTCCCACCAGCTGCTCCACATCCTCTTCCCTCACAGGGCTCACCACTGGATGAAGTCCCCCACAAGCAGCCCCTGTACCTGTACCACGTACAAGACAACTGTGTGCACACACTTATTACAGACCACTACCTAATGCTTTCTGACTACACGCATGTTTTCAGATGCCAAATGAACAAATAAGGGTGCTGGCAGCTCCTTTTACACAGATAAACTCCAGCTGGAAGGACATAATTTATGAGCAGTTCCTCACTGCATACACTTCCCTTTTAATCAACCGCTAATGGTCACTGCGGTGCTCCCCTTGGACAGCCCCATCTCCTGCTCACTGTGGAGCACAATGGCTCCAAACACAGGAAGGCATATAATGAATCAACACACCACTAACAGCTAATATTCTTCTGGCAGTTTAATCCTTTATCGTGATGAATTCTCTGCCACAAAAACATTGGGGGGAAACTATATTAATTAAATAAAATAACTGAATGCATTTTGCTTATATTGCAGTTTCAACACTCCGAATTACTTGACCAAACAAAGTGCAAATATCTATAATCTCAGAATTAATACAGATGTATATGAAAGAACAGATGGCACTTAAACCTGAAGTCCCTAAAAATCCTTTTCACTAAGTTTCTATTCAGGACAAAAGGCATACGGGATGAGGATGGACAAAAGGCAAAATAAGGCTTTTAAGACGCAGCCCGAAGACCACCTAGTTAAGCAAACAAAATCACAAATATTAAGGGGTTATGGTCCTGTGATTAAGGCATTTGACCAGGAGGCAGAGTATCTGGATACAATTCCACCTCTGCCTCTCACTTCCTCCATGACCTTGGGCAAATCAATTCATCTTTCTGTGCCATAGATACTCAGCAGGGATAGTAATAGTACAACTTCCTACCTCCCAGGACTGTTGTGAGAAGAAATTTGTTGATGCTTGTGAGGTCAGCACACTCCCTTCTTAGGTCATATAGATTGACTCTGTTTTGTTTACATCATCAGAGTACTACAGCAGCAACCCAACCCTGCGTAATTCCAAACAGCAAGGCAACTATTTCTGCAGACTGTTTTATGCACTAAAAACCACAAAATTCTTAAGACAGCTGAATTCTCCATTGTGACAGTGTACACTAAGGGTGTATTATGGACTTTGTAGCTCATGACCACCAAACACCTAATAAGAGTTGAAAGAATCAGGAAATTCTAAGCCCTTATCACATATCTATGTGTGAAAGATTCCAGTGTCCTTCAAGTTTGAACATTACTGTCCAATACAGAGGAGTATAAGGCTGGAAAATCCCTTAAAATATTCCTTCTAGGAAGAGCACCGATTGCGTGCAGCTTTTACATTCAAAGCACTGGTTCAATACGGGTGAGTGCGGGCAAAATGCCTTGTGCTGCTCTCAATTCCAGACTACCTTGTGCCTTATATATGTGATTAAATGAATTCTAGAGATTTATTGTTTTGAAGAAGAAAAAGGCAAATACTATATTCTGTGTTAAGCATGAGAACAAAATAGCTAGACAAGAAAAATAAGTAGTCTGTCTAGTCAAAACAACACCTGATATTTTTATAAATATTTCTTTTATTGCATACTTCAAAGAAAAAGAATATTTTAATTTTAAACAGACTGGACAGGTGAGTATTAATGGAATTCTTGAATGAAAGAACAGAAGAAAAGTGATGAGGGTGCCTTAAGGTCAGCTTTGCATATCTCCTATTTTCAAGCCAGTTTGGCCTGTTAATATTATTCAAAACCTCCAAGTTTGGTTAATTTTCATCCATCTACCAAAGTGCTCAAAGAGATCCAGAAAGCAGTCATGAGCCAACTTAGCATGCTACAGAAACTCCCCCAACTCAAGGTCTGAAGGCTGTGTAACGGGGCAATTGCATCGCCTTCTTGCTCTCCAACCTTTGCCCTAAGCCACAGCAATTTTCAAATACCTATCCAAGTTGCTATAGAAGAGCAAACACAGCTACATAGACCCCCTCGCTCAACTCCTCCAGCAAAAAGAAGCTGTACTAAAGCGGAATCAACCACTTGTGCTTTTTTATGATAACTTTCATCATCCAGTAACAAAAAGTAGTAAGAGAGCCGTACAGCTGTGCTGCATCACCAAACTGAGTTTCCCAGTAGTGGCAGAGGTCTGTAGCAGTCGTGTTTTCATTTTAAATTAAGTTTAAAATATTTTAAATCAGTCACAAAAGCTGCACTCAGCACGAAATAAATTAGAATGTTTTAAGAATTTGGGACCAATTTTAATAAAACTTCTGGGTTCTTCCTAGCTCTCAGCCACAAGATTAGCCACTCATCAGGAAACATTTCCAAGTATTTTCTTGCCCTTCCATAGCTGAAAACAAGAATAGGAGATGAGGAGAAATAAAAGGAATTTAAAGCTGCTGAAAACTAATGTCTACCACATGAGGCACAAAATAAGCATGCCATTGTATATTTGATGAAAAAATAACTGTTATGAAATATTCATTTGAAAAGTGATTAAGCTTTGCAATTGAAAAGCTAACCCTTCACAACACGAAATAATCATGCAGCTTGGGAATGAACACATCCTGTGTCCTCTGGTGCTTATTATAATATATGCAACATCTCTACCCCACTACTTCGGTTGCTTAGATATTTTCCTTTTTTTTTTTTTTTTTAAATTTGAAATAAAAAGATCACTAGACTTGTTTCTTACAAGCATGTTTCAAACCCAGAGAACCAGATTTACCATTCCCACACATTTCCAGGCAAGGAGCAGTAGGTAACACTTTCTCTGAATTACCTGCGGGGGGAGAAGGAGGCTCTCCAGGCCCCAGCACAGGGGCCCCCAGGACCCAGTGCAGAATCCCACCTCCCGCTCTGCAGCAGGAAGAAGCTTCTTTCTTCAAAGCTATTAACAAATTTACTTACCAGCACAACGTATGATGTCTCTCCTAAGGGTTAAAATGAACAACCTTTCATACAGAATATGCAACCTATTCCCTAAACTATGAGGGATTAATCCACCGAGCAAAAGAAATGTTTTATAATCCCATTTATTTTAACTATATTTCTTCAGGGATATTTAACTTTACATATGAAAGCTATACTTTATACATGGTATACATGCGGGCGCATTATTTATTTACAAATCCCAGGCACAGAAATCATGAGTCCGAAATTTTCCTTACAATGAGTTTCATAATTAGCCCTTCCACAGTCAAGGCACATACAGAGATCAGGGATTATTCATTAGAGGAAGGAATTAGCAGGATTTTAGGCTTCAATGGCCTGTACAGACTATTAGCTTGCATTTGGCTATTAGGCGGGTAAGCAGAGTGGTCTCTAAAGCGTCAGCAACAGATAACAATAAATTCTCGAGATGAGACTTAACACCTGCTTTTCTAATCTTCAAGGGAAGAGGGAAACTCTAAGACAGTTCGGTGGTGGCACGGCACCCTTCCAGCCGCACCGACTCCCAGTGTCAGGCCGGCAGCACCCCGACGACTCCCTGCCACGGAAGCCAGAGGTCCTGGGATGAGTGAATGAGCCAGGCAGCTGAGACCATGGCAACGCCAGGCCCCGCCAGCATCAAAAAACGCCCTCCAGATCTGCATGACAGCATGCAGGCTCCGACTGCTTCCCTCCGATAGAGGAGGTTTTGAAAACGAAACAAAAGGATGGTACACGGGGCTGGCTTATTTGAGGACTATCAGCTGGTCTACTTCCATCCCTTCCAAGGTCTGGATCAGAGATGAGAGGGACACGAGGACTGTGAATGGCTGATGGATACACGAGCGCAGGTGTGTCCTGTCTATGCATTTTATTTATTCTGAATGCCACCAGCACCCTCCACGTCCTGATAACACAAACCACCAGCCTGGTAACACCAGCCTATCTGTTCCTTTTAACACGCTAATCTATTGCTTCAAAGCAGATGGGAAAAATGAAAAGAGTCTAAAGATGTACTCTTCTTTTTTTTCTTTTATTAAAGCTAATGCCCTCAAAGATGAAGGACAGAATAATGCCTTCACCAAAAATACAGCGCAAGACCCTCAGGACCACTTTGTTCAGCTACAGCCGGCAAGTAAACACTAGAAAACCAAGGACTTTTGATTTTAACTTTTCTCCCCGCTCCTTTGCATTTCCAAGGCACACAGAAATAACTGCATTAAATAGAGCTCCTAGGAACGGAAGTGCTGACAGATAAGCAGCATGAACCCAATCAGTGAAACGTCTCACAGCTTAGTACAACATTTCATCCTCACCTGGATCAGTAGAGTATTTCGACTGGAATAAAAAGCACCATCAAGAGTGCGACCCTAATTCACCACTACTGCAATTTTCTATCAGTGTAAGTTCAATGATTTCAAAGTAATTACACAGATGTAAAACAAGGATAACTGTGATAAATCAGTCCCAGTGCAAATTCAGAGGAATTCTTCCATGCACATGTACAAATAAAAATATTAAGACAAACCATTACAGGAAGACACACACAATTACATATAATTATAAATGCACATTCTACTAGATCCTTGCGTCCAATGATGAAACGGAGCTACATTTTGTTCCCAGATTGCTTCAACATCATTATTATACCATACACCTGTTTTAGGAAGAAAAAAAAGAGTACAGATTTTTGCAATTTAACAAAGATGAAGACTAAGTAAACAAAATAATACAGTAAATAAAGAAGCAGAAGTTCAACAGATCCAGCCTGTCCATGTTAATTTGTTAAAGCAATAAGTTGATTTCCTACCTCACATGAAAGGATTCAGAGGAAGCAGGAAAATGAAAGCTTTTCTGAATACTGATCAAACAACACCTTGCATGATAAAAAAAATGTAATTACACACAAAAAAAAATAGTTTGTGAAAATTCTGGATGAGAGAGAAAATTTCAAGGGGAACATGTGAGATACAGGGAAATGTAAAAAACCGGTGGTTTTGTTATTCCAGTTAGTAGGACAGTGAAATGACTTCTTTTCTGTCCTTGCTTTTAAAAACAAACTTGAGATCTTTTTTCATTAGCACTGTTTTTAGACCTATGGCATCGCTCATCTCAGAACACAATTAATACAAATGAACACTGAGTTTCTCCTTCCTCTCTCCTGGATTTTTACTCCAAAACTGTGAAGAAAGTGGCTGTTGGTAAGAATGAGGGGCTTACTGCACGATTTTGAGAGGAGCAGACACCTGCACTGTGCAAATCTCTCCACTGCTTGTCAGTGCAGTTCAATCCATGACCCAAAACTCCTCTGCTAATTTCAACCTTGGACCTTACTTGAGCAATGAGTAATAATTTTCTGACTTTTTTTTTGACAAGGACAAAAGGATTCCAGGAGATACCAAGAAGCTCACTTCCACTTGAGAACTGATCAGACTATTTGAACTCAGTTCTTTAAAAGGTAACATTTTCTCATTACAGAAAAATCTCTGAACATCCCTTTTCAGATCACAACCAAATCATTAGGGCCTGCCACAAAGCCTATTAAAGTCAATGGAAGTCATTCAAAGACTTCAAAGGGCTTTGGATCCAGACCTTATGTAAAACATCCAGATGCAGCCCAGCAGCACCTTGCACCGAAGGGAAGGCAGGGCTTGCCAGAGCGGCTCCGCGGGACCTGGCGCAGGTGGGAGAGCGCAGTGCTGAGCGCCCGACACCAGGCTGCACCCCTGTTGGAGGGCTCTCAGTCGGGCTGGCCCACGGACCGAGTACCCACGAGCAGCTGGAGTGCATTAGGCAGGCTCCTGGGGCACATTTTTCAGTTTTGTTTCATCCAAAAGGAATCCAGCTCGCTCCTTGCCTGCTGGGTAACGTGAATCAAATGGCAACCGGGCTCAAGCCAGAGAGTCGCTTCAAAAGCCTTCGCCTGATATGAACCGAAATGCTCATCCAGCCCCACTCCAGCATGGGAAAGCTTGAGCAGCCACTGAAGAAGCAAGGCCAAGTTTCTGTAAAGTAAGGCCCCTAAGAGGAATCAAAGAGGTCTCCAGAAAAACTGCGGACTTCGAGGGCTGCGGCACAGCAAGTGCCCTCAGGAAGAGGACAATTTAGAGCCAGCGCTACAGCTTCCGTTCAGTGCTGACTTCTCAACACTCATCATCTGTACTCATGATGGACCCGGAGCTTTCATATATAATTAAAAGTAATGAAATACTACTGTCCAAAAAATTCTAAATCTAGGACTAAAGGTAAGCGAGATTACTTTCTGTGAGAAGCCAAGTTCAACTTTCAGAACTTCCCACAGTCGAAGATAATCCAAGATCAATGGCATCACTATGCTATTTCAGGCATGCACACACTTTTCTGTGGTTTTTTGAATGGTTGACCAATAAATTGTGTAAGTTCTCAACACTTCCTACTTAACTTTGAAGTGTCTTAGTGTAATTCAAATCACTGTTCATTGTTAATACTCACATTTAAAAATAAAAAAATGAAATAGAACAAAATAAAAAACACCTCCCCCCCACCCAACAGTTCAGCAAGAATATAAACAAAATACTTCAGCGATGTCTTTCTCCAAACTGGCTCCAAACTAGTTTTGCTTTTCCAAAAAGCATAATTTTGAAATTCCAGCTGAGTTATTTTCAATGTGTAAATAGGCAAACACCTGAAAATTCTAACATATTTTATACAAACTTAATTTTAGACTGCAGAGAAGAGAATCTAAAAAAGCCTTCCCTGCTGTAAGGAATTAAACATATTCCACTGATCGGCCCTTCCCCAAGCCGAAACCACACTTTGTAAAATTTACCGAAAGGAAATTTGTGATGAACTAGAGTGTTTACTGATGTTCAGCAATGGTTTAAGTAAATTAACCCTAGAGTAATAACTATTAATTATTTTCATAAAATATATTATTATGTTCTGTACTCTGAGCAATCACATTCTAATTTGGGATACAACTCCTCTTCTGAGGTATAAAAGCAAACCTAACATAAAAAAGGATGTATTAGTGTTGTCCTTTCATTTGATAAGTGAATGAAATTAAAACACAATTTCATTATGGCAGTGCTACAGGAAACAAACACACCAAAAAAACCACCAGAGCAAAACCGAAGAAGACACTTAACCTAGTTCTGAAAGGACATATCAAACCAAAAATGACAGTGTTATATCACTGTTATTAGCTTTAGAAACAAAGCTTTTAGGAGTAATTTCAGTTTTTAGTCCATTACCCTAAATGATGGCATATGTAAAAAGAGCACATGCAGAAATGTAGTTTGAAAAAGATTAAGAGATTATTTTAGAAGCAAATCACTCCATAAATAAAGCATAAAGGGAACACAGCATCATTCAGGAATGGACATCTGTCACCCAAGCAGATACCACATCACACATTTGCAGCTTAATTCTGCAAAGTGGAAAAACAAGACTTAAAAAAACACATAGTCTTACATGCATTACACTTATTTTTAAATTTCTAGTTACCATAAATATACAGACATCATCAAGAAGTATAAACATTACACAGAGAGGAAATGGTGAGAAATAAAATGAACAAAGAACAGAAGAAAAGAAAAAGTCACATGGAGTTGGAAAAATCCAGCCATATCCTGAGTAGTTCCAGTGCCGCTTTTCTTCTAGTGGGGGAGGGAATGAAGAGGGAAGAAAAGTCACATTCAATGTCATTTTGACAGCGACCTCTTATTCAAAAACTATTATTTTTCCATCTTGAATAAGAGAGAACCAAGTGCTCTTCATAATCACATAAATGACCTACCACTCTCTAAGTGCTCTCTCTTAGATCAACAAAGAGCTATCGGAAGCAGAAAGTATTGCACACTACTCCCCTGTCGTCTCAATCCAAGTCGTCTGCACAGCTCAACCTACCGTAAGAGAAACCTTGAAAGGCCAAAAGCTTGAGGAAATAGACTTATCAGACTACCCCCTCCTACTTGAAGCAATCCTTTTAGAACTTTGCAGTGTTAAAATTATAAAGACACACAGAGAAATATAAAAGTTAAGAGCAGGAGAGGAGAAGCATGATGGGAGTTAACTTTTATTTTTCTAGGAGAAGGGACTCAATAGCTTTAAAATGGTGTTTTACAAGGGTGGGAGGAAAGACTTCAGTTGTCTTTAGAGGCAGACCATTCCCTAATGCTGCGTTTTCAGTCAACTTGTGCAATTAACTAACTTCACATAAAGGTTCTTGTTGTAAGGTATGCCACACCAGAATGTAAACTGACCGACCCACACTTCTCCCCTCTCTGGAGGAAACAGAAGAACCTGTCCCCATAAGGTAAATGGCAAGGCTAAGGATCTTTATTCCAAGAGAAGAGCTATTCGGGGGGTTGAAGGTGTTTGTGTTTATTGTATTTTGTTTTGTTTTCAAGGACGAGGGGAGAAATCCCATTCATTTATTTGTCTTCAGTTTTTTCCCTATAATTGAACCAGGAGAGTACCCAAAGGAAAAAAAAACCTATATCATGTAAAAGAAAAAAAGGGGAAAAAACCCCCAAACACCTCTTTCAGACTACAGTATTGCCAAACACACAAACATCTCCCAGAAATGCTTTGCTGCTATTTTGAAATCCAACTACAAATTATGTAAGCTTAATTAAAAAAGCAGGGTCTGGTGCACCTAGCAACTTAGGAAGTCAGATCCCAGGTAACTCACAGGGTGGAAGTAAGGGGGTAGCCCACAACCCAGATATCCTGCCCCTGTTAGCGCAACTGTCCCAAAATACTCCACAAACTCCTGTTTCACCTGTGAGGAACGTGCTGATCACATATGGCAGGGTACTTTTTCCGCTTGATCCCCCAAAGGCTTAAGTCAGGAGTGATGAAAGCTCACCTTTACCAGTCAGGTCAGCCTGAAATCCTGACTATGCACAAACTTCCATTCATCCATCCAAACCACCTGAAAAGGTGCGAACCAAACTACTTCTCGTAGATGGATTTGCTGGAAATCCAAATCCTCTTAAAGAGAATGGGTGAACCACTTCTGACAAATGGCATTTGTTGAAATGCTCTGCGTTCACCGGCTGCAATAAACTCTGAGCAATAACTAAGAGCTGGGGAACAAGGACCATGGCAAGCACTGGGATGACTCAGAACTCCTTCAAAAACTAAATCCACATATTCACCTCTACCACTACCATGAAGCAAAAGGATTAAGTTTACAGTATCAGGAGGAGAAACCAACAGGCCATAATGCTTTCTTCTGTTTCTACCAGGAGAGAGTATAATAAGTCACAAAGGAAAAGCAAACACAAGAAAACCCTAAGAGAATCCTTGGATCTGACCTTCTCTCCATATTCTCCCTCTGTCATTTTTTTTTTTCCGCTTCCTGCACAGCTAGCTGTATTGCTGACTGCAGAACACTTACTGAAGAATGCATAATTACATCTCTTTAACCCCTTGCTGTCTCAACATATATACTGTGCTTGGTTCTAGGGTTTTTAACATTCCCCTTCCCCCACCAAAAAGAATGAAGAGAATTTGCACAGGCTAGTAATGCCTCAAAAATATAAAAATCCCACTGATGTGGTACTATTGCCAAAGATTCCAACCCATACAAATTAGACTCTCACATTACTTCACCACTAGCTGAGATCACGTATGCCTCCCCACTACATTTTGTTTCAGACTGCTCAAGTATACGCACAGTAGAGTCAGTGAAATGCAAGAACATCACCAACAAAGGAATATTTTGGGCCCAGTAGCTTTTGTTCCCATGCTTTTCTACACGAATCTTGCAGTGTGCAAGGGCGACAAACTCTTTCACGTCCATCATATCAATCCCTACTCTGGAAGAGCTTGAGAACCTACTCTTACACCAGTGACAGGAAGAACTTCCTGTGAATTTTGCTCTTCATCCAACATCTAAAGCAATAAGCAACTCTTCAAATTAACGAGTAATTTTGAATTTTTATGGATTTGGTATGCGATCTCAGGCTAGAGTGCTTGTGCTTTGCAAAATTCAAGAACTAGCATACTCTGAAACAATGCTTTCTCATATAAGCAGTAAATATTTTTGTAGGTCCTAGCTGCTGCTGGTAACAAGGACAAGAATTTTTTTCAAATATACTTTCAGAAGTACCAGCTGCGGTGTTTCAATGGACAGGAGACCTTAACTAATAGGCATATGAGACCATAGTGGCAGTCAGATGAAAACGATGGAAAAACAGAGATCCTGACCTAAACAAGACTCGAACAAAAAATAGTCCATGGGCCATAAGCTAATGAGAAGTTGGGTTTTTTTTTTTTCTCCAGTTTTTCTCCATTTCCAGCTAGTCAGAGGAATGGCTGATGGCGGAATAAAGATACTACTAACCTATGTAACACTGGTTTCTAAATGAATTTTTCTTCATTTATGTATGGTTTGCAAATATATTGTTTTCCACCTGTGCTGAAGGATGCTGTTATAGCTCAGCAGAAGGCTACAAACGTTAGCAAGGAGAGCTGTATTTTCTGGTCGCTACAGGTAGAACAGACCCTGCTGTACACAACAGGTTTGCAGACTGTGCCCAAGGGGCTCAAAACAGATATAAAGCAACAGGGTGGCAACTGGGTAGAAGAGACGTTAAGAATTACTCAGCCTAATCCAAGCTCGCTGAAATCAGTGAAGAAACCCACTTCAGAAAAGTCTGAACTGAGTCCTCAAAGAATAAGGAGAAGTGCAAAAGTAGAGTGAAATTTACATTCATTTGGGACCACAGTAGCTGCTGTTCATCGACTGACCTGGAAACAATCACCTGTATGGAAGAGATGCTACTGGTGTTTGAGTTTGGATTTTTCTTCCATGTGGTTGGTTTTTTTGAAATAGGCTCTCTACTCTTTTCCTCTAATTCCAAATCAAAGACTGGTATCAGCTACAAGAAGCCAATATACTCTTTGACTCCCATGGCAAAAAGCGCTAAAACATACAGAGCGTTCTGATCTTCCATGGGTTCTTTTGTATCATGCATTATTATAGCTAAAGCTGAACTGGCTCTAGTTAAATTATTTTATGAAAATTGTCATAGTTTGAAGAAGTCAACAGAGATATGACAATTACAGCAACAAAAGGCCTACACAAAAGATTTAAAAAAGAACTGAGAAACTGAAAACACCAGAAACTCTGGAAAAACCTGCAGAAGGAATAATTTTAAGTTGTTCTGAATTCTGCAAATACGGCACTAAGAAGAACATTGAGTACCTAAATAATTAAAGTTTATCCTCTTTATTGAAACAGTCCATGTTTGAGAATTCATGTGAGTTTTAATGTTTAATTAAGGGATTTAAACCTCGTTTTAAGTGAAAACTCAGTGCAACCTTAACTATGAACCCACGAGGTCACCTCCGTAATATATTCATGTTGGGAGATCCAGGACCTGGCTTTTACATAAGTCAGTTACTACAAACACACAGTTCAAATATCAGTCACAAGCACGTGAAAAATCAATTTACAAGGAGATGAAAAAATAAATGTTCTAGGAGATAGGATATGCTAATGAAAATTAGTGTAGTGTGTTTGCTTTTTGTCCACATCCAGGTTTTGGTTTCACATCCAGCGACTGCTGAGACATGTTTATTTAGTGATTAAAAAAGAAAAAAAGATTAAGCAGCAACTTTAAAAAGCCCTGTGTAGATAAAGATACGCCTGTTTTATAAGCAATTAGTAATTTCTTATTCATGGAATGTAAACTGTTTTGTCTAATTTTCCCAGAATTTGCAGATTTAAGGGGAATGCAACTCAAAGGATGAAATTCATACCCAAAAAGCCTGGAGATGAGAGTAAGCCTCTAGTCCAGCCTTCTTAATCTATGCAGTTGTACAACACTATATCCATGCTTGGAGCAGATTTACCCGCCATTGCCTTTTTTTTTAATATTTAAACAGAATTTAAAAAACACATAAAAGAAAAAACTTTTAAAAATGTATGTTATTGCCACATTCATCAACACCACAACACACCAGCTCCAGGCTGGCCTGCAACACAGCCCACAGCTGCTGTTGGCCCAGAGTAGACATGGGCCTCGTGCAGATCTCTGGTGGCCAGGGAGCTGGGAGGCCCGTCCATCTTCCATACACCCCAGGGCCTCCCGGAGGTAGCAAATACATGTCACCTGAGTTTTAGATACACCAAAGGTGTCTGTGGTGGTCACGTGGACGCTGAAGATGGACATGGCAGGGAGAGAAGGAGGCTGGCACACGCAACCTCCCTGCTCACATACCCGAGCACAGTGTGCAGTCAGCTGGAGAGGCGAAATAAATCTCAGTGCTTTGGTCCACCGTCCAGAAGCTGCAAGTCCATCCCACAGGCGGTACCATTTACATCACCACTGCCACGTGGCATCAGTAAAAAAGGACAAAAAATGAGGAATATCTGCCTTTTCCTGAGATGTCCTTGGAAGTTTTTAGGACAGAAGGATCTGTGATAGATACAGATGGACAAAGTGAGGTGCCGGTAAGCACCCCATAACAACAAATTCACAGTTAAAAAAAAAGGGAGGGAGGGGATTGGGAGAAAATATGAATTCCAGGTTTGTTTGTTAGCCTCCAAGTTTTTAACAGAGAGACCATTCGTGTCGGCAGAGATGACTGAATCCCCGTATCCACAGCATTTGACTGCACTTGGATATATGCCTCCTACTAGAGACTAAAATGAAAGCTATATTTTAGAGCGCTGGAAAAGTGAAACAAAGCCTGCAGCTTGTGTTTATAGCAATACTTCTACTTGTCTAGATGTATTTCACCAGCTCCATATTAACAAGAAAGGTGGTAGACGTAAATACTGTGTCCCCAGGACTGTTCTGGATTTTTTGTTCCCCAGTCCTTCAACCATGAGGTGCATCTCTTTTGAAGGCTGCCAACAAAAATACTCCATGTAAAGAGTACGGGGTGAAAACACTACAGGCAGAAGAGGAGACAGGCACACAAATTAAAAGGCAACCCCAAAGTATTTCCTCAACCCAAACCCTCCACAATCATATCAAGGCTCATGTGTGCTGACTTCAGCATCTGCTTCAATGAAATTACGAGAACAGACCAATCTGCATTGCTTTTTAGAGTGCTTAAAAAAAGCAGAATTGTTGAAAAAAAAAAGATTAAAAATAATAATAAAAAGCAAGCTTTTTTCTGGTTTTGAACACATTAAATGGGAGCAACCAAATCTGCTGGAGGCTTGGCTCCAAGTTTTTGAAGACAAGATCAAGGAGAGAAAGGGTTAAGTCCTGAAAAATAAAAGAGCAGCAGAGCAAATCTGACTACATGTTTGAAAGGGCCTATAAAATGTTACAAGCAAAACAGGAAAGCTTGTGTTAATAATGCATAAACCAAAGGAGGGGGGGAAAAGCTACCCATTTAATGGAATAATGCTTTTATCCCCGCAGTTAAAACGAAATAAACCATGACTATTAATCTGGTACGGCCATGTAAAAGCGCAGTTTTTAAACATTTTCTAAGAGGGGACAGCTCAGTGAGCGCTCCGGCGAGCGGGGCCTTCGCAGGGCCGCGCTCGGCGCTGAACACCAGGCTGGGCTCGGCGGAGGCCATTACCCGCCCGTCGCCATGGCGACGCTAACAGAGCGCCCGGCTTCAAAGACAAAGCTGTAATTTCAGACGCGCAGCAGCCAGAGGGAGCGGGGAGAGCTCCCTGCCACCTCACAGCCATTACACAAATGCCCCGCACGGTGCCGAGGCGGCCCGAACGCCGCTCGCCCGGCCCGGCCCGGCCGAAGGAGACGCAACCCGAGCCTGCTACACCGCCACGCTTTCGGGTTTATGGTGTCATTCCAACCACCGCAACAACAAAAGTCGTTTTCACTCTTTCATCCTACGTGAAAAGAGTGGGGATACTTGTGAGATCATCAGTTCTGCGGAGAAAACCCTCAGCGGGAAGGAGAAAGCTCACTTTTAAGTTTTGCCACTGTGTGGATAATGGCAATAAAGAGTAATGGCAGTGCAGAAATAACAGACATTAACTCAGGTTACACATTGTTGTCTCATCAATGTGCTGTTATTAAACGTGACAAAAATGCCCACTTGGAAATCAATGTGTAAAGCTGGCCTTGTAGCCTAGCAGTAGTTCACTGTGCTGCCTGGGAAGCCACGGATCCAAGCTCTTTTTAAAATCTGCTGTACCGAGTCTCCAGGAGGGAAGGCAGTTCTTCTCCGAGATGCCATGTTCCCCCCTGCATCACAGCCCTGTGCCAAAACCAAGACAAAAGTAATGTACGCCCTTTCGGTTTACTGAAGTTGGGTTACCTTGCAAACCCCTAGGAGAGGAGACAGAAGAGATGGAGAAAAGCCACATCCCTGAACAACCCAAAACTTTGAAGTATATTTTTTAATGTTAACCCATACAGAGAGATGTGTATAATCAAAATGGTATCACAAGCATAACTTGGTTATTACTTGGTTATTACACTACTCTGAAGGAAACGTAACCCTGTTCCGCAGAAATAGGGACACGTTGTTTCCCTCTCAGTACAGAAGTACTGTGAGGTTTTGTACCCTTACCAGAAAGGCACCTGCCCACCTGAGAGAGCCCAGAAGTGTCCAGAGACACTTCTAACACTAAACCCCAAATACAGCAGCACCAAGCACCCTGGTTAGCCAGCAAACACACCACACCAGCCCTGCACACACTTCAGCCTAGGATGACATGTCAGCCTGTGAGCTGACTTGGTGAGCAGCAGCACACGCCACCACGCCCTGTCCCTGATCCATGTTCTCCCAGTCCAAGGCACAGCGTGGGCCAGCGCTTGCTGTTAGGCTTTGCCACTCTGGAAAGGCTTGGAGGTATGCATTGCTCACAAGCTTGAGCTGGATCCTGTGCGTGACCCTGGACCAATAACCCCAGACTGAACTTGGAGAAGCATAAGCTGCCTGATCCGCACTTGTTTAATCATGAAGCTCTGAGTTCTACGGGATACAAAATTCAGCTTTTGACAAACCTGAGCCCATGTTGTTCAAAATAAGCACACAGAAACTGAGAGTCTGCAAGAAATTCAAATATACATAGATGGGTATACAGAATGTTTAAGATTGAGGGGGGAAAGCAATAATTTAAAAAGAAAGAATAAAGGAGGAGGTTTATTCTTTTGAATAAACATTTTTTTTAAAGATCCCTTTGCATCATAGCTGATCACATATTTTGTTTCCATGTTTCATCTTTAATGGATGTGGGTGGTGGAGAAAAAATGCGTCAAACTGTAAGTCCTTTAATTACTTTTAAACTCTGGAGTTTCACTGCATGCTCTGAGTGAAGACAGTCCTTAGTCAGTGTGGCTAGCTGACTACTGCCCTCTGACCACATCTCCATGGAAATGGAGGTCAAGTGATCAAAATTCACACAGGAGGGAAAGTTTGTTTTTCTGGCAAAAATACGGTAAAGTATTTACAGGATTTACTTCAGTCTGACCTATATTACTGTGAATATAGGCATTAAAAAGCAAGCACTAGAACACACTGGTTCTAACCAGCAAAAATTAAAGAGCTAAAGTGTTTGTAAGTATATGCAAGTTCATTTCTCAGCATTTCATAGGATTTGATACGTAACCTCTGGTTCTTTGCAAAGGAGAAAGACAATTCTGTAGGTAGCCCAAATGGTCCCTCTCACACAGAGCTGTGGTCTCAGCGCTGGAATGACCCCTCTGGCCAGAAGCAGCTCAAGGTTTCCAGAGCCAAAACAATCCCTGTATTTAGTCACATGTCAGAATAGGAACAAAAATGCTGTTACTGTGATTTCCAATGGGGCAAAATGTCTAACAAGCCATGCAGGAAGAATCAGAAGTCATTTAAAAACATTGATGTGTGTATATGCAGTCTTCCCAAGTCTTCTTTAAAGGTACAAGCAAAAGAAAGGAAAGTAATGAAGACTGAGAGAAAATGGATTACGAGAGAATCCAAATGAAGCTATGAGATGTTACTAATTAAAAAAAAAAGCCAGCCCCCCAACAAAACAACAAAACCCACAGATTTTAAGATTTTCCAGCCTTGTTTCAATAAATTCTGAAGAGTTGTGCTGAAAATTGCACTGAATTTCACTTTTTCCCTACTTTCATGTAGGCATGATAATTAACGATACAACAAACAAGATGGAAAAAAATAGGTTTCTAGGAAGCTTTCATTAGGCCATATTATTAAAATCTTGCTTGACATGAACTGTAAGTTAAAAACAAGGAAAGAGATAATCTGGAGGTTTTGTTCCACCTCCACTCTCCAGTGTAGTATCATATGAAAACCTGCTAAGGCTTTCAGTTTCAAGTCTAAACCCCAAAGATAACAGTTTGCATTAAGTTTTATCCCACGCCATAATGAATTAGTTCACTAGGGTCAATGTCTGTACTTAATCCATACACCATTTTATCTACCTATTTAATCTTATTTTGATTGTAACAATTGAGTTTAAAAATCTCAGATCACTTCCAGTTCCTTTATTTCCATACTTTTCAAAAGCAAGAACTGGCTATTGTACAATTTGCAGTTTAAGAAACAAAAATAGCAATATTTTAGATCTTTTCCATTACCTTTTGTGCAAAATGCATTGGGAAGTTTCATCGGCTATGATACTGTGAAAGGACACGTGAATCTACACCTTATTCTATGGTATGAAACAAGCTTTGTCCTCCACACTAAGTCCACTACTGTGTATTCAGCAAACCTTACTAAAGCTCACTGATGCATAATGGATTACCACATGCAAACATAAATACAAACGCTCGTGTATGCTTATCTTTATATTACTTCCCAAAATGATAACTTCAGTCGGAAGGTGAAGATAAACTATTCAGTGAATCTCTGCCTTGAAGGGAAAAAACCAGAACAAAACCACCGAACCCAACACCACACATTGATATAAATTCATGCAATTTAACTATAATGTAAAACAAATGATCCAGGATGGCATATTTCCCTATCCTAATGCAATTATTCAAATGTGCCTCAAAATTCAGGTCCTAATTCTTATTTAACACAGTACGTCTCACAACAAGGTTAAGATGATTAAAAGGGTCATCTGCAATTGTATGCATGGAAGGAAAGAGATCAAAAGCCTAAAGACTGGGAACTGAAAGTAGCCTTTTCCTGGTATTATCAGCTTTTCTATCTTAATTTCAACACTCTGTGATGCTTCATCCTCCAAAATTACACTGCCGATTCAAACAGGACCATCATTACAAAGTCCTGTGGAAGCAGAACTGTGTTTGGAATTGAGTGGGGAATGGCACGGAATAATCTGCGTGGCCTTAAAAGAAAACTGACGCAGCGGGTTAAAATGTAAATGCCTTCCAAAGACAAATGCAGACGCCCCCTCCGCTTGTGTATATCTTGTCTGTGTGTATATATGTTTTTAAAGGTAACTCGATAATGGAAACTTATCTACATGAAACACACTTCAGAAGCACTTCTCCCATACAGCACAATATAGCACAGATTGTATAAAAAGTCACCACATATCACTGTCTTCAAGAGAAGACTCACAGCGAATCTGAGATATATGGCTCCAGCAAAGAAAGGAAGGTTTCAGAGGCTTAAGTAGTACGAGACATTAGGTTTAACGAAAACACATTTAAGGGACATTTAAAAACCTGTTTCAAACCTCAAAAAAACCCCAACAACCAACCAACAACAAAAGAACGCTACTAAAACATGTGAATGGCCTCACAGTACAGGACTGAATTTATCGTGATTCCGACACAGCACTATGAAACAAACAGTACATTACAAACACTTCCCATTTGCACCGTGATGGCACCTAGAATCCCCAGCAATTATGGACACACCATAAACCATCAGACAAAGCACTGTGAAACCTGGCCTAATCTTAACACTATTGACGTGACTGCACAAACATCTGCTCACACAGAAACAGCAGCTGACCAGGACCACTCAGGAGTCAGTGTCACATCAAAGACTGGAAACTTTTTTTTTTTAAACATGAAAGCTGCAACAATAGCACCAGAAACCAACATGTTCCCAGCAAACAGGAATGGAAGGAGGAAGAAAAAGAAAAGGCATCTACTGCTAGGCTTCAGATGTTGCTGGTCAGAGTGAGTTACTGTGTTTAGCCAAGGTTATGAAGCTGAGGTCATACTTCACAGCGGTTGGACAAGCAAAGGAGTTATTTGGAAAAAAAAAAAATCCAATCTTACAGGAAGACTTGTGGTAAAAATAAAGAAAAAACATTTACAGTGTCTCAGGTACTTCCTGAAATGGTATTCAAGTGAGTAATACTCCTTTGTCTTACTTTCTGCGTTGTAATCCCAATGTTCACACAGGCATGAACAAAGACATGCACCAGTGAATACATTAAGCTTTGGAATTTATACTATGCTATCAACTCAAAATTTACAAACAACCAAGCAGATAAGATGTGTGCTTTTATACACTATACATGCGTGTACACACACTATGTAAAATGTTCAAACAATAAAAATTGATCCCCAAATTAAAAAAAATCCCTACCACTTTGGAGACAGATTCCCAAATGCAGAACCTAAAGGCACTGACTTGGAAATTTAGGCAGATTAAAAGCACAGCTAGTGCAGTTACTGCCCCTGCAGCAGGTACATCTGAGCCACGCATGCAGAGGCACCTGTGCTACTATGGTTTACGGCCTTGCATATTAAAGTAACCTTGGGAGCTTTTAGCTTGCCTCTCCTTTCAAGCTGCAAGATTTGGTGGTTCAGGGGCTACCACAAGTGCGGGTCAGTCACCCCAGCTAGGAGGGCAGCAGCCTCTGTGGAAGGGATCAGCATGAGGCAGGGGTGGTAAGGAAACAGAAAATAAAATACTTCAACCACCCAAATTAAATCTAGTTTCTTTAATTTCTGAATCAACACCAATACTGTCCTAGTATTTGGAGGTATATAATGCAACTCCTGATGGCTTCAAAAAACATTGCAGGAAACAAGCTACTAATACTTTACTATTCCACTTAGAACAACATTGGCCTATTTAACTACAAGTTTTTGCAACCTTAACCACTACTGGGATCTATAATCCCTTAGCAGGTTTCCCACATAAATTTCACGTAGAGGTCAGATTAAGTATTTATTTTTGCATTTGTAAATTTTCTTGGATCATAAATTAGCCATTTTGTTATTACAGGGATGTTGTAAACATTGTAAATGTAAAGTATTTTGAATCTGGAAAAGGTGATGAATAGTCAAGTATCTTTTTTACAATACTTAGTGAAATTACTTTTTATACTTCAATAACAACCTAAAACCGTTCTTTTAAATAAATATGATCAATCTGTCAGGCAAAACCAAGTAATTCTGTAAAGCACAAAACACAAATTAATAACAACGCATCCTTCTCTTCACACTACAAATAGTAATAGTAAGAACACCTAATTCAAGCATCTGTAATTTTGGTTTCAATGTTTCAGCTTAACCTCACATGGACAACACACGCCCGGAGTTGTTCTGCACTACTTTAATTGCACTTTTCCCCCAAAATGGGACTTAATGTACAAGTTGACTCTAAGACAAGGAATTACTCTGACCACCCTACATGAAGTCCTGGTTTAACTGAAGTCAAATGTAAAATGTGGGCTAGGATGTGGGCACACCAAGTTCCCTCCCCTGGTAACATCACCAATGTCAGTGGTGCTGCAGTGGCTTACACTGGTTTTGACCCACTGTTCTGACTGACACAAATGGGAGGTCACATACACAATCGGGACGTGCACCTGCAGCAACTACGGAGCATGTTTTGCACCTCAGAAACACATACACTTGATATCTCTAAACATATGTGTTGTATGAAACTGGTTCTAGCTACAGGTTTATTACAAAGAATGTCAAGGGGAAAAAAAAAACAACCTAGCAACTCCACTTGATCCAGAATTAAAATAACTTGGAAAAAATAGCACCTTCTTCCAACTCTGCACGTAATGGCTAAGAAAAACCTTTGAGATAGCTTAGTCACTTCTTTGCAACTTGAAGCTTTTTTCCTTTTATTCCAGGCTTAAACAAAGTTCAGTGGGGCATCAAACTGCCTCAGTTTTAAATTACAGTCTGTACTTTAAAATAGAATGCATGCACCACATGTTCCTGAAGCTAGAGGGTGGGAGTGTTATTCACTGAAAATTGAAGGCTTGTTGAGTCAATAATCTTCTTTCACAGAGTAACAATTTTCAGCTAAAATTTCTTGACCCAAACAAAGGAAAACAAGATCATTCAGTTATTTTACAATGTTGCAGAAAAGAAAAAGGAAAAGTGGGAAAGAGGCACACCAGTTTTATCCTACTTGATGTAAAAACAGTGGAGAATTTAATTCACAAGTATTACATACTCACATTTCTTTCTTGTTCACGGTTTACCATACTCCCAAACAGATATTTTCAGGCAGAGACATGAACAACTTCAGGACAGATTTGCTATCATGTACTACACACATCTATCAGCTGGCAACAGCATTTGCCTCCCAAGAATTAGAAAGAATCCGTTTCTAGAATTTTTTTTGTCTTCTTTCTCAGATCACAACCAATACTCTGTATTTTTAAAACAGCAGTTAAATTTAGATCAAACTCTGTAATTTGCTTACCTGCAGAGAGAGTTCAACAAAGACTACAAAAAAAGAGGGTCGCTGCACTATGTTTCCTTTAGTACTGGTTTGTCCTTACAAGAAGGGCTACAGTGGTAATTAATATTTACATTATGGTAGTGCCCACAACCCTGATTATGATTAGGGCTTACTGGACTAAGCTGTGTATAAATGTCACCAGAGTCCCTCGTCCCAGTAGTTTAATCCCTGAGAAAAGAAGAGTTACCTCCTCCTCTCAATCACAGTTGCTCAAGTAATGCTGGGAAGTGTTTTCCTGGTCTATTAAGACTTCAGCCATTAGAGGCATTTGCTTAGGATGTGCTGTTGCTTGAGATGACTTTCCAAGCTACTTCTTATTCTAGAAGAAGTGGGACAGAGAATGTGGATTCCCAAACCGTCCCATACATTTTCCTCAGAGCCTACACCTATTGAGATCCATCTGAAATGATGCTGTTCCATGAGCCAAGTATATCTAGTTTTGGATTTAGTTCACTACTAATTCCCAACAGAGGTCCCCTGAAATCTAATTTAGTACCTGCCTTCTGCAACAAAAAAGGTGTGTCAACCAGAGGAAAAACTGTCCAGCACACTAAACATCTTTCAGAGGCTCATTAAAATGAGGTAAAACAGAACTGTGAAGCAGTTAATAAAATCAGGAAGGGACTGCTGATGTGCTGTTTTCCACGGTACCAAGCATAATGAAACAAGACAACTGACATCTTAAAAAAGTTTATCTGTCCAAGCAACAGTATGTATTATTTTGAGCTCTGAAGCTCATACAACTAGAGACATGTAGAATCACAACCAGTCTTGTCAGGTCACAGCTCTGTGCAAGATACAAGTGGCATTCTACCTCCACTGCTGGCTAGTATTTTGTTTTGCATATGAATTGCTCTGCTTCAGCGAAAAGACCCAGTGAGTAACCGATGTCACAGAATGAATCCATAAACTCTGAACGATCTAGCAGAGTAGTGATTCCCTCAATTCCAGATACAATCTTCCCCTTTCACCACTGCATGACCTCCAGAAAGCACAAGATAAACCTACATTATAACACTAAAGCCACAATTTCCCTACAGTTTACACAGATGGAGGTGAGGACCACCACAACCCCACCTTGTCCACAGCCTCCATCCATGCATGCTCACACCTCTGCACTTGCACTCATGGGCTTGCATTAAACAGCTTAGGGATGGGAACTGGCAGAAAACTCACCTTACAAAAAGAGGTGAACTGTCTTCTCTCTGTCTGTGGCTCTGTGATTGCTGCAGGGCCTGACTGCGAACACTGGAATCTGCTGTGCCACCGTGTCTCAGCTGACAGGATGACAGCATCTTAAAACCTTCCAGCAAGATCATGGTCTTTTAGGATGTGGCTAAAATCAAAGCTGCTGTGGTCCCCCCTGTCTGTCCCCTTTCCCATCACAGCTACTGATTCCTATCTCCTCTTCCGAGGTGCCACTGATGCCCACGCAGTCACTCAGTGATTCAGTCAAAAACTAACCCAGAAACAGAGAGAGATTATTTTTCATCTGGTTCAGTTCCCCAAGTCAAATCCACTGGCCAGCCCCAGGAGCAACAGTGGAGGAGACGGGATGGCACAGACAACACGCGGTGGGGCACACAGCAGGACTGCAGCTGCCCTGCCTTACAACAGCTCAAGATGCCACAGAGCTTTACCTGTAGGTTGCAACAAAAAAGCCTTAGCAGAAACCTGTCTTTCAAAAGCTTGGCAACCTTGGGCCATTCGACCTCATACAAAAGCACACCTGACACTGGGCAAAAAAGGGCCTTATTAAAACAAAGAAACAGCAGAAACAGCAGCACCTATCTGAAATGATTTTAATACTCATGCCAATTAAAAAAAATTAAATTGTCATGTTTTCTACTCCTCATTCTATCAACACAATCCAACGTGAACATTTACAAATGCACTTATTAAAGACAAAATAAAGGATTAGTCTTCATACACACACACAGCCTACCGCTGACACAAGCTCCTTTACTGCACCAACGAATCTGCAGATAGATCCTTTGCAAGCTTTTTCCTCTAAGTCTGCTCCAGCTTTCTCACAATAGCAAAAATGTGTATTTTGCTATTATCCCTTAAGTCTTGATAAATATGTTCTGTAGTAGCTGTTCTCCAGACAATTTCACTCAGGCCTCTCCCCCTTTATTCCTCCACTCTAATAGGGAACAGTTTCTGTTTATGACTTCCTTTCCTTCACAGAGTACCTAACTCCCATGTTTTCTCAAAGGCTTGAGATTTCCTTCTAATTGTGACCCCAACAAAAGTGCTTGGAGCACTATTCTGTACAACTTTTCATTTGGGCTCTCAGTGACTCCACATGGTCAGAGACCCCACAGGTCAAACCCTCCAGATATCAGAGCAGTTAGGAGAAGGAAAGCAAGCATTGTATAGAATCTGACAGGCCATTAGAAGTAGCTAATAAAGCCATATTTTGTTTGTAGCCATTTGTTACCAACCCACATTACAAATTTGTCTGCTTTGAACTTTATGGGAACATTCATGCCAGGACTTTTATATACAATGTGTGAAGGAAACGGAACAACTATTGAGCTGTTTAGCTGTGCTTACTGTGACACAAACCTGCTGAAAAAACTCCCCCAAAGGGTGACACAAGCCAGCATTCAGTGCTGCAGAAAGTGGCCAGCTCCTCTTCGAATCCATCAAAGGGAAATTCTTTTTACAAAGCCACATCAGAGAAAACCATTCACCATTTAGTATTACATCTCTTTTGTTGTTTTTCGACACTTGTATAAGCTTGCTATATAGCTGCTGTGATTTTACACAATGCCCTAAAGAAATAAAAAGATAACGGGCAAATTGTATAAATACCAGAATACCATGAAACAAGACATAACTAAATTTTATTAAAAGCCTAACACCACTGCTATAATTTCAAGCTTCACTGTACAGAGACAACTTACTGACTACTACCCTGAAGAACCACATTACCCTGAAAACAAGCTTAAGAAGCCATATTTAGTATACCAAAATGAAGCTAACTAGGAATACTGAACAAGGAACAGTGATCAAGGGTTTTCATAAGCAGTCTAAAACAGAATACAGAACTCTCCTGCTTCAGGGAAAAACCACCATGTTCAAACCATTGCCCCAAATAGACATATTAAAGCTTTTAATGTATGGATCATCAAAAAAACCCCTTGTTGCTACATACAAAGAATTGCAGTTGTTTTTCAATTTGAAAAACAAAACAAACAAAAACCCCACACCAAGACCAAAATACAGAATTACGGCATCCTCCATTCTCCTCCATGTGAAAGCAGCAGTGGTTTTCAGTATATGAAGTGCTCTCAGGTTACGCATCAAAGCTTTTCAGTAATTAGGTGTCTCAGTAACAGCATTCGGGACCAACTTAGAGTTTAAGCTCTGTGGCCAAAATGGTTAACATTCACTGTTAATACGACCAGCTTACTCATACCTAGAATAATTATGAACTACTAAATATACCAAACACTCAGGGACAGAGATAATACCCAATACTCTGCTTAAATATCATGATGCTGGAGATAGGACAGAGCATGGATTAAAAGTAGGACAATTGTTTAAGAAAAATCAGAGGCAAATTAACAGAACATTAGCTGATAAATAACTTTACTTCTCTCTACCCTAGTAAACAGCGTTCACGAAAAACTGGGAAATAAAAAGTCCTTTTGAGTATCTCTGCTTTTTAAACTAGGTAGTTGCTGCCAAAACAGTTAAATGTCCACAGGAGCTACTATTTTTAAGATAACTGCCAGCATCCATTTTTGAGAACTGCTCAGACAAATTAGTCTGTTTAAAAAAGGGTTCCTGAAAAACTGTCAAATTAATACTAGGTTCAAAGCAAATGGATATCTTTTCTCATACCAGTTTCCATAGCTTCTCCTGAGACTTGCATGTCTCAAATGTCATGTAAAGAATTTGTAGCACATATACTCTCCTAGGTGCCAAAGATGTAACTTTAAAGTTCTGTGAAGATGGTTATTGCCCTGTTTTTAGGGATTTACAATTGTGCCATGTACCAGAGGTAATATATACAACATACTACCAGATTTCACAAATACACGCAATATCTTGATACAGTAAACTTTCAGAGAGATCCCTCTGCCAACTGCAAATGAATACATACCCAGTGAACTGCAGGAAATATCCTACATGTTTCTGATACATTACTCCAAGCCAGAGGTCACATAGTTTATGAAGTTTTCATCATTTAAGCTGAACATATTCTAGCTGATTTAAATTCATGCTGGTTTATACCAACAAACAAGAAAATCCCCAAACCACAAGGGGCACACAAAGACAAGGCTAAGTACTTTGTCCATTATAAGACCTTCAAAAATGCAAGCAGCTGCAATGTCTTCACAAATATATTCATTTGTGCTGTTTCCCCCACAGCAGAATGCGTAGAGCTCAGAAAAGCTGGTAAGTATTAGTCCAAAATGATCTCCTAACCAAAAATCAACCTAGCCCAAGTATCGCTGTCATTCCTGCTTCTACACTTGTGTACGGATAGTAGCAGAATTAATTAACACGTCAAATTCGTTACTGATGATCAGGGTTCGGAACATCCAACTCCTGGTGACAGTGTTCTAAACCAGAATCTACTGAAAACACTTGAAAAATGACACAGAAAAAAGCCTCCTCCTCACCAGATTGGTTTGTGCAAGTATGGAATTCCTAAAGCTAAAAAATCAATCAGTTTCCTCTATGCAAATACACATGTGCAGAAGCATAGAACATGCATGTGCATAAATAGTGCTGTTCTGAACCAGAACAAGCCTAAGCCAAGTCCACTCATATACAAGCTATCTGTTCCCCTATTTTTAAAAACAGTTTTTCATCAACCTTGTTTAATATTTCTTCTTTCACTATTTCTCATCTGCTCATCTCAGATGCAGTGAAGTGGTATGTAAAGCGCTTTCCTTTTAAAATACTGAAACAAACATTATTTTCTTACTGGTAAGCTCGATGGTCTTTCTTGCTGGATTAGATTCAAGTCTTCATGGTTAGGCTTTCCTGGGGCCATAGGGGGTTGAGATCTGGTTCCATAGCCTTCCTGAGACATGTCCTGCAACAATAGTTGTAAAATAATTATTAACCTGGCTCAGTAATTATAATTAAATCTGCATCACAGAAGGGTGAAAATACAACAGCTGAGTGCTGATGGTTTTTTTGATCAGAAGTTTTTACCAGTTAAACCTTTCTGATACAAGTATCAAGCCCGCACAGGTACCACTATGACAAGTGCTGTTTGTAAAGAAAACCAGGGAGCTGAGATGCATGCCAACAACCAGCAGGGAATCATACCACTGGAACACGGGAAAACACACAAAACCAAACCTCTTAAATAAACAACCCTATTTTACTGTAAAAGAGTAAGTAGCAAGCACAAACATTTATCCTACTCTAAGATGTATTCTCAAGCGTTTTGATAAAGTACAGAGCCAGGTGGAAGACTGGACTTGAAAATAGGATTGCAATCACGCTGTGTAATCAGACTCCTGTAACAACCCTGGATTTACCATCAGCACTACTGGCGCAAATTTCAAACCCCGGCCATCAGGTCACAGCACACAGCACAGGCGCTGCGTCTGCTGGAGGCACGTTCTGTCTCAAGGGTTAGAGGGCGCGTGTATTTGATCAAGAGTAGCTCCAAAGCTTGTACCAGTAACCTGGGGATTTTCCTCCCTACACAAGCCCAAGCAGTCACACTTAATGGCCCAACACAACGCCCACCATGCCCGGGTGGGGGGAGCAATGAAACAACCTCCTGTCCTGCACCCCATCCCCCACCCCCGAGCACAAGCTCAGCTCACACGCAGAGATACTTGCCCATTGCAAAGCCTTAAATTCAGGTGTCATTTTAGCTTCTATAGCAGCTTCTACACCAACTTCTTTAGGGAAAACAACAGAAAGCTCAATACTGACTTCAGCATGTATAACTGGCAGGGCAAGTTGAAGAACCAGTTCCAGCTAGAAAAGATATCTCACCTTTTTCTTTGTTTTTAAATGGTTTAACTCTCCTCTCCCCTTCCTCAGTTTATTACCAGTTCAGTTTGCTTCAGCCACCCTCAGGCTTTTGATTTTGTGGCATACCTAAAGCAGGTGGGAGCTGCAAGGCACGGAAGGACAGGGCAAGCTGCCCTCTGCCCCACCCCACCATCACCTTGCTGCTGCCTGTGCAGGGCTGCTCAGGCAGCCCAGTGCCCACAGCCACAGCTGCGGCTCATGCACAGACTCCAGAAGGCAGCTGGCTGGCAGAGCAGGAAAGCTTTCTGCCTCCGGTTTTAGCCCAGCTTCTAACAGAGAGAAATTTGTTAACAACTGTACCATTTCCATTCAGCCCCTTCCACCCATTTGGACGCTCACAAATTATTTTAAGGGATGCAGAAAATTCAATGGGGCTAATTAAACAAACCCCAGCAAATCTGATACGATATAAACCCAGCAATAAATGATCCTATCCCTAAGTCTGTGCCAAGTAAAATCAAGAAACACTTAAAAGGCCAGCACTTCAATGTGGTTACCAGCAGAGGGTAACAATTAGGCTTAAGGGTGACAAAGGCTGATGGCTGAATGATTATTATCCCCTGTGACCCCCCGCACTCCCTCCCGCCCAGATTTCCACTTGTCACACAGCTCTCCTGCTGCGCACACCAGCAGGTTCCTGTGGATTAACAGTGAGGTTTAAAATCAACAAATGGCACAAGGCCTCCATTCAGCAGCCTTCACCCCAGTACAAAGGAGTAGAAAGGTGCAGGACAGCTTCACAATAGGCAAACAAATGAGCAAACCTCTGCTTTCCTCTTTATTTAAAAACGCGCACGCACACACACACACACACACACACACACCGCGCTCACGCACGCTGGGGCTGTCACTGCACAGGCATTCGCAACAAACCCGGCAACCCCAGAGTTCAACTTCCAATTCAGCGTTCAACACTGCTCTTCCTAATTCTCAAAAAATTAAACCAAATAAAAACCACTTGTCAAAACAACAACAACAAAAACCACACAGTTATACCAAGAGTGGTGAAAAAGGATAAATGGAATATTCAGTTTAGGAGATGTCATTGTAGAAACACAATTGTTCCTTTTTCCAAACAGACACTCCAGGATTATGCTGGGAAGCAAAACATGTTTTATATTTTGAAAAATCAAGAGCCATTACTTCCTTCCAAAGGACCAAGCATGGGTTTTCCCATATGTTTGCAAGATTTTAACCTTGCTTCCTACTGAAATTTCCAGGGAGACCAGAGCAGGAGAGAGAAGAGACAGCATGCTTTCTCATGAGAAATACTGCAGGTTGAATGGAATTTACTTTTACCTGGGTATTTGAAGACTATGTATGAAATGTCTTTCCACACATTGAAGAGCACAGTAAAAACCCCAGACACGACACCCTTTGTCTTTTTAAATGCACCATTTTCATAGAGCTTTCCTTTCTGTCTGCAGAAAAATCAAATCAATTCGCTCAGTTCTAGATGAGGTTTGGAAACACACGGACACTCGTGTTTGTTAATGATGCAGGCACCTGTGCACTCCAAATAGGACTGAGATTACAAACTCTTTCTTACATTTTCTCTAAAGCTATGTAGATATTTGGATCACTAGAAACTTGGAAAGCAGCTCCTGAGAAGTAAAGAATCAGTTTGCTCTCAGTAAGCTGCAGGCATGGGAATCTCCCAGATGAAATATGCATGGGACTGTGTGTATAATTTTATCTGTTTATACATATGTATTGTCCAATAAAAACAGTCCATTTATATCCTAAACATAATGATTAAATAATAGCATATTTCACTAAGAGGTTGGCTTCATAACCAAAGTAGTGCTTAGTATCATTTTCACTGAAAAACAGAAGAGAGAAAATCCCTACCGCCTTTCTTCAGTTCTGCACTGGGAAATTTTGTTAACATACAGCATATTACAGAATAGCCACAACAGATTCTGAGAGATAAATAAGAAGTAAGGACAGAAGTATTAGGGTAAATTGTCTGTCACGGAGGAAATGCATGGAACTGGCAATTCTTGCAGCTTTGAAAGGTCATTTTTCTTCCTAGCATCTAGGAATGGATTTATCGGGGACTGAACAGAGGGAACATAAGGGAAAGAGGAACATGTTACCACGTGTTGTGCTACAGTCATGGCTGAGGAATTCCCCATTGATACTGGGGCTCAATCTTCTGCTGGGATTCCTGACTTTTTTTTTTCGTTTCACTCCCAGTATTTCATCCATCATTGACATCAGCTTTCAAAGCAAAGCTTATGATTTTTTATGAATCACAGAAAATCCTTCCTACCATAGATGAGCATGTGTGTAAGACAGAAATCCAGGCTTTTATAAACAGAAGGCTACAAGTTTCCACTCAGAACTTCCCAACTTGGCACAAACCCAATCATATCATAGCAGTTACAGCACAAACTGTCAACAAAGTTGTAAAACAACTAAAGTCAGGGTTTCCCCCATCAAATTTTAGAAAAGCACAAGGACAAATAATCAGCAAGTCATAAACATATACTCAAAATAGCTGAGGTTTAGACTTTTTTAGACTTTTAAAAACACATTTATGATTAAAATAGGTAGACAAAAAAAAAAGGACTAGACAGAGCCTAAAGCCTATGTACTGGGTAAGCTGTTCAGAAATTGATCCATAAACAATTATTATATTTGGGAAGTAATAATAACAACAACAACCAATTGCTTATCATCCACAGAGCCTGGACTAGTTATTCACCTCCTATTTATGTACACTTTCAGCTTTTTCTGCAAATTGTGCTATATGGAGCTCAAGATTTGTGTAGTCTAAGGAGTAAGGGAGGAAATGGGTTATTTTCATCCCTCTTGTTCTCTGTTACTGTATTCACCATATAGACTTTCAAAGTCTCTAATTCCGGTGTGGGATTTCACTACCACAGAGGTTTAAAGTGACGGCCTGAGCCTATGTACTGGCCTGCAATAAAGTCAAAGACTCCTTGTTCCTGCTCCCCACAATTCTTGCAGCTGGACACACATCCCTTAGCTTGTATTAGTGGTCTTTATTAGACCACTTTGTTAGATGGTGCAACTTAAAACTTGCCAGGTAAGTAACCCCCTCCTCCTCAGCTTTATCACGGCTTACTGAGGAGAGCTGGCCTTCGGAAGGGTTGGGTGAGCAAGAGAGGAAGGAAACTTCCCTTCTCTGGCAGCAGCCAGCCATGAGCCTGGCTCCACACTTGCAGGAGTCAATTACACTGCAGCCACTTTGGAGCAGGCCACTGCCTGACAGCTTTTCCCCTTTTTTCATGTGCAATGGTAATTAGTGTCATGCTTTCATTCTCTAGCAGGACCTAGCCTAAGACAAGCAAGACTGGCCACATGGATGTGTTCTCTGAAAATCTGAACGAATATAGCGCTGAAAATGATTGAAACCATGTAGATGCAGTAGAAATGCACATTTGTTTTAAGTTTTGCCGAAGAAGATTAGATCTAATTATTAAACAGTTTAAATTATCTTTAATGGAAAATGAAAGCATAGTGAAAATATTCACGTTTGAGGGAAAAACCACATTTAAAGGAGGGCTGGGTGAGAAATATCATTCAGGCTTCATCCATTTCTACTGCAGTGAGTTTCAGAGGGATAACATGACCACCCAGGAAGATAAGTACCATGATGATTAAATAGAAAGAAAATAATTTATTGAAAATAATACGGTAGAATTCAATCTGAAAAAAACTCATTAAAAACTATTTTAGCCCATGTTCTTGATTCAGTGGGTTAATCTTAAGAAGACTTCAAGTGTGAGAGCAGCAAATTCTATAGCAATGTGACAACATTAAAACTGAAAGCAAATGTTAATTTTTTTTTTTTGCCTCAGACCACTTGAGAATGGAAGTCAGGACCCAGAAGAGCAGCCAAGAGAAGTGGACAGCCCTACAATACAAGATTATTTTACTCGTCTCTGAAGGAATACTACTGAACAGAAAGAAGCCAAGTGATATGTTAGGGGCTATGCTAGAAGGACATGCCTTGTTACCACTCAACCAAGCATCTGTTTGTTCTGTGCAGACAAATGTGTATCAACACATCTCCCCTATTTTCACCTTCTGCGCTAACAGGCTACAATAAAGAAAAAATTACTTACCAGAATGATGACATATCCCTAAACAGCCAACTTCTAGCCCAACCCTAGTACCTAACATGTCACCTCCCAAGCTGTATATTCTCTGGCAGCACAAAACTGACAACAAAGGACAGCCGACCTGTTAGAGGAATAGTGTAGGTAAGGCTGCACTCAGAAAAAATGTTATGCCCACGGGCACAGGCAACACTGAGTCTCATGCAAGCAGCCCCGTGGGGAACGATCCACTAAGGACAAAAGAGCGGAGACATTTGCTTGAATCCTGGACAGATGGTCTGCAGAAGTCCTGCAGGATGTAGATGGACTCTTGCAGAAGTTCTTGGGTCAAGAAGAAATACATGTCTATGTGTCTTGAATTTTAGGCATCAGAAATGGGGAAGGAAAAAATGAAACAAAAGCCTGTAAAGCCTTGAAGAAAACTGGTATCTTGCAGCTGGAGAACACTGTGCACAAACCAGCAAGCAAGTCTCTTGCTGCACAGAAGGAACAGGTGATTGCAGGAAAAAAATAGTTTTGTAGGTCCCAGCACCTACTGCACCAACAAAAAGAAGAGCGTGCTAACCACCGGAGGTGGATTACCAGCGCAGTCTGGTAATCCTCTTAAACACGCGAGTCTGTGTTTACGTGATGAACTGAATAAACCCTGTTCACAACCAGAATACGTAAATCATTTCGAGCCAACCCTCTATCACCACCACCACGGAAACCTGAATGGAGACAAGGGAAGCAGCTATCCTGAAGAACGGCAACCAGCAGGCTGGCATCTCCCTCAATGTGCTGATGCTATTTTGCTGACTGCTGCTTCAGTGGGACTGGCAAGCAGCAACTGCTCCTCTTTCAGGTCATTATCATTTGCCCACAGTCAAGCCCTCAGAAACAAAGGTGATACTCTGCCTCACCAAGTTAACTTCGGTCTTCAACTTCTTTACAGGTACTAAAGGGAGTCAACAACTTCAGAAAATTGCCAAAGCAAAATAGCCCCTTCCTTTTTGAAGAGGAGAAATCAATCCAGAAATCATAACTAATCTGTCAGAGAAAAATCCTACCATGTATGTGGAGACATTTGGAAAACCTGCCAGTTTGCATGCCTCAAGTGCAGACCAGTCATTGTCAGTAAGACACCTCATCATCTTCTTCAATGTTATTAATACTGCCCCTTCCAAGATATCTGCAGTTTCTTTCTAAAACTTACTATTTCCTAGATGCCCCTTGTTAAGCTGATGAAAAAAAAATATACAATGGTAACATAATTTTTCTCCCTTCAAGATCCCAATTATTATGAAATGACATCTAAGTTAAGTCCTAAGAGAGTGGAGAGGGAAGGAAAAAAATACACTTTATGCAGCAGTTGATGCAAAAGATAGTTAACTTAGGTAAGCAAATATACTACTGAGGGTCAGTTCATCAGAATTCTCTGGAAGTTTTTAGCAAGTCAGATACCTAACTATCAAAGGCTTTTTCCTGCAGAATACACTGAAAACATTTTAAGCACAGACAGGGTCAAAAAAACCTTCCCACATCTTCCAGGAAGATTTTTTGTTTGGACAACACAGCTTCTAGTCACATATTAGGTAACCTGAGCCAACCAACAAGACAGAAGGGTCTCTCTTCCTAAACGCTCTAGTCCATTTTCACATGTGTCTTGTCTAGATGGCCTCCAGGAGCCACATTAAGCAAGTGAGGCAGGAAGAGCTCCAAGATGAAATCGTTCTCAGAAACCCTTATCTTGCTTTTCTCTTTCGCCACTATTGCATTCCATGGATCACAGACCATATCAATAGTGGATTTAATCAGAAACAAGACATTTCTTCTCGTTTTCCTCTCTCATACTTGTAACATGCCACAAGAAAAATAGGCCAGTTTGATGTTTGTATTAAAATGTGTCTGTTGCACACTGCACAACCTGATAAACAGCTGTCAGCTCTTCATTTACAGGCAAAAAAGGTAGGATTTTGTTCTACAGCTCTGAAGTTCCAGTGTAAATAAAGAGATGAGAGAGAGTCCAAAGAAGTAATCTGAGAAATATAACTTGGAAATGAGGGGTAAAACGAGCATTTTATTTCCATGCATTTTCCCATGTTTACAGAGCTCTTTGGACTTTTCCTAAAAAACCCTACAAAGCTTCGTAGTCCAACCACGCTTTCATTTTCTACACCCCCTCCTTCCTCTCCCTGCCATCTTTTCACTGACAAAGCTGTATTTAAAACAAAACAGAACAAATGAAAAACAAAAAAAAAAACTTTTTTAAAAAGAGGCCTGGCTGGTTTTGCATGTCTTATTCTTCATAGTCACTTGGGACAGACTACTATGTTAATGTGATGACTTACAGATTTTGTGCCATCCAGCATCCTGCCCTGCCACACTAGTCCTTCCTAAAACTCCAGGAGGAATGCATGGCTTCAGCAGACCCGAGATGCAAAGCTGGGCTGAGAGACAGCTCTGCACCCCAAAGAAACAGCTAAACCCAGCCAAAGGTGGGAGAGGGGCAGGATTTAAAACCTGCCATTTCTTTCAACTCGGCTGCTGCAGAAGCAGGGAGCTGGGGGGCTCCGTGTCCCAGAGGGCAGCAGCCTGCCCCAGACTGCCTGCTGCCGCCGAGGAAGCTCTCCCAAGCATACGGCTCGCTGGCAGAAATGAGGTCAGAGCACTGCCCGCAGCTTACAGCAGAGCTGAAAGCCTGAAGCCAGCTTACAGAATAAAGAGAAAAGCTGCACCGAGAGCAGCTGCTACCTCTAGGCTAATCGAGCTAGGTACCCAAGGATGAGACTTCCTCACTGGAGACCGGGAAACATTACTTCGGTGTTTTCTTAGGGGCACGTCTGTGTCTGTGCTTCGAGGTAAAAGCCAGGACTTCATCTAAAGGCTCATGAAAACCTGCAAATTGGTGAGGAAGGGCTGCAAAACATCACTGAGGTTACATTTTAAAAAAAACACAACGGAGAGGTTTGTTCCGGACTCCCATCCCTCATTTATAAAGCTATATTTTATTATAGACAACATTTATATCACAGTTCAGTGACACCTGCTTACTCCCTAACACTCCATCACAGAGGTCCCTTAAATACAAAATTGAAAGGAGATTTACCTACTATTTTATCAACAGTACAATCAGAGGAGAAGGAAGTGAAGCTCAGATGCAAAACCGTCTGTAATAAACTTGGTAAAGAAGGTATTCTCAACTGGTCTCTACTGTTTTGGTTAACTTTGTTTTTCAGTATGTGAAAGCGTTAGTGTGTCACATTTGGGGCTACTGGAAGTTGAAAATTAGCTGCATTACCATCCTCCCTTTCTCTGCACTCTGTGAAGACACAGAGTATCTGTGCAAAAATCTTTAAATCCAGCCCACCACATGGAACAATATCTTAGGCCAAGGAGTGGGAAAAGAACAGTAATTTCCAAAAGGAAGCGCCCACCAGTAGAAGCAATTCAATGGACTGCACAATATAACAGTTTAAACCAACAGCAGTAAACTATTTCTTTATTCTTTTGAGATAGAAAAGTCTTCACCACCATCACCACAACCACAATTTCTCAAAAGAAAATATTCCCAACTGTGCCGGTGCTGGGAGTGGCAGGAGGAGGGAGTAAGAGGGTGGTGGACAAATGTAAGAAGTGGTGAAAACTTAAAACTCTGAGACTGGACCACTGACTACTCTTTAATACAGCAATGAAAAACCAGTGACGTTCGTTAAAAGTTGGTAAAGGATTACTAGGTAACAAAGCAGCAATAATCCTCTCCTTTTTTGTGATGGTGAAGGAGAACAATCTTCATGAATTCTGTAGGCAGAGACCCAAACCCCAAACTGGTTATAGCTGGTTATTTAGCTTTCTACCTAAAAACATGCATGTCGAAGATAGCTTCTTGGCAGTCAGGCATAAGCATGAGGAAAACACAAAGAGAGAGGCTGTGTTCTTTTAGAGCTTGATTTATTGAGGGACAGCTCACCAAGACCAACAGTTGTTCTCCCATCTCCCGCAACATAAACACCAAGTAGTTTTGTCAACATGTAAAGGTAAACTTGTTTCTTAAGTATAAAAAACAAGTATCTTATTTATTTTGATTTGCTGTTTAGTTCTTTGTTGTACATATCTGATGGCAACAGCTAAAACACCCTGTAACAATTCAGCTGCATGCTCCAAAATCTATTTGAAATCCTACTACAGTAGGAAAGAGCGTCAGCAAAAGGGAAATACTGGAAAGGATGATGAATGTATATGAAATATATGCTGGTCAATATTCATGTAATACATTGTCTCAACAACAAAATCCCAATGCAAAGTACAGAAAATAAAACTAAATATATGTATACTGAACAGCTTCAATTATTAAATAAAATTCCTGCAGCCAAAAAAATGCAGTGGTAAATTTTATGCCAGGAATATTAACAAACTTATTTTCCCTACCTCTGAGGAAAATAATGTGTGTTAATTTAAAGGCCATAAGAGAATACTGCTATATTGCAACAGGCCATGAGGTGCAATTTACAAGACCACTGAAATTTGGAATATATACTGCTCATGCAGAACTAAAAAACCAAACCAACCAAACAAAACAAACAGTAAAAAAAAACCCCCTACCACTTAGATTTATGAGTAGTTTTTAGACTTTACAACATGATCATTTAATTCAGAATGCTATTCTACTTGCATTTTAGAATTTTTCTTAGAACAGCATTTGTGCCTTTTTTTTCTAAAACATTTGCATAGATAACTTTTGTCAATAAGCAGCCATCAGATTAGTGGGTCATGAAATAAATGACAATTACATGATCAGGTATCTTCTGATAAACTCACTATTCTGTGTAACTTACTGCTAAATTTCAAAGGTATGGATAACATTATTTCTGGGATATTAATTTAGCTCTCAGAGTAACATTAAAAGAAAACTCTCACTGAGTAGTAAGGAGAGTGGTAAGGGGAGCAACAGTAGTTATGATCACTAATCTCCTGCAACAAAATAGTTTTTATCAGCCTGCATTCCAGTAGTTTTACTATCAAGTTAATTCATTGACTCCTATGCTAATATCTAAATGCCAAGCAATTAATAGCACTGAACTATAAATGGTTTTTCTTTGCTCTTGTAGAGTTATTTTATAAAGCAAATGCAATTCTGTCACTTCACTGATTTAATGCAGGCTTTGTGAGGTTAATATTCCAAAGCAATTGCAAAATAAAGAACTGCTTTAATTAACCTTCTGTAATTTAAATACTGGGAGAAATCAGAACTTAAAAACTTCAAATAATATCACCGTCATAAAAACAACAACAATAATACTTCGTGGATCAAAGCCAAACCCCTGATTTGAGAACTTTAAGAAATACATTTGGACATGTGTATCTTACTGTGTTTCTAAACTCATTAAGAAGACTTTTCTCTAAGCATAGCATACTAAATCCATGGTAGATTTTACACAGTTTTTGTAGTTGAGCTGAAAAATGTTTCCTTTTAGAATTATTTACTTATAAATACTGAAGTTTTTAGTTTGAACAAATAATTCAGCACCCCCACTTTTTGCACTAGAATACTTTGTGAAGATATTTGTTATGGACATAGGACATTGCCCACTAAATCTACAAACCGATTGCATGTAAGTTAAAAAATACCACTTAAAAATAAAGGAGCAAAACAGGACCTTCCTTTTCCTAGGAGATTAAGTTTTCTCTCTTTCCAATTTAGCTGAAAGGAGGCTTTTATTGCCAGAGTTTCTTTATGATGTTGTTTGCTAACTTCATTTTAGTACATGAAAAAAATCAAGACTCAGGCCTTTCAGCACTGCGTATCTTTCGAGCACAAAACCTGCGATATGTCTGCCAGGCTCAGAATGATACCAAAAACACGGGAATAAAAATTAAAAACCAGCAGGATTCGGGTGGTCATGAACATTCCTGTCAAACAGGTTTGCAATGTGCGCTGACCTATCTCCTCTGACTATCCGGCCGGGTATCATCAAACCCCCATCAGCAGCAGATGCCTGAAAAGGTGCACTTGCTGGTTTCTCAGGAGAAGAAAGCTGACCTTCAGAATTCCTCCTTCAAATGGAAAAGCCTGCTTTCAGCAGAAAACCATTAAGAGATGAAGACAGCAAAAAAACATACATGCTGAGAAAATGTTTAACTACAATGAGGGAACTTGAAACTGAAGGTGCTGTTCAGCTGTTGAGACAACTCAGAGGCAAACAAATACTTTCACTGACAATCCTTTGGAAGATTATAAAACAGAAGTATAAACAAGCTTGCTACATTTTATACATGAACAGCAGTACCACTTAGCAAGATAAAGTACTTCTCCTTCCCCAGTAGTATCACTTAACAAATCCAAGTTCCTACAAAGACAGCTATGTGTAAGGGGTAGTTATACATGCTGACTTTAACAGCTTCAGGCCGAACAGACTGGAGTTGGATTTTTATTTGCATAAACTGATCACAATGTCTGTAAACACTCTCTTTAAAATAACAGGGCCAAGAAAGTCTTCTCTAAATCTGAATGCAGATTTTTGGGTTTGGTCAACAAGCCTTTAGCAAAAACAAGCCTGTGCTGCTGCGACTGCTGCTCTGTGCTATGCCCTCAATTTTGTGTTTGTGCTCAGGTGTGAGTTTACAGACAATTATACTTTCTTTTTCTGCCTGACTCTATTCCTTCTAGCTACTTGGCTCTGGAAGATTATTCTCCAAGTCCGACAAGGTAGCACTTATTATAATCTTATAAATACAGAGAGAAATAGCTGAGGAAAAAAAAGACAGAGGTTTGACACATTTCCTGGAAGGATATAAGCAATGATGAGCAAACAGAGCAGTCCCCAAACGGACAATAATCAACCATTCCCACTACTGGGAGATGTTGTAGCAGAGGAGTCACAGTTTCACTGAACTCCTGGGCTGAGTTAAGTAACCTCAACCAGGTAAATAGCCTTATGCTTAACACTTATTTGCTATCATAGCAGCATCATGATTATGAAATAAGACTTTATAAAAGCAGAGATCTAACTGGCAAAGATTTCAATCAGTTAAGTACTCATTGAACCTACAAAGGTTCAAACCTCACTTGTCCTTCCTGAAAATATCATGCGCTTAAGAAAGGCTCAAAAAGGATAAAACAGTTTTATGCACAAGTTCAATACGGTTGCAAAGTATTTCAGCAGTTCTTAAATCACTTCAGTGTTCAGCAGGTGCTGGTCACTGGTGGCTTGTCTAGAAGCTGGGATTTAAGCTGTGTAAGGTGTGTAAGGTTGGAAGCCACTTGCTGAAAGCCTGCTCCCCTTCCCTGCTCCCCCCAAGTCCAGTCGAGCTTTACTACAAGATGCAGGAAGTCAATATTGCACTCTGCCTTTTGGTATTTATCTGACCTCTCTGAAGCACGCTGGCAACAGAAGGTTCAGCGCACCAAAACCAATGCCTTCATACAAAGTAACACTGCTGGTGTTCCTGGTCTCTAATTTCAGCCCCCCCCCACAGAAGGCAGGCTGAAAAAGCTGGCAAAGTATGTGTATGAGTTCTTAGTGTCATGGATCTGGGATTAAATGTTTTACAGGAATCACTTCTCCCTTGTACCTCTTCACTCTGGAAAGAATATAATTGCTCCTAAGCTAAAAACAAGTCCAGCATTTCAGAAGGGAGTGAGTGTACGCTGAGCACTTGGCTTCTCTGTCGCTGAGACGACAAAAGCCATGAAGGATTTATGGCACACAACAAGCAGTGGTGTCAGCCACTGCTGCTGACAGCAGGCAACTATCTCTTCTGAACATTAGATTTGATTATGAGTTCCCATATAACTGTAATAGCCAACTTCCACAAAGAATACTTTCCTATATGCCTGGCAGCAAATGTCAGATTAACATACAAGCTTGTTCTTTCCCAGATTTCCTGTGGTTCATAACCCAACAAATATTAAGTACAACCACTCATCTAATGGTAGATGATTACAGACACAAAAGTAAAAAAAGGACAGAAGGAAAAATGATTTTTATTACGACTTTAAGACAGGCGCAGCTGTATGTTACTCCTTAAAACAAATTTAAATTAAATTCGGAAGGATTTCAGACTAAACAACAGTACAGTCGACTGCTAATTCTGTGCCAATTTCTAGCAGTTTAGAGGGAAGATTTTATTATAAAGAGTAATTGCATTGAAGTATACAAATTTGGACTCACTGAGGACTGTCTGTATTACTTACTAGTGAATTTGGTATTTGCATGTACAACAGTTATTCCTAACTTACAATACTATTTTTGTACAGTGTTACACCCCAAAACAGCTTGACAGTGTTAATTAACATGTTGCTTATTATACTGTTTAAAGAACTTTAGCAGCTCACATTGAATTTAAAAACAATACTTCATCTTCATTGTACCAAAATCACTTTAATAATTTGGTGCATTTTGCCACAATACAATTTGTTCTGTTTTCATGACAGTCATACAGATTGGACATGAAAACAGATTAATTAGTTTCACATTTTGTTCACATTTTCAAAGACTGTTTCAAATCAGGAAATGTTTTATCTGTCCTACCTTGCACTGACTCAACACCAGAAACAGATGTCTGCGAAAGAACGTTCTCATCATCATCTCGGGCTTGCAACTGCGACTAATTCCAACCACTGATCCCAGTTCAGGGAAACAGAGAGAAGTTGCAGCCCCTTATGGAAGCAGCAGTGGTCCCCAACCCTCTGCCTGGAGAGAATGACCAAGGTGTCACCAGAGATGCTTCCCACCTTCCCATGTACACGGCCTTCCTGCTTCGGATGCCTTTCTACCTGGGACTACCAAAACAATTCACAAATTCCTACTGGCCCAAACTGCATTTGTCCCCCTGGCCCAGTCTCAGAAAAAAACCCCACTGGTTAATCCGCTCTTTATTTGTTTGCACTGGAAGAAAATCTCGCCAAGATCAGCAGGTAAGGTATATTATTCTGGGGGGCAAACAAGATCTTGGCCAGCTTTTAGAACATTTAAATAAAACCTGTGAGACGGTGAGAGAGTGCTGTTTGTTTGCTTGTTTATAAAACATTTTCTCCTTTTAAGTAAAAGCAGACTAAAGAGTGAGCCTGAACTACTTAAAAAACCCCATAGTAACCACAACAAAATGATGCACAAACACACACAAACTCTTCGTGCGCACAGTTAACGAGAAGGACCAGTGCCCCAGAAAAGGGCAGATGCATGCCCCACCTCAAGGACCTGCCACACTTCTTTCCCATTTAATCTTAAGCCTGTACGTGAGAAAAGGGATCAGCAATCTATTCTGGAAACTTGCAAGCAGAAAGCTTCCATGAAGGTGTAAAACAAAGGATGACTTCATTCAGGGTAACAGCAGTAGGTGTAGAATAAAATCACTATTTTTGTTTAACTAAGAGTGAGACCATAACTATTTTGCAGATCCATTTCATCTGTCAAAAATTGATATGGTCCCAATTCATAAAATAACACAATAAAGCTTAAAGGCACGATTCTATCTTGATACATATGAACACATGCTACATAAAGCAAGGAAATATATAAACATGGCTGTTTACAAGCCAGTTGGAAAGCATAATAACCAAAAATATACATCACACTATCTTAACAAAATAATGTTTAATGATGACAGTTTAAGTTTGCAATTACATGACATTCTTGAGCAAAATATCACTTCTACTTATGGCAAAAGATTTAAAACTGCAAAAACAACCGAAGCATTTATTCATTTATATGCCATTTCAAGATGAAAAACCCTGCCAAGGGCAACACTATAGCAGTGTAGCACATCTTTCTTTCTCTTTTTTCTTTTAAAGAGCAGTAAAGGTAAAAAGAAGTTAAAGAAAAAAAAAACCCAAGGCAGTATCTACATCTACTGGCAATATCTAATGATCAATGAATCTGCTACTGCAATAAATTTGCTTAAAACAAAGCTCTTCCTTTAATGGTTTTTACACAGCAGGCTCCTGATATGAAGAGGGGATGACTGATGCTGGCTTACAATATGGTTCTATAGTAAACTGTGCCAGTATTACTATCAAATCACCTCTTATGAAACTCCCTTTCTGCCTACCATGCAATCAATTTAACAAAGATCTAAACAACTTAACAGTTCAAACATTCAAATAAATCCCATTCTACTCCTTCCCCTCTACGCTTATTAGAAGAATGAAAGTCACAAGTCACTGGAACAGTCCCAGAAATTGTTTTATCTGTTTACTTTTATTAGACAAGATTGCATATTGAATTCTAGTGAGTCAAGAAAAAACAGCAATGGCTTCACACTGCCACAATATGTGAGAAATGAAGATGAGCACCAATTCTAAGGCACAACACAGAGTTATACCTGACCTCAGGAGCTCACTCACATTCTGTCTAAAAGAGCAAAAATAAAACATCGTCTGCAAGAAATTTCGCACCAGTTTTGTCCCTGTAACAGAATACCCAGATCATCACACTACGGGGCTTTACATAAAAGGAAACCGGTGGCAAGAAAAAGTCCATCATCCAGCCAGAATAAACACTATTTTCAGCTCTATAATCTCCAAAACAAGTAGATTGACATAAGTATACGAGGGAAATAAAAAAAAATACAGTCAGGAAAAGAAGGCAAATTAGGGAAGCCTTCTTTCCCCAGTCTGGCATTTCTCTTCTCCATCCTGAAGTAAAACCAATTCAATCACACTCACATCACAAAATCAATACAGAAAGAAAAAAAAAGGGTTAATGAAGAATATAGAAAACATGAAGGAAATTCATTTGCAAGCTGAAAAGAAACAGCAAAACTAAGGATGACAGATAGAAAGGATGACAGATTGTATGACTGAAACTACCTCAGCTTTCTAATTGACAGGATTATATAAACAGGATGTACTGATATTTTTAGGAGCAGAAATAAGAAAGATACACCAACTGGTGCAACAGGTAATATATGATTCTGTAGTTTATTTTTAAATCGTATTTAGAATATGTGAAGCCAGTATTAAGTCACAGCAACACAATCACATATATTCGAAGAGACCTTCAAATAGAGGTCATACAGTCAAACCTCCAGTTCAAAGCAAGCCCAGCAAGAACAGGGTGCTTGGGGGCTTTGTCTAGTTGAATTTCTCCAAAGATGGAGATTCCAGTCTCTCTGGAATTTTGTGGGGTTTATAATTTTTGAGTTTGTTTGGGTTTTTTTCTTTTACAGAGTTGCAACTTCCCTTTTCCCAGTGTGTCCCTATGGCTTCTTGTCTTTCCATTGTGCCCCTGAGATGAGAGTGGCTCTGTTCTCACCCACATTCCCCCACTTGGTACCTCTCCTAAAACTATACAAGTACCTACTCCTGTTCCTCTTGCTAAAATTTTAATCAAATAAATGATAATTCTTTATTTTTCAAAGGTAATCAGTCTCATATAAGCAGGGATATATATGCTTAAGTAAGCAGAGTTTGTTATTTTTTTCTGTCAGCAGCAGAAGTCGACATACGCTCCCCAACTTTCTTGGTTTTTTGTTTAGTTTTAATTTTTGTATTCCACACCAGTTACCACTTGACGGTAATTCTACTACGCATTATCAGCAGAGAAGAACACTTTTGCTGAAGTGTCAGAAATATAGACCTCAATTTCTTGTGTTAGGAATTGTTTTCTAGACGAGCAGTTCTCAAAGAACGGGAAAGTACACAGTGGTGAGGTTTTACAGAGAAACAGGAGAGAAGGAGCGTTCACCTGATGATTCTTCTTGAGACGGGGGGAGGAGCAGCCACGGAACCGATCCGGAGATCGGGAAAGAAGCAAGCCGCAAGGTGTTTTAGGACTACTCATTATTTATACAAAACAGTCCCATCTACACACAAATACTCCGACTACACGGAGAAATGATCATATAATTCAGAACCTGGGATCAGAGTTGAAAACTTAAGAGGCTGACCACTACTGCAGAACAGTCATTCACAAACCATCGAGAATTCAGGTGAAATTCTCTCAATAAGGACTACCAACTGCAAGGCTGTATTGGTGAGGACCTCATGCATCATCTCAACTTGCAGATTGAGGCAAAAAATGCCTACTGACCTTCAGATGCCTGTATCACCCTTGGAGCCTGGATTTAGACTGTCCTTCAACGTTCCCTCAAATCCTCAAAAAAGAAATTTGGCTACATCAAGGCCAAATTTTACCTGTGAATCTGCCCCTGCCTTTCTCTTTATCCCAGTTCTCTGAAGTTCAAAATGTATGGAAGCTTTACTCTAATTTTGCCTTCATCCTTCCTATGATACCTCTCACTTCACTGCACAAACCTTCGCTTCCCCAGCTATGATAGCAAATGATGTAATTGGAACACCTATCAGCAGATAAATCAGTACACCTTGTTACTCTGAAGGCCTATAAAGTCGGCATGTTTTGTGTATTTTTTAAACCAAAATATTCAATCCGTTCAACTGACAGTATATTTAAAACATGACAAGGTGTCCAAGGCAGCAAAAAACCCATTTCAATTTCACACACTGTGATATGTAGACATTGGAGCAGCTGTGTTTCTTCTGTCTTATAGGCTGTATTACCACGACTTTATCTGCTGACACTTTACCAAGATGCCTATGAACAGTATTGTCAAGTCATAGAGAAACCAAGCATTTAAGGGCAAAGTAAAAAGGAAGAAAATTAAATTTAAAGACACAACTGCAATCTTTAGAGCTGCAGTTACATATAATCCAGAAGATGGAATGTGGTGACATTTACAAGAATATCATAGATACAATTAAGAATTCTATTTCATAAACCATCCAGCATTTTAATGAAAAAAGTTAATTCTCAATGGAATTTTAAAATGTAGATGAAGAAAAATTAACATGTAATTACACAGTGAAATTATCATAGCTTTATTTTAAAGTCAAAGGAGGGGAGTCTCCAGTATCATTGCCACTTACAGCATCTTTTGTTAGTTTATTTTACACACTATTTTTATTTCAAGCTAAGATTTCTACATTGCACCAGCATAATCCCAAAATGTTAATCAACCATGCCTGACAGAATTCTCCAGTGACTTGCAGCAAGTGCTGATGCTTCCACTAATATCCAGTCTTGAGCAACTCACTTTTGTTAGATTTCCCAGGATGGTGAGTATGCTTTAGTTTCATCCTTCCATTTCCAGATCACCTCTCCATGATTAACAGAGCTGAGACTGCAGATAGAACTGAACCTACATGTTCAGCTGCATCAGCTATGCACATCCATTTTGTTCAGTATCTAAAATCCAAGTGTTTCTCCAGCTCTGGGAACCAGACCCATACATTATCACTTCTGATCTTGGTTAAAAACAGAATCACTTGAAATTAATTTTAATGCTTAATATATAGAGCACAATTCAAAACCAGCAATGGATAACGAATTGTGCGGTTTCACTAACTGGCTGTGCGAACTGACAATATTCAAATTAATAGCTGCACTAGCCATTTAAAATATCTTTTAAGAAGCTCCCTTGACAAAGCAACTCCAAAATGCCTTGAACTCCTCTGCCCTCAAATGAAGTAACAAGAACCCCAAAACAGTAGTGATCACATTAGATGTACGAGTTCTCAGCAATGTCTGTCTTGTGAGGAAAGGAAAGAACAAAACAAAAGCAAGGAAAAGCTCCAGCATCCACTAACATCTCATCGAGAAATTGTTACCTCTTTTTAAAAGCACAGTTAATAGTTGCTGGGCCATATACACTGGCTTTACTCTACAAAGCTGGTATGAAAAAAAGTCTGAAAATGCGTGCAGATGTATTTGTGTGTATATCCCTAAAGACCGTTCAGAAGGATGTGGTCTGATTCCATGTTTATTTAATTTTGCTCAATTTATTATTTAATTATTGTTATTTAATCAACACCGTTCCCTCGAAAAAATGAGGAGTGGGTTTTGTTCTCTGCACAAGGGTTACTTGTGCACTTCCAGCCCCAGGGTGAGTGTCAGCAGCGGAGGACGTTGCTTACCTGCTGAGCCTGGTACCTCTGCTGGGCCTGTGACAGATACTGTGCCTGGGGCGGCAGGTGCTGCGGCTGCGGCTGCTGGTTGTAGTACGGCTGCTGGCCCTGCTGGCAGTAGCCACTCACACCTTGCTGACCATACTGAGGTGGGATCTGTTGGAAGAGCCAAGAAAAGCAAATGCATGAGTTGAAGCAGAAGCACATGAAATCAAGCTATGTCCCATCCACATGGCAACCTCAGCAGAAGTGATATCCTCAGCTACACACCTGACCCAGTGGTCTGACTCCTTTACTCAGCAGTTACTGTGAGCCCTTAGATCCTCTTGCCTTAGCAGGAGGAGCGAGCCCAAGTGCTCTGCAGAGTTACTCTCTTCAGGAAGAGCTTCTAAGGAAAATGCTACGCTTCTGAACATCACAATTCTGTCATGCCCAGCCTTAAAATACAGAAGCAGTTATTTGAAATATTCACTCTCCATGGGCACACTACCGAGGCAAATCAACAGAGGAATCATTCTGATGCGCTGACCCAAAAGTTGAATTGTGGAAAAAAGGCACAACTCTTAAAAAGACATTGAAAGAGAAATGCCTGTTTTCTTTTTTCTTTTTTTTTTTTGAGCAATCAGGTACTAATTTTTATTCAATGTTTTGCCCGCAATCCTCAGGTTTTCAGTGTTTAAGCCTTACACAAAAGCCTTGGGGTTTGGCAGGATTTGGTTTTGTCAAGTTCAATCTCTCTTAGTCTTCTCCATCCTACTAAGACATATTTTTTAAAAAATAACAACAAAACAAAATAATGTATTACACACCAGTTGGAATATGTATCACACACTGAGAACCTGCACACACTGAGAATTTAAGTTAGAACCAAAACCAAATCAATTACAATGTCAGAGGAATTTTCTGCATCGGTTTAGTCTGTAAGCCTTGTATCAATAGACACTGACATTTTCTTGAGGTATTTGAAAGAGCACACTTTCAATAGACTCCTGATATCGTGCCCAGATTTCCCTGATTTTAGGTACCCACGCTTTTCCCCAAACTCTGGAATTTAATATAATTGCAGAAAAATAAGAGATGCAGCACACGACTTCTCCCTTCTAAAATGGACCTCCTGTTGGTCCTGCACATCCCGGCTCTAAGCAAGTGTCTTAGATACCTGAGCACATCTGAAATGCTTTGATCTCTGAACTGTTCCCACTGAGTTTTTGATACAATGATAAATCTGTTTATTCAACAAGCAAACACATACCTGTTCCACCTAAAGTTAATTTACTACATTCATTCAACAATATTTGCTAGGCGGTAATAATAATAATACAAAGCCAAATTTAAACACCTGCTTAGGCTGTTTTTATTATCACAACTTGGTCTGCTCCAATTACTCCTGCCAGAAGTTGGCAGTCCTACCTCTTGGTTACTCCTAAGGTCAGCACTGTAACCCCACTTCTGCACTTGCTTTCTTTGCCTTCCGTTCCATTTCCTTTCCCATCATTTCACAGGCAGTTAAATGTTTCTGTGACCAAAGCAACCCTTTCTGACAAACACCCTCTCCCCGATGATGCATAAATGAGGCCTTTATAATGCAAACTAAAAAGGGCGTGTTGGAATATCATCAGGCAAACAGACAGCTGGAGTCTGGGATCTGACAGAAGACCGCACGGTGATTTGCCCATCATCTGCAAAGGTCACAGAGCCTGGACCGGTTCCTAGTAAATGCTGAGGAGAAACCTGTGCTGTGGTCCATCTGGGTTCCAGCTACACTGGGAAGAAAAGGAAAAATATCCAGACAGCAAAATATGGGCTGCTGGAAAAAAGAAAAAAAAGAGAACTTGAATGCCCAGTTGACAGGATGGTGACAAAGCAGAAGATCAAATGCATGAGCAACCAGAATATTTCTAGAATAAAGACACTTGTTCAGGAGGGCTGGAGTTCACCTGAACACAGGAGCCAGGTCACTGGTACATACGGCGCGAGAAAATGAAATTTTAAAATGAAGAGGGGATTAGAAGAACACATGGTTTAGAAGCATGGTATGGCTATGTCAAATGAAGGCATGGAGATTCTGGGTCATCAAGTGAAGATGCTGAGAAGAATCAAAGAATGAAAAATGGACATGCAGTGACTGCAGAGTAAACACAATGGCAGTAAGAAATTCCAACAATACATGGACTTCCACACAAAGAGGTGGGGGACTGGATCACTGGAACATCAAATTGCAAACAAAAGCACTAGTAGCAGTCATATAAGAAATATGGTAGAAAGGGAAAAATTCGTAGAGTCACTAGCAGGCATCATCCTAAGATACAAATTCACGGTGAAGACATCTAATAACAAAGTAACATTATCTACTACATAGCATTTAGAAACTAATCAAAATAAACTCCACCTCACCAAGCGGCAGAGATCTGGAGCTTGGTGAGATCAAAAAGAGTGAGTGCTGGAACCATCATGCATGGCCGGACTACAACAACGCTGACAGCAGCACACTAAGCAAGATCAGCAAAAGGCAAGCTGCAAGACTGATCAGGGGGAGACTTCAACTCCTCCCAGACAGACTGAGTAAGCAGACTGCAAAGCTGAGACCAAAGTAGCCGATAACTGTCAAAGGTTGTTCCACGGAACTGCTGGTTAGGGAACCTGCAGGAGGAGTCACTGCCTTTGGCTCACTCCAGAGCAGCAGGAATCATCTACTACTACATCCTGCAGCTGCAGCACCACAGTGCATCAGTGACCATAACAGAGTTAAAATGAGCATCCCTACAGGAACAATGAAACCCAAGGAATCTACTACTGTTGTGCTTAACTTCAAAAAGTGTAACTACATAAAAATGAGAAAGCTTGTTAAAAGGAATCTCTAACAGACAGCTATGAGAAATAAAATCTGACTGGCAGCATCAAAGCTGTTTAACAACAACCACATGGAAAGCACACAAGCAATATTCACCACCCATTCAGAAAGACTTGATAAGAGCAAAGGGACACCAGTGTGGCTCACTGCAGCTTTCAAGAGGCAAAAAGGCATCCCCTTCAATAAGCCAGCACCAGGTCCAAATGAGGAAAACAGAAAAGACTGTAAACTCTGGCACTTCAAATGTAATAAGACAGGCCAGAAAGAACTGTTGGAACAGCTAGAAAAGGGAATCAAATGAGTAATGATTCATTTCTTCAAACACATCAGAAGTAGGAGGTCTGCCAGAGTCTGAAATGACGAATGATGATGAAGGTATAAAAGGAGATATAGAGAACACAATGCCATCACAGAGAAGCTTAACAAAATCTTTGGCTCTAGCGTGCACTGTGGAAAAATCTTGGGGTGTTCCCATGCTGGAGTCCTTTGTGAGGGACTTGATAAATGTCTCTGAATCTAATGGGACTTTTCATGGAATAAAGTGACAAATGAACAGTCAGAAGTGGCTTGGGACCATAAAGTATCACTCCAGAGGTCTAATCAAATTCAAAAAGCTGAATTACTAATGACCATACACAGCCTCTAAATTGGAGCTGCCGTGGTAGGTGAGAATAGCAGTACAGCTTAAAAAGAAAAGTCAGAGATTTGAGTAATTTAAGACTATATAACACTGATGGCTGTTCTGGATAAATCAGGACAGATAAGAATGAAGACGAGATTTAGGAAACATCAACACAGCGAAAGAAAATCCCTCCCTATTGACTTCTTGGAGTTACTAGGAAGGGTCAGACAAAAAGGTTCAGGAAAATGCAACAAGAATCGTCACAGGTATAGAACAGTTTCCATACAAAGAACCTATAACCCTTTGAGGATGGAAAAGACACCAGAAAGTAGGAATATGACGGAAAGCTACAAAAGCGTCTTGTCCAACAACAATTAGGATGCATTTAATAGCAGAAGCAAACTTCAAACCACGAGAGAAACAGGTTCTCTAGTCACAGAGGTAGCAGATGTTTAGAACTCCTTGCCAAACTGATGTTTTGAAAGCTGAAAGTTTATGTGGGCTCAAGCAAAGACTGGACAAGTTCACAAAAGAGACATCCTCTGAGGGTTACCAAATTTATAGAGCCACATCTGGCTCAGGAAGGCCCTGAACTGAAAATAGCTGGAGGGTTGAAGAGTATTGAGGGAAGTACCACATGCTTGCTTTGTTCTGACTCTCCTCGAGGCATCCAATTAAAGCCTCCACTGGAGGCAGGATACGGGGCTACACGAACCCTTGATCTGCCCTGATAGAGCCATGCCTATGTTCCAACCTCTTTGCAAAAGAAATTCGACTCCCCGGAGAAAACAATGTAACTTCGGTCTGCAACATACTAAGTAACAAACGTAAGCAACCTGACCTTGACTGCCAAAGCTCTGAGACTGCTTCATTTTCTTAACTATTTTCCCAAGCAATCTGCTTTCAAACACTGGTTTAAAAAAGGGGACCAGGCTCTTCGTCTGATCTTATACATCAGTTACTTATGTTAGAATTTTCCTCCATATCCTCCCAATCCAAACTACTTTAAAAAGACAACCAAACCCCACCACCTAAAATACAGCAATAATCATAATGCTACATTTGGATGCTGTTCTCTTCAGGGCAGAGACCCATCACCGCTGCCTTAGCAGAACACTCCATATAATTGCTGTGGCTATTTAAATAAATAACAAACAACAACATGCAAATTAATCCTCCTGCTTTACTGATGGGGATCACAAGATACCGCTTATGGACAAATGTTTATTAAACAGCATATAAAAAAAAGCTTAATTAAAATCTCCCCAGAACAAAACAAATCTAAAGCCAATTACTTACAATGCTTGGAGTGAATGACCCAAGCACCCTCTTTCTTCGTGAAGTAAACCCTTCTCCCTTACACCCACGTTTTTTGTGGCCACACAGTGCAGGAGGCAAGAATATGGGAAACTTCATCATGCCTGTGGTAGTGCAGACATTCTGGGGCCAGTTAGAGAGAGAACAGACCTGAGTTTGAATCTATTTCTAGGCAAGCACAGAAACTGTAATAATTACTTTTGACTCCTATCTGACTTGCACAGTATAAATAGCATTATTTTGGGAGAAGTATGACTGACCATCAGTGATTAAACTACTCTGAACACAAACAAAGAAAGGATGAGCATAATAGAGGAACAAAATTGGCAGCCAAAATGAAGAGACGGGGCAAATCCAATTAAACCTATAACTTAGCCCATTATCTTTAATTCTTGTTTGAATAAGGGATCTGGTGGCAGGCATTCTTTGTCCAGGTAATACCTTGATAGAAATGGAACTTTTAAGCAATTTTTGCATGCGCAATCCTTGACTGATGTCAAAGGAGAAGGATCATTAGACAGCATTAGAGTAATTATAATAATTTTTAAAATTAAAATGTAACAGAATTAGTGCGTTAGCATAGGTACACTAATAATACCAGCAATATGCAGCTACTGCCCTTTTACACCACCCTGATGGCTCGATCCAGTCAATAATGGAAGAAGCTTTACAAATCCCCTATCGCAAAAAGCTCTGCCAAGTCGCCCTGGGATCCACCTGAACACATCCGATACCGTGAAACGCTCACTACAGGGAAAAAGTCCTGGCCACATCATTGCTTCTCCCTGAAATCTATTTGGTGCCCTAAAAGTGAGTCATGATATTGGAGATCAATTACCCTGGATGAGATTGGTTGAAGGCAACAGCACAACACGGAAGCTGTGGACCACAGCGTCATGATAGAAAAATCTGGGGGGAAACAGGTCTGTCTGGCCCGATCAGCATTAAGCCCTGCTTACAGAGAGAAGGAAAACTGAACTCCAGAGGCAGGGGTGGCGCTCAGAAGAAAGGCTGGCACCACCTGGTTCAGTGGCCAGCTTTGCTGAGGAACAGTGAGACAGAATATTGTGAAACAAGTACCACCCTCAGTAATAGAATCATCAGTAACATGCCACTTTCTTAGCACCTGTAACACTCTAATTACATAGAAACTAGAATAAAAAATGTACAGCGAGGGGCATTCTCAGAAAAAATACCCCTACCACCTGGTACTTTACACTAGGAGTAAAACGGCACATTCCTTCAGTTAACAAAAGATTATAGTATTTCATTCTAATTATTTTGATTTTATAGTGGTCAATTCAGTTGTAATTATAAAGAAAGACGTCGCTCAGTTCCCATCAAAACTTCAAATAAAACACTTGTGATTTCTGAAACAACTTCTGCCTCAGTCTTAGATTGCCAAAGCCAGACCTCTGCCAAAACCTCAGTATTTTCCCCCAAACATTCAAACCATGCATTTCTCCATACTTTACAACAGAAAGTTGTAATGGAAAACTAACTCCCTGACATTCGCGCACCTAATAAAAAGAACCGGTTCATATCTAGAACTTTCGAACTCATATAAGCCCAGGTCTACATCTGTATGTTTAGCTGAATTATAGAAACAAGAATAATATAATATGCTTATACAGCATAAGGAAATCCTCTGGCACATGTTCAGTGGAATATTCTGTCACAGTTAGGGCAGCATGGTCTCCTGTCTCAAATCAACATGCTCAACCCCGGCATGCTTGTGCACACAGTCTTAATGAAGGCTAAAAATCCTTCTCACTGAATGACAAAAAAGGAAAAATCTAAAAGGAAACCAAGTAGAAATCTGGGTGTTAATGTCAAGGCTGTTAATCAGAGGTAAATCTGAAATCCTGATGCTAAGGCATTTTATTCATACATTCTATAAATTCTATTACTTCTTATCACTTAGCTTTGACCTTTTGACAATACATTGGTCACAACGTTCACCTATGTTACCGTCTTTCCTACACTGCTTGCCTTTACACTGAAGTATGAACTTTAAAATCTTATTAAGAGCCTTTAAAATATTAACACTCGGCCTGATACTGGTCCACCCTGTGACCCAGAGCAAGGAAGCAAAAGCATGAAAAGCATGTTTCTGTGTCACAGAACAATAATCCCCATTCCAGAACTTGCAAGGTAGTGGATTTTGCAGAGTCATTAAATGCATGTCTATGTTGAAGACTGCAGTGCAGTACACAGATCTGCAAACTAGCTCAGATACTGGCAGGAGCCTACACCGAAAGCTGTGCTCAGCTAATTTGCCGTGCTCCACAGAAGGGTGAATTAGGTCAAATGGAGATCCACACTCTTGTAGCCAGATTGCCTCTTGTACACAAGCCAGTTCATTTAAAAAGGTAGCTCAACCATCCTCACCAGACGCTGCAGTCTGCAATGCAGTCCTCCCCAGCACTACAGAAAGGACAGGACTTACACGCAGGCCTGTAATCCCCTTTTCCCCAAGAGCTACACGGCAGCACAATTACACCACTTGTCAGTGCAATGTATATGGCATCACATATGCACCTGTCGTGAGGTGCTCTCTATATACTGCCTTTTACTGTACCTTAAATCAAAGCAACGTGAGCTAACCAATTATTAATACGGGCAATTTTCCTCTCCTAAAAAAACCCCAAACCAACCTATGAAAAAAAAAAAAGTGTAAAAAATCTACTAAGATTACATGATTAAGGAACTCTCCAGTCAGAAAATACAGATGTTAAAGTTCCAAAAGCAACATTAACTGAGCCATGTTACACATATATAGCACCTTCTCTTTCTGATTTATGTTGTCAAAGGCATTTCATAAAATATAGAGGATGTGAAATGTGGCTTAGTTAATGTGGCTGCTAGAGTCTTATCATTTATGTTTTCTGACTTCTTAGCTGTGCAACCTTCACATCTTATTAACATAGTTTTTTGCATAGACTGTAGTATGGAATAGTACTTATGTTTTATGTATTGACATATTTTTGATGTACTGAGATTTTGAATAAGTTTGCTATTCTTCATGATGAGAGCCAAATAAATAAAGACTACTACCACAAAATAGTCAATCATTTATACGGAAAAGCAATATCTTTCCTTCCAAAAAAGAACACTTTGATTCCCCTGTCAGAAATTGATGAAAACTACCTCTGCTGTAAATGCTAAATCTATGCCAATATCACAACCACCTCCCACTCCCACCTTCCCCTAAAAACAACAAACAAACAAAAATAAAAAAATTGCATGTTTCAGATGAGCTAAAATTAGTTTCAAGGGAGAGGTAAACAGCTGAGTCTAGAAACAAAAGGAAGAAATGTTTCCTACAACAGTGTTGGTTCGCACAGTGCATTACAGCTCGAACTAATGCGACATTTGGCCCGTTCTGCAAGTTAAGGGATGAAAGTCTCCAGTAAGAGATTTCCGCATTTCTGTATCTATCCTCTCAGGCAGACACTATAGAGAAGACTAAAAATATGCAACAGAATTGTTTTCAGAAGAGCTATTTTGATATATTGTATTACAAATAGAGAGAAATCATAGTACCTATACATACACACATACACGCTCTCGCTCTCAAGTGATGAGTCAGGTAAGATATCTATTCTTATACTCTGCCTTCCTTCCTTTTTTTTTTAAAGTGATCAAAAGAATTAAAAGGAATCATGTAACCTGCTTAAGTAATAGATTTCCACCAACATAAGGAAAAACACATCAGAACTGCCACAACCTGATCTCTGTGGTGACTCCAACGGTTGGTGCTTCAGAAAAGAACAGGTAAGAAACCTCACCTCTTGCTGCATGAGTAGCATGAAACTCACCTATGAAATGCCAGCCATTACAGAAAAATGCAAAAGCCTATATTTAACTGATTTTTAATCATATAACAAATAATTTATTACAGGGCACTTCTTGTGCGTGCATGAATGGAATACACAGAACCCCAAATCCTCTAGCTGCCCTTTATTTTCCAGGGTATTTGTAACAATTTTGACCACTATTTCTCGAATGGCGATTAAAACAAAATATAGTTGAAAAAATACAGAGAAACACATTTCTTCAGACAAATTCTGCAATGCCATTCAAACCTTCTAAAGCAGGGAACACAAATGAGAGGTAGGGGTTGGGTCTGAATAGCAGGTAATCCAGCTGTATGAGTAATCCTCCATTTTTACGCCTTTATACGCAGAGAGACACCTAACACTTAACTACTGGAGACTGAAAAATCACTCAGTAAAATAGCTTTCACTCTACATTTCTCCTGGCACACAGTCTTGGTAGGTGGAAAAATTGCAAACATTCTTTAATATCAGTAGTGAGAAAAGGCAGAATGTGCACGCACCCTGTTTATCATTGCTTCCCTGGCATCTTGCACACCCTTGAGTTTTCCTTCTTTCTTCCAGTCTTTTGAGAGAAAAGGGTGCTTTTTAATTAATTCATGTTCTCCTCCAAAGACATCAATCTTGATGAATACTGTCTTTACCATTCCTAAACTCAATGGCTTTCAGAACTAAATCATTTGAGATCGTTCAGAGCCCTTCACCGTATCTCTTAAAATAGCAAGAGAAGAATATAAAAGATCTTCCACAGGGAGCAAAGCCATGCACTCTTAAACAAGCCAAGCCTTTCTCTTCTTCCCACCTAAACTTGTCCAGTTCCACTATAGGGCTTCACAGACCTTCACAGTGCACACCCTCTTTCCCTGACAGCTGCTTTTCTTCCTTTAGTGCTATCCTGCACCTGTGGAGGAACAACCCCAGGCACCAATATACGGTGGAGGCCACCCAGGTCGAAAACAGCGTGGCAGAAAAGGACCTGGAGGTCCTGGTGGACACCAAGTTGAACAGGAGCCAGCAATGTGCCCTTCCCACAAAGAGAGCTAATGGTATCCTGGGCTGCATTAGGCAAAGTATTGACAGCAGGTCAAAGGAGGTGCTTCCGCTCAACTCTGGAGGACCGTGCCTACACCTGGAGGACTGTGTCCAGTTCTGGGCTCCCCAGTACAAGAGAGACATGGACATATTGGAGAGAGTTCAACAAAGGGCCACAAAGATGACTAAGGGGCTCAGGCATCTGTCCTATGAGGAAAGGCTAAGAGAGCTGGGACCGTTCAGCTTGGAGAAGAGGGCTCCAGGGAGACTGACTAGTACAGCCTGCCAGTACATAAAGGGACTCTAAAGAGAGCTGCAGAGGGTTTTTGGACAATGGCATGTAGTGACAGGACAAAGGGGAATGGCTTCAAACCGAAAGAAGGCAGGTTTAGATTAGGTATTAGGAAGGCATTCTTTACTGTGAGGATGGTGAAGCACTGGAACGGGTTGCCCAGAGAAGCTGTGGATGCCCCAACCCTGCAAGTGTTCAAGACCAGGTTGGATGGGGCTTTGAGCAACCTGGTATGGTGGAAGGTGTCCCTGCCCACGGCAGGGGGGTTGGAATTTGATGATCTTTAAGGTCCCTTCTGACCCAGACCACAGTATGATTCTATACTTCAGTTTAGTAGTGTCTTAGTACAAAGTTATCTGCCAAGGAGTGCACCCAATTTCTGGCCTTTAACAGAGAACCTCTCTGGTTTTGGCCCAGAAACCTTTGACAAGGTCACCACTCCAGTTAACCCCCACAGCTCTGCCTCCTGGGGCTGACTCTGAAACAGCAGACCAGCAAGCCATCTTCTGTTCCAGTCCCTCACTGTTTAAGGGATATCACACTTTTAATCAAGGAAGACTTGCAATGAACATGCAATGAGAGAACGGATTTACAGCTCTTTGTGTTCCCATTATGGATTTGAATCCCCAAAGAGTGTCCACAGCACAGGAGGTCAACACACAAAGAAAATGGCATGACCCCCCCATACCTATCATTTAGGTTCAGCAATATCTGTGACAAACTTAGTCATTTGTACAGTCCAAATTCTGCTGGTTTCTTCTACTAGAGCAGGATCAAAATCATACTTCTCATCCGGACACTAAAAACACCCCACAACAAGGAATCCTGAGGCAAAGAGAATGACTGGCTGAACCAACGGTAAGAAAATTTGTTTACATCTCTACCCACCCAGCATAATTTATTATCCTGCAGCATAGCATTAACTGCCTTCTATCAGGATCCCATTCGTGTGGCACAGTTCCTCAATAATCCTTTGGGAGTACTTATGCTGGCTTAGAAAAACAAGAAATACAGAGCAACTCCTATCAGAAACCCTTCTTCTTTAGATTAATTTGACCAAAGTGCACCACCAATAAAACCAAAACCAACCAACCAAAACAAGAAAATAAAATTTTTAAAAAAAGGAGGAAAAAAAAAAAGGGAAGATGTAAATCTTTTCTGTGCTGTCTTTTCTTTCCCTTTCCCTACTGGGAACAGATAAAAACCAAGTCAGCCTCTTAAATAAGAGTACTTACGTAACAGCTGTGATTTCAAATATTCCTGCAAGTATTTTTAAAAGAAAACTTTCAAACCACTTCTCGTAGTCACAGAGTTTAGATATTTGATTTATTCCATTTCTATTATTTAATTTGACCTATTACTTAGCACTGGAAAACATCAAAAGAACCCTGACAGAAACATCAAAGACATCTATCTTATAAATTCATAGCTGAAACCATATAGCACATCATAATTTTAAAAATAATTACAGTTTTATTATACTCAAAATAAGATGATTATTGTAAATTATTCCTCATATCAGTTACCACAAGTAAGTTTTAGAAACATCTGCTAAATGTAAGTATCTGGATACAGTTAATCCAATTCATGTAACATTATACTCAAAATGGAACAGAAAAACAAACCTTTAAAGTCATAACATCGCTTATCAAAAATTACCTGTTTTGCTCAACTGAAAATAGGCCCCTTAAAAACCTATGAAGAATCAACCACCAAATTCATACATTCATTCTACCTAACTACTAGAATTCTTTTTTAATTAATATTGCAACTAATTTTAACTCAAATATTGTGCTCCATCTGTTAATCTTCAAAATACCTACTATTCTTTCAAAGCATCCAAGCATCTCCAGTATATCCACGCATGCTCCTTCCTTTCCTGAAAGCTCAAGCCCCCCTTCCCCCAAGTCTGGTTGTTTTGGGCTATTATCTGAACACCTATTTTGTTTAAACATTCACAAAACAAATTCTTATGCTCACAAGAAAATGCTTCCTTCTCATTTATGTCCAGACTGAAGTAATATCTATCTGTACACAAAATTAACACACAAGTGTATAATTGTAGTTTTACGCTCAAGTGCCCCAATTATGCACTTTGAAACACTTTAAAGGATCCATCAGGAACATTCAATACCTCCAAACTGTAAAATCTTGAGGAGTGTCTTTTGACAAGACAGCTGCATTATGAAGGAATCTTTCAGCTAAAAACAAAGAAAGCAATCAGCTTTGGAGTTTTTTTACTCCAAGATACTCAGGCTGTAAAGAATGGTGGGACCTATCTGGTGCAGTGCATTTTGCCACAACTAAGAGACAAGCAGGAAACGGAATAGTTTGTTTTGCTTTCACGTAATATGTCCCAGGTAAGCATAAGAGGCCCGGCCTCCAGATTGTTCAGAAAGGTGATTAAGGAAGAGTGATTAAGGATGTTTGCAACAGACAAGTGAGGACCCTACACCTTCCTCGCTTCAGCCCCAAGACAACTGCAACTCCCCACACACACTTGGTGAACATTCATCCTCTGCATTCTCACTTCTCCTTACAAAATACTTTTAAGAAGCAGTTTGTTCAAAAAGGGAGTGCAGGAGGTGACTGTCAACAGTTTTTTGTTACATAAATAAATTTCTCTGCACATGTGGTGGAGAAGGGAAATGTACGTTAGCCCATCTGACTTGGCACTGAAATGGGTTACAGGTGCTCACACAAAGCATTACACTCTCTCACACAGCCTGGTGATAAACTTGCCATATTCTTCATGTTATAATTTATTAGAACCATTGGTGTTGTTCTTCGGGGGAGGGGGGGGAGAAGTGGAGGGATGTCCCAGCGAACACAAGAGAAGATAAGGAGATAAACTTGTTTCACAGGACAAACACGCACCAAGTTCTTAATAAACAATACGTGAGGAAATCAGGAGCGGTAAAAACAGCTCGAGAAGAAGGCAGACAATTCATTACATTAAAAACATACTAAGAAAAGGGCTTCAGGCTGACTCAAAGGTGGTTAAATAGCGAGGCCATGTTGGCAAAGGCTTTCCTCAGTAAAACCAAGACACAGTAACTTACAGCGAGAAAATGCAATGCTCTGTGCAACTCACGTGGGATTCAGCATCAAGTGTCAGGGGCATGTAGTCACTGTCTGTTGACCATCAACAAAGAGATAAGATGAGCCTATTTAGGGGCCACAGTCCTCAAAGAGCGATCACAAGCACCAGAGTGAGACAAAATACCAGCTGCTGTTGCAGTTCTTCAGCGGGGCCAACAGAGTACTAAGTTCTTCCAAGGGTGATGGAAAAACCACATGTTCTCAGGAAGGAGCCATTCAAAGCTGCTCTAGAAAAAACGTGCCATGCAGAAATGCTCCCGAGCTCCTCATCCAATGCACTGTGTGGGTTCCTGTCTCACAGCTGCCCAGTGCCCACCTCTGCACGCTGAGGAGCTGAGGAAAGAAGAGGTCTCCTGAGAGCAGACACCATGAAAGACACAGTGCGGGCTGATCACCTTTCCAGAGGCAAAAGCACCAAGACAACTGGTCTACAGCTGCAAGCCAATCTGTCTGCTGCCACAGAAGCCCCACTATTTCATCCAACTTGTCCAGTTCTCCCTGACTCTCTACCAAGGGTTCTGCCACACTCAAACAGCAGAAAGATAATGGGCAGCCTTCTGCTGGCTTAGCACACTGAAACAATTCAGCGTGGTCGGATGAACCCAGCAGTGACAGGGAAGTGGCACTGCAGGTACCGTCTGGGTTGGCTTTGACTGCTGTTGAACCGTGGCTCTCCTCATCTCGTGACTCCAAATCCACAACTCTCCAAAAAAGCACCTCACATGCAAAGTAACAACTTTCAGCTCTCCATGCAGAGCCCTTCTAAGAGAGAGGTGCCATGAGAAAGCTGCTGCACTACCAAGTGAAGCTACAAATGAAGCCTCTCCTTGACTTTCAGGGAGGACACTGGCTTTCCAGGTCTCCTCAAGCTCAAGACCCTCAAATTCTGCCATAAAAGTTAACCCACTTTAAGCAGACAATAATTCATCGCTGCTCTCACCTGCAGTGACGTCCAAGGGAAAGCAGTGATACAGGGAGGGGGACATACACACAATTCTCTCTCCCTTCCTTGCAGGAAGCAGAAATATTTAATGCATTTCAGGGACATTCTTAGCATGAAAGTAAAGTGCAAGTTGGTAATACCCGTTTAGATTAGTTCTTGAATATTATTAGGGCAATGATCACTTATGTATGTTGGTAGTTAGGTATTTCAACCTCCTGTTTGGTTTGGCAAATCTTCCTCTGAGTACCAGTTGTACTTCAGTGGCTACAGCGTTGTTCAGGCACGAGCTTCTAAGATTTAACTAAGCTTCTGATTTTACAGTTGCATAACTATTTAAAATATTTCAGACAACAGGTCAATATTTCTCAGAAGCTGTATATACCTTCCAGAGCACAGAGTTCACACGTTCTGAAGAAAAGGCATTTTAATTTAAAACCCAGGTATTTTCATTGCTTAATTGGCGCTGAAGTATATAAATCCTTTTTTTTTGGAGAGTATAAAACTAGGGAGAAAAGCTTAGGAAGCAGCACTGTCTGCTTTGGAGGGAGTACTTACCCATCTGCCCTTCTGGCCAGAGGTTTAATAGATTTCTATTTTTATAAAGGACATAAGGGGAGGGGGTGGCTCCATCAGTTTCCTACAGAAACCCAGCTGCCAAACTGGATGTGCCAAAGGGGAATTTTAGGGAATTTTAAAGAGATAACCTCTGCTGAGACTGCAATGTCAGCTTTGTAACCTCATGACTGGAACATGTGCAGTGAATGCTGGATTGAAAAAGCTGTGCTATGGGAGTTAGAAGAAAGAAAAGGAGAAAACAGGAACAGCACAAACTGGGATTATTACTCTGTGATGAGAAGAGGACTTCAGCTAAAAACCACTGTTAGTTCACTATGAAAAAATACATCTATAGAGTAAGCTCACTTTGATTTGAGTATTTATTGATAACCTCTGTGCACTTCCCTTCTCCCAGCCCTAATATGGTCTCTGCATTTTATGCTGATGCTGTTGTTCCATTTAGCAGGTCACTTGCAGCGTATTTTAAACAACACACGGAGCCAAACTGACCTCTGGTTTAAATGTTCAGCACAGAAATTGCAGGGTAGGGGTTGAGCAGGGAAGAGGAAAGGGAGAAGAATAGGAGCAGTGCCAATTAAAAGCAAACAATAAATAAATAACTAAAACATTAAATAATTGGTGCTTTTTCAATCTAGTCCTTCAGTTTCTACTCAGCTTTTCTTGCATGTCAAGACAAAACTAAACCAAATCCCCTCACTTTAAATCATCAAAACTCTTTAAAAATTTATTTTACAGAAAACACATAAAGAACTGTGGCATTTACTCACCAAGATCAGAATGTTTAAAGAAATTTAGTATGCTAAGGAAGCTGTAAAACATTTGTGATTCTAAACTACGATCAACATTCAAAACAGTAAGGACAGCCAAAAAACCTACACAAACAGAATAGCCACAAATACCTTCAAAGGTCTATAAAAATCTATTATCAACAAAGGGAATAGCATTGAAAGTCTTACTTGGGGATTAAAAAGGTGAAATTAGCGATTTGCACTCAGACAAGTAAATTTCTGTACTAAATTACAGAAAGGGAAGCCTCTTAGGGGTAGGACCCCATTACAAAATACTTCTGATGTCCACCTGTTTTCCTCTGCTCCTCACATATAGCAGTGTGCTTGCAGAACCATCCCTCTTACTACATTTAAAATAGATGGGAAAAGATGATGTCATCACATTTCACCTAGAAGAGAAGCAGTAATAAATACTCTTTTGCAGTGAAAGCAGGAATGCTTTATGATAAAACATAACAGCTCTTTAAAAAGAAACATGTCAAAGTAACAGGAATGTCAGAAAGGTAAAATAAATTAATAGTCTATGTTGTTAAAAACTACCTACAAATCTTTATAATCCAATTCTCTCAACAGCTCTGATACGTGGTGAATATCATTAAATTATCAATCTAAGAGAAGAATCTGTCTTCGAACTTGAAGATATATATCCTGTTTAGCCTAATATTTGGGAGTTTTAGAAAATATTTTTCTCACATTTTGGGTTAGTGATGGTGTTCGGGGAGGGTTGCTTTCTTTTCTTTTAAGGGAAACTGTCAACTGAAGAGCCTTAAAAAAACAGCAATACCCTCACACCCACCATAAGGCATACGCTAATATATGCTATCTTTAACTAAATGTTAGTTTGTTTCACTAGTGTTTGTTCTTCTTTCTGGGCAGCACTTCATTGAGGACCTGCTCCCTTGAGGAAACACAAGCTGCTTCAGTGCAGTGTATCTCAACATCTCCGCAGAAGAAAAGGCATGTAATCAAATAATTAGCAACCAGTGTAACCATTCTGTGCATCAGAAACAAAAACCGAGACAAGCACCTCTCTTTAAAAGCATTGCCTCTTTTTGGTGCTTCTAACTGATCTGAAAATAATATTATTTCATCTTCAAGGCAAAAAGAAAACAACTTGTTACACTGCAAGTGGCTTTTCCACTGCCTTTCAGCAAGAAAGCTTTGCCAAGTCGGAAGATTTTTGCTCTCTCAGAAAAAAAGTATTTCTATGATGTATTGTAAATCTTTACCTCCCTCAATTGGGAGGTAGGGTTTTATGCCTTTCAAAATTTATTATGTCTGCTTGACTGTGCTTTCCTAAAGATCTCTTTCAGCTTCTGTTCCAACTAGCAAGTGAAAATTCTCTCAAGTGCAGTAATGTAAAAAGGAGTAGGAAAGAAATTCAGCACATGAACAGGGCAGACACACAATGTAGTGCAGTGCTTTGCAGAGCTCTACAAAGCACATTATGGCTCGATTCATGAAATACCCAAATTCAAAGTACTTGCTCTATGGGTCTTACAATTTATTAAATTTGATATTATAAATAAAACCATGAAGTCAGTCCCAGTTGAAACGCTTACATTTCCAAAGAAACCCTACAAACTCAGCAAAATCTTGAGCCTTTTCTATACATCTTTCCTACCCACATCCTATTTATTTCCATTATGTGTGATTCAGGTTCCAGCTCTACAAACTACTATGCAATTTTAAATTTTAATCATAAGAGTAGTGCCACTGAGCTTAACAGGGCCAATGGCACTAACGTAACCAGTGATGCACACAGCAACCTATGAGCTGAGGGATTTATACTGCAATATCCTTGGGGAAAGGAATATGGCTTTTCCTACATTTCACAAAGTAGCACGTAATTTTGCTGGAAAACAGGAAATAAAGATTTCAGTTTTAAAATTTTTCTATTACCAGGAAGCCCAAAGAGGAGAGCAGAAAGTCCAGAAAAAGCTCTGCAATATGTCAGATTAAAAGGATCTCCACAATCTTCTGTCTCATGAAGGTAGTCAGGAAAGGTTCCATACAAGATATGACAAAAGAAATTTGTGATTAACTGGAAAACTAACCAGGAACCGATTTTTCTTGCTGACATTCTTAGCTATCTTTTTCTACTTTTGCCAAAAGCAAAAGACTATGCTACCTCTATTAAAAAAAAAAACCACACACAAAAACCCCTCACAAAACCAAAACCAGTTTCAACTACACTAACTACACCTCCCTTACGTTTCTCCTGCTGTTAAGCTTATTCAGTAAATAAAAAAGGGGGAAAATCACACGCAGACGCACTATCAAATTCACTATCAGAGAAACAAGCAATAATTAGCCTAGCAATGACTCTTTCTCTGATATTTCAGTATATATACACTGCATTAGATATTCAACATGCTTTCTTGAATAGCAAATTCATCCTTCATGTGCACAAAGTGCAGTAAATTCTCTCATAATTATAAGAGCGCAGGACAACCTCGATAATTTTAATTACTGAGAAGTTTGTCTTGGATTTCTAAACACCACCAGTAACAAGGTACACAAAGCAAGTAAGACACACAGAAACGGAAGCCAAGGCTGTTTTAGCAAAATTATACCTTACTAATATATTAGAATTGCAGGGTTTGGTCTTGCTACCAAGCATGAGCAAGTGTATTTCACTGACTTTTATAAGATGAATTGATTATTACCATGACATTTCAACCACACACAGAAAAGAAAGGTGACACTACAGCAGAAATGTGCTATCAGTTCAACAGCGGTGATTTACAGAAAGAGCTTTTCAAGTTTATACTAACAGGGTTATTTCATGAGCTGAAAATAGTTTTATTCCCTTATGTCAAATAACATTTATGTATCGGTAATGTGCACCATACCATAAAAAGGGAGACATGAAGAAAAACATGACTTTACAGACATGACTACCGTCACAAAGTATTGCTTTATAAATAATGCTGAAGTAAACAAAATCTGCATATAAATAACATTTCTTATATTGACTGTTAAATACACTGACAGAACCAAACAGCAGCAAAATGTTGCTTACGGTAAAAATCTCTGCTTTTATTTTAAAGATATAAATAAAGTATTTATTTTTGTAACCATCAAAGCAAGCAGCTGACTTTTGGTTTTGTCTGTGAGGAGCACATGTCGACAAAGAAAGGAAGAGAGAAAAAAAAACCAACATGGTAGGGGAGAAAAAGACACAAGTGAGGTTTCACACTATTGACAAGGCTTATAATCCAGAAAAATCTGCCGTGCGAGCCAAGGCATGGCAACATAGCATTTAGGCACACAGAGGAGAAATGCTTGTAAATTCCACTGGTCCAATGAGCAGAGACACAGTTTTCATAATTTTATCATTGTGCTCCACGGCTGAGCGGCTGTCAGGCCAATGGCAAGGCACAGGTTCCCATTTGAATGACATATGGGTTCACCCAACCAGAGAGATGTTAGAGCATTAAATACCACAAACAGACAGGACAAGAATACAAAAAGCCAAATTAGCGCTTGTGCAACGGCGCGCTCCGGCAGGGACCTGCCTGCTCCAACCCAGCACCTCTGCCAGCTCCCCAGCATCGGGAAAACCGTGTCCTCCAGGTAACAGCCTCTCACCTCATAAAACTCAAAGACACGCCGAAAAATTATACTTCAAAGTGCGGCGGGAAAATAAGAAAATGTGTATTTTTAAAACACTGGGAAATGTAGACTCAGACACGTGGGGAGTGAGAAAGGATCAGGAATTACTCTTTCCCACAGCATTTCTAAAAAGTGCCATGGAAAATACATTTTACCTTTGTGGAAAGCTGCTCTTCAGACAGAAGTGTTTAACATGTTATATAAACATGTTATGCAGTGAAATGTAAAACACAGGGGGATTTTCATCACATTTATTGCATTTGTTAGCCAAAATGTAGTAGTCTTGTAATCACCGCCGCTGCTGTAGTAAAACACTTCAGTAATATTAACAAAAAAGTGCTTTCAGGCAGGCTTGTCGAAGGGGAAAGAGATTGCATTGAACAAGTTGGACCTAAACAAAAGAACAAAACCAAATAAAACCCCCAAAGAACTGCAGATGAGCATGCAAAAGGAGATCAAGGGTCTGATTCCAACCAGCAATTCACCATGCCTTGAAATTCCCTTTTATGAAAAAACCAAACTCAAGTCACATAAATTACCAAACACTGCCTAGGACACAGCTGTCCCCTCCCTGTGCAACGTAATGGAGCAACACACGAACCACACACCACCACCAGTCCAGAGGAGAGGTTTGGACTTCGGGGACCTGATGGAGGAATTGCATTAGCAATTTTCAGGCTTTGGTCCATAAATACAAGTCAAGAAGTTCACCATGATGGCATATAATGAGCAGCACCCTTGCACAGCAGGATTTGCAAAAGCAAAGGCAGAGAACAAGCTGCACTCAGGCTGCCTCAGAGACCCTGCCTGTATACAGGCAACTTCTAAGGTGAGGAGGAGCGGGCACCTTCATCCCTGCCCCTCACCCTGCACCCAGTCAGCTGCAGCCTCCCCGCAGCTCAAAACAACTCAAGGAAGTGCAAGACATGGCGCCTTCCACCAACTTTAAGGGGGTTTTTCTTCTCAGTCTTTCCATGTTCTATTTTCACTCTGCAGACCTCGCTAGATGTGGTCTCTTCTGATTTATTTTATAATACCAGGATTCTCTTCCGTTTGTACTGTGTTTTGCCGGCTCTCATTCGTTTTACCCTTTCAGAGCTAATGCCATCATCTATGTAGAAGACTTGGGAGACTTCACTAGGTTCTGCAACATTCTCCATCAATAAATTGAAAGGACCAGGAGGGAGGATTATCTTTAGGCATACATTCAAAACAGCTGTTTAGATCAAGGGTACCAATTAATTACTGCAGCTCAAAAGCCACTGACAATCTCTTCCCGACCAAGAGGAAGACCATTGCTGCAGGAGCAGCAATCCATAATAATCTTTATTAGAAGTTATTTAATCACACACAGTTTATTTTTTAAGTGGTTGAATTTGTACTTTACTGGCAAAAAATAAATACTTTTTAAGACAACAAGGAACTGTTAGGAAAAACAACAACAAAGCCATTTCTTTTCTTAAAAATTCCAGCACCACATCACTATCTGCTACAATATCTCCACATGCTTCACCTGGTAGAGCCCAGAAAACTGCTTACGGGTTAAACTTTGCCCCAAAGTTTATCCCAGCCCTGTCTTTTTACTTCTGAGTTTGTTTAGCCCGAGAACTTCATACTCCAGCGTAACTTTCAACTGAACACATCCAACTAGTATCCTCTCATCTTCTTTTCTTTGTAGTTAATTACTAAGAACTTATTTCAGGACCATATACACCAAAATACTGAAAAAAAACCCCTCTGACTCAGGAAAAACCCCAAATTCAGTTAAATATCTCCTTAACTGTTCTTCATATAAGCAAGCTGCATGCCACCTGAAAGCGTAAGATGAAGAGCAAATGAATCAAAGACTAGGAAATGTACTCCTTAGTCAGTATTAGTATTTTAACATCTAACAGTAGAAAAGTATTTCAAAGCTCCCCGTACATACACAGAACAGTGCTGGCAAAACACAAGAAAAGTAGATATGAAGCAGAATTGTCAGTGATGTCCTCCTTAAAATACTATCTTAGAGAACGACTCTCATACCCTCTAGGCTAATCCATTCCCATGCTCTGTGTTGGAAGATGATACTCATATTAAAAGATCCATCAAAGCCCGCCCTACCTTAGACAAGGAAAAAGAAGTCAGCACAGCTAATGGGAGAGAAATCTTCTGAGCCGTAGGCAGAGCATCTCCCCCCTTGCCATTATCTCTCCCCACTCTACCATGCTGAGGGAAGTTGGCAAACGGAGACAGAATTCCCGACTCAAAAAAAGCAGGAGCTTTCAAAAAAGCTTAGGAAAGGGGCAGAGAAAGGCTGAAGATTAATAGGATCTTCAGAGCTCAGCAAAGTGCAGGACAGAGGGAGAAAAAATAAAATCGATGTCTATGACATTTCAAAGTAAAAGATATGTGAAAACCACTTTTTCCTTACAAGTTGAAATTTTTAGTTTATATGGATGAATATTTGAATGTCTGATATGGAGATGTGAAAGCTCCTGAGGGTTAGTTTAGGGTGTTTTGTTTTGTTTTGTTTTGTTTTGTTTTGTTTTAAATAAAGTGCAGTACTAAAGCATGGCAGAAATTATTAAAAGTGGTTTTCAACCAGGAAGTTTGCAACTCAGAATGAAAGTATTATTACACATACACACAGAAAAAGAAAAAAATCAAAGTCTGTCAAAACAGAAAAAGAAATGTAAGTTACAAAATCTGAATATTTAGATTTGACTATAACTGCCAAGAACATACAAGTTATAACTTACAACTGGGAAAAAAAAGGTCTCTTAAAAGAAAAAAAGTATTTGGGGGGTGGAGGGAGAGGAGTAGGGAGAAACAAAACTTTTAAAACGCCCCCCAAATAGTTCTTTTGAAAACAATTTTCTTTTGAGGATACTTTGAGAAAAATTCATCACCCAGTAGAAAATTACACTCGCCACATTTTCCAACAGCTTACATGTAACCAAATACACTGCAGTACACCATCCTACTTTGGTAACGTGGAAATTAATAAGCCCTTTACATAGATAAAATTTATATGGACTTACAACAGACTTATATGGAACAAAGATAAGCATTTTGAGTTAAAATTTATACATTGTGTTAGAGTCTGCTTAATGTAGTGTTCATGTAAACCTGTAGGCAGACACACACACACTAAACTGAGTCACAGTGGAACATGACTTTCTTGGAGGCTAAGGTAATTTTAACATGAAAAAATGCTGTACCCATCTACAGAGCTCCAGGACATTGACAGGCCTTTTCTGACTCCATTTCTCTAGAACATAAGCAACTTGACATCAATAAAAGGAACAAGTCATTCTCACAAAGTTAATGAAAATGGAGTTATGATTTCACTAAATCTACTGGTATCCTCTCTTTTAAAATTGCTCTGAAACCAAAAGCACCAAAGACTTGAACAATACTGATGAAAATATTTTCAGCTCAGAAAGTAATGTAGCTTGATGGTCAATGTTTGGGCTGCACAGCTCAGGGGTTTTTCAAAGATGAGATTTCAATCAAACCCCAAGCTCCAAGGGGAACGAAGCCTCCCTCACAAGCTATTGCTTCTCCCACCCAGGTGCAGCAAAGCCCTTGCATGAATATCATCTGGACTCCCAACCAAACAAGATTACAGCATATAAATATGGCTCATCTAACACTTACCGATGCTAACTTAAAACAGGAGAAAGAGGAGACTTTAAGTTTTAAGGACAACACCCAACTGTTCGCCCCCCTTCTGCCCCCGACCCAAGTCGTATAATGGATGGAAATGGTAAGAGCCCTACCAACACTGTGAGCAGCTGTAAAAATGAACAGATGTCCTCAACTTTCATCTAGCTGAAAGAAGACACAAAAAAAGTAAGGCCTAAATTCACTCCATCTTCAGTGCCTTTTCAGGTGATGACCAAGCAGTACTTAATAGAGTGACAGAAAGACAACGATGGGAGAGGGGGTGGACAGAGGGAAGCACATTAACAAGGCAATGATGCCCATCCTTTAAAATGTATTTTTTTCCTTTCAGGCATAAAGTTGTCTCTAGATTTAACGTATACTCAGAAAAATACTCTGTATTTCTGGTTTCACAGCCAATGAGATAAACACCAAAGTCTTGCAGGAAGACAGGTAAGTCTTAGGCAATCACCCAGAAGGAGGAAGGTTTCAGGTATTAAGAGGTAAAACTACACTGAAAATACAGGCTAGGCAGAAAGCTAATGATGGTTTGATAAACCTGATTAAAAACCCCACATGGATAGATGGCAGTCAGTGCCTATTATTGCAAGGCTTGGATGGGATTACTTTAATTAATGTTCTACCTAAACTCTTACTTCAATAGCTACTAATTACCATTAAGAACTACCAGCTATATCCGCAGATTAAACATTTCTCCCCACCCCAAAGACCCAATTTTAGAAGCTGCATCTACAACAAATTATTTGTTATATTGTTTAGTGTGCCATAGAAACCTCTACGTCCTTTTAAATTTGTGGTAAGATCCTTTGATGTAGGTCCTTAAAAAAACTTGTTGAACAGATACTCACAAAACAAATGCCTCTTCACTCTATGCTGAAAGAGTGTGAAAAAATGTCAATATACTACATAACTTTAAAGTAAAATTAGAGGACTCCCAGTATTTGATGCAATCTTCAGATTGACTTAAATCCTGCAGCTTTCTCTTTCTTTCCGAATGCACTTACGAATAGAGAACTAAGAAAGACCTTGTCTTGAAGATGCAATTTTTTTGTAGATTGATGTATTCTCTTTTAAAGGGATATAATTTTACAATCCCTCACAGGTGAGATAGCGGGTTTAATATCTAAAGGAAAGTACATATTTGTCTTTATGTCAATCTGCATGAAAGAAAAATCACTAGTAAAGTAGTAATAAAATACATGCACTGCAAGGATCCATCTACATTCCTATTTTGTGGCTCAGATTTGACGTATTATTTGCCACATTCAGAAATGTAGTATTTCTGTATGCACACACATTAATCTTGACAAAAAGATCTTATTTCAGTCATGCTGATCCTATTTTAAAATTTATTTAATACTCAGCTATAAAAGGCAAATACTATTTTATAATTGAAAAGGACATCACAGTTGAGAAATATCCCTGATTGAAAACACTATCTGAACGGTTAAAATAAAAATCCTACTGTCTTTCCTTTACAAATCAATAGCAGAAGACAGATATGTACAGATTTGGAGAAACTAATAAACAAATTGCAAGAAGAACAAAAGCCTTACCAGTTTCATACACACACACATAAAAACTCAGTCATATTTTTCCCCACAGTATTGTGAATTTAATAGAAACTATGCCGTGTACATCTCCGAGATGCTGTATTTAAGAATTTTTGTATCTCTTTGTAGATATCCACAAATTTCAGTAAACAATTACATAGGCTTGCAGTTTGAAAAAAAGAGAATAAAAAAGGAACAATTCTAGTAGAGAATATCTTTGAAAAAGAAATTTAGTCTATTCTCCCGCAAGACAGAACCTCACTTTATATTTCTCAACTGTGAAACTGCATGAGAGCATAATGGTTTTAGTACAGCCAAAACAATAGCTTTGTACAAGTAAGAAACCACGAAGAACAAAAAATAAATGCAAAACCAATCAAGCTCTGTACAGCAATTATGATTAAAAAGTGACTATTAGCACAGCTACAATACTTCAGACAAAATTTTTAACAACATTTGCTTTCTCCATCTGTCTTTTTTGAAGACTTATTTCAGCAGTGAGTCAGATTTTGGACAACATTTGATGTGGTGCCATTTAAAAAGTAAGAGAAATAAGGAGATTTTATGAAATAAATTCTGCCAAAATCCAAGGCAGATCTGGAATATGACAACAAATTCGTGTCAAATAACAGTCTGCCTGATGTTTAGATTGTTAAGATTATTTAGGAAACGTGAAGGAAAAAAGTAAGCTTTCCAAACAGTCTTAAGGAACTTAGATTTTAGTGCATGTAACATATTACGAGAAAATTAATAGATACATGAATTTAATTAAAAGATTCTGTGTTTGCCTCTTGCTGTTATACACAGAGGAGCAATCGTATGCTGGTAGCAGATCCGTGTCATTAGAGTGACTTTTGCAATTTTTCTTTTCCATGTACAAAAGCAATTACACATCTATGAAGACAGCAGCGAGAGGGCCAACTATCACAGCCTTAGTCTTGTTATTTACCTTTGCTACCAGCGTTGTACAGGTTCTTCTCCACCAGAACTAAGGAGATCAAAAAACATTTCAAACAGCTGGATGGAGCAGACAGCATTTTGGCGAGTGGCTCTCTGGCACAGAGAACGAGTTCGTAAGGTTTAGAGTGCACTGACAGCACATTTTCTTTTTAAAAAAAGCCAACCAAAAACATTTACTAGCCCATTAGGAGTCCCAACCTAAACACTGTTTTTCTACTGTCCTTCTGAATAAATCTGGTTTGAGAAGTCAGACAAAGCATCTTGACAAAACTCTGTTCTGTAAAACTAGAAGAAAATAATGGAAATTTATCAATTCCTTTTAAACATTTATTAGGTCCAGAATGGGACTGTTGGGCAGAAGAGCACATAGCATTTTCAGTTTTGGCAGACCCAGTTGCAGCCATCAAGGTGCCTTGTTCAAGGACATGAGCTTTAATTAGCCAATTATGTCTTATTTTTAAATTATTCTGACTGTGGCAATGCAACAAAGCAAGCTGATCTAACTGCCAAATGCCAGAGATTCACCTCCTCTCCATCCTCCCGGCACATACTCCCTACCTTTTTTTTGCATGGCTTCGGCAACAGCCTGGCCACGAGCTGAGCCGTTTTAGCGCGCTGAGCCTGCAGAAAACTAAGGCTTCTCCCTCCCTTCCCAACAAAAAAGACCCTGGAAGTCGCCCACCCATTCAGCAAAACACTGCTAAGCTTCATGAAAATTAGTAAGGTACTGGACTGACCCAAGGGAAAGCAGGAGATCCAACTGGAATCAATGTGCTGCAAGGAACAGAAAGCCATCCAAAATTAAGGAAACTGTTTCCCACAGTTGCCCAAGTCTGACTCAGATTTGTAACACCAGCTAAGCGCCACATAACAGCAATGGGATTGATGCACACTGTATTTTGCATCATGCAAAGCAGAAAAAGCATAAGAAAATCTCAGAAGCGTAAAAAAATCACTCCAACATCCAAGACATTAAATACATATATACACATCTATACTTAACAGACACCCTCACTGAATTTCGTTAGTAATTAGTCCTTCATCTGAAAATGCTTAAGTAATTCACAGTGATATATAAAATATATCAGTGAAGCTGACAGATATTATTACCTCAGTAGAGACTGCATATTAAATCTTTAGTTCAAATCTATGGCAGAGCTATGAAGCCCACCACCTACTCTCAACTCTTTGGAACAAACTCTCCCTATATGGAATTACATTTTGCCTGTTTATCGTCTCCTACCAATTTAGTTTGCTAAGTACTTTTTCCCAATTCCTTTCCTCCAAATACGTTGTAACATGTCTAGCATACTGTAGTTTTTTAAGCACTTGGGTAGTCAATGCACATATATAATCTGGTTTTCAAAGTCATAACATGCCTTGAGGGATGTGAAAGGTGTTAGGAAAAATAAATAAGGCAGTAAGAGTTTTTGGTTCAGCCAACCAGCCTAAAGTTACATTTTTCTAAGTACTTGTATGTATTCTTAGCCACTTTTAAGTATGTGTTAAAAGCACAGAAACAATAAAGAAATTGTAGTTTTTCAGCGAGCCATGAAAACCTCTGCAGCTCCCTGGTGTAAAAGCAGAGAAGTAATGGGTGATGAAGAAATATGGTCACCTTACTACTACTAACTGGATTTGGGTGTTCAGCCTACTTGAAGCTCTTGAGTAATAACTTACTTCAGTGGCTAAACCAAAACCAGTATTTAACAAACTCAACAGATTTATAACAAAAGCTGCTGAAACCACTGTCAGAGAAAAGCCAAAAATTATCTGAAGTTAGAGACTATAGAAATTATTCTTTAAAACACTGTTATTAGGATATTGCCAGCACTCTTCAAACATAAAATGCTGACATCTTATTTGTTCAATCTGCACGCTGCATGTCTATATGGTTACAAAATCAACGACAGTTTTAATATTTTTTCCTCAAGTTTTGTATTTCAAGAATATTTTTCTGAAAAATGCAACTGCCTTTATAAATGAAACATCTCCAGAACAACCCCAAAAAGTTGCAGAAAAACAAGGAGGGGTGAAGGAGAAAGACAAGCCTAGATGTTTAAAATACTGCCATTACTAAGGGTATCAAGGTAAAAACTGAAGGGATGAATTGAAGATATGCTCAGTGCCCAAAGCACATTTCTGAAATACAAGATAACAGTTTGTCTGAGAACATCTTCTCTTTATTTCCCTCTGAGGGTTGTAAGATTATTAATCTTCAGAGCACAAATCACTGCAAAACTACAATTCCCGATGTACCCTGCAGCCCATTCAATTACCTGAAGTACATGAGTCCTTGCTAAGAGGAGGCAGGTAAGTTTTAAGAAAACATAAACCTAGCTCTGTTGTGCAGTTTCCAGCTTTTAGTGGCTGGACATGTATTTTTCCCGTGCTCTACTCTTCTTGAAGAAAAAGAGGTAAGGAATGAATCAATTGAGTGAGGCTGAATATTTATGGTTTCCTGTGAAAGAACAAACTCAAGGTGATACTGCGAATACAGAACTGCTGCTGGGATGAATTTTGGCAATGCCCTCCACACACCTCTGTATGGTACCAAAACACTAACCTCAGAGGAAAAAGGGTATGTTACTAGGCTTCCACGATCCCCCAAAATGCTTCAGCTGACCAACACAAGAAAGGAAACACAAACCCCAATAATGAAGTGGCACCGGCAACAGGAACAAAACCTTCTGGCATAGCTCAGACAACAGGATCAATCCAGGAGAAATGTTTGTTTCTCCTCTCTGAGTTTACAACTGCCCCCGTGATCCTGCACTCTGGAGCAGCTTTTTACAGACAGGGAGAATGTCCCATCTACTGCTGTAAGAGAAAGCTTGCACATGGCACACACATGCATGCCTGCAGTAAGGATGATGCCATCCGAGACAGGTGCATCCTTTCCAGGCCTGAGGTCACAGCTCCCACACCAGGGGGTGATACCACACACTACAGTTATGACTAACAGTCCAACTTCAGCTGAACTATCTCACCTGTGAGGTTTTATGGGTTAAATGAGGAAAAAAAAGGGGGTTGGTCAGGGGAAAATGTTTTATCCCCATGATATGGTTTGGCTGAGCTTCATGACCTCAGCCGTGTCCCACTGCCTGGCTCCTCCATCCAACTATTCAAGCTCAGGTTACTCGAGTGCTGCATTAAGGATGGAGCAGAGAGATGCCCACACCACATAAGCACAAGAGGCTCTGGCAGCACCAAATTGCCACCTAAGTCTCCACAATGTCCACCGGTGCTAGAAAAGATCCACCCAGATGTCAGTGAAAGCAAAGATCCCTCCAATGTAGATCACAAGAATGCACAAACCACCACCTAAAAGTAACTAATTATATTAATTGCATCCACTGCTTCAGCACCAGAAGCAAAAAAAAACCCCAAAACCTTGTACAGAAGACCACTGTTAGCCTCTAGAAAAGTGAAGAAGATAGATTGGGAAGCATGCAGGGGAACTACCTGCCACCCCATGGAGAGGACAAGGGGGTCTCACCCAGGAGGTGGCCAACACCAGTTTGTCCCACCAGGGCCTCAGTGGGTCGAAACAAGCCTGGTAATAAACTCTACCTCACAGAAGATTCAGACACTTGGAATTTGGTGTCTGTTCCAGCACCCACCCCATTACCGTGTTAACCACTGGGGAGGAGGTAGATGACATACACCAAATTTACTGCCTGGTACTGCAAAACCATTAATTTATCTTACAGCTATTTTACTGGCACAACCCCTGCTCTGTAACGGCGCTCTTTTCCTGACTATGAGAAATTATTGGGCAGTTTGTGCTAACTGCTTTCCCGTCATGTTTCATTTCCAAACACCATCTTCTGTCAGTTTATTCCCATTCAATCCAAAGTGACTGTCAGCATGAATACAGATGATCTGTTCATTTTTATAATGGTCTAATTTTGAGAGCAGTTTCCACCTCCCCTGCTCCTTGAAGTTAAAAGGCCAACAAAACCCGACAAAACAAAAATAAAAACAAAAACTAAGGAAAAATAAAATCAAACCGAAATCCACCAAAGCACTAGTAGATTAAACCTCAACATTATGGGAAATACATTCTGTATATGGCATTGACCCATTTGTATTTTACTTTGTTTGAGAAAAGAAATGTGGAAAATTGAAAAGAAACAACCAAACAAAAGGGAAAAAACCCCAACCAAACCCAGAATCACCCTACTCCTACCTGTTTTATCTGCATATAAACATTTCGCACCCTAAATAGGCAAATTCTGCTTTTATATTCCTTCTTATTCTACTAATTTTAACATTTTACCAAAAGGAGAAGCCCTTCTTGAGGGGCTGAACCCTCTCCTCCCAGCACCCACAAATGTGCATCTGCGCTGGAAACACTCTCAAAAAGCAGCAAAATCCAGTAAAGACTGGGAAAAGAAATGGTAGGGTTAAAAAGAAAATAAGGAATCCCTGGAAATGGTCCTGCGCTGCAATTATGTAACTCGATATCAAAGGTGCGAAAGCTAGAATGAAAATATTTGATGTGACAGCTCTTCACCTCAGTTGTAGCATGCCCTATCTAAATAGCAGGAGAGCAGATGGTAATTTTCAAGCACATTTAGACCGGAATGCAAACGATACTTAAAAATAAATACATAAATAAACAAATAACACTATACGTGGAATAAATAAAGTGAAGCCTGTGTAGGGGGAGAGAGCATCTTACCAGGCTAACCAACGTCGTCGGTGGGGGAAAAAAAACCACCACCGCACACACAAATTTACAGTCACACAAGCCCTTCTTCAGATCTGACATTTACAATTTATTTTTCAGCTAAACCGCCAACTTGTGGCGCAATACAAAGGTGCACGCACTTGTCCTGGCAAAAGCTTTCAAAGTTCACTGGTATTAAATCTGCAGCCCAGTAAGCTGTGAAAACTCTGTCCTTTCAAATGAAGCTGCTTTTGAATACCTGTTTTGAAAATTTTAAGTGAATAAGCAGACTGCATAAAATTTGTTCAAACACCCACCACTACCTAGAGATTTATGCAACGTCAGACTCAAACTCCAAGTTTTTTTAAAGATAAGGAGAAATAAATCATTTTAATATTAATAAAGACTGGTTTCAAAATGCTGCTTGCTCCACAGATAATTCTGAATAGTCTTCCAACTGTCCAATCAAATAAATCAATATCTGGGGTCATGGCAGAGGGGGATTTGTGAGCTATACATGCTCTGTATTTAATTGTCATAGCAAATCCCAGATTTAAAGCATCACTACGGCTGACAGAGCCAAGAACAGCCAGTGCCGTGACTAAGAGTGGTGCCTACTACTGCCCAGGAATCCACGCCGTCAGGATGTTTCTGGATATGGAGAGATCCATACCACCACACACGTGGATGTGTATATATAATATATTTATGTATACGTGCACGAGTACAGTACATCCAAGACAAAATTTAACAAAACTGGGACCAGATGGAAGAGAAAGGACAGAAGCACACAGTGAATTGTTTGCAAGCATCGACTATTCACCAGTATGGCTGGTGGAAGGGAGCGCCCGCACACACCTTTCCCAGTTCTCCTCAGCGATACAGTGGGCCAAGACGTTTTTCGCTGGTCATCTTTTCTTTTTTATTCTATTCTAAAAAGTGACAACCAACACCTGACAACTAAATGGAAACTGTGACAAATTTTATGCTTAAGTTGTTTTAAGGAAAAAACACACCAGTTTCCCTACTTAAACAAAACTTCTGAATCTGCTTTTACACATACTATTTTAACAAGCTACATGTATACACGGCCCACTGCAGTATACTGATCTTTCAGGGATCCAGTAACATCCTACATCAGTAAATCATGGAAGAAAACATAAAACTAATTGTGCCTAAATAAATCACTGAGCACTCTTACCTCAGTAATCCTGATGCTGATGATTCCAAAGCCCTAATGCTTCATCCAGAGCAACAGCACCTAAAGTTTAGAGAGTCCTCTGCCTGCATAGCTACGTCTCCTATGTGTGCTCTCATCGGCTGATGCCAGTCACTGCAACATTCTTCTCGGCGCAGTCACACCAGCTTTGTACCCCACTGTCCTACACTCCTGTAGATGCCTACTTGACTCTGCATTGGCCACGGCGTCCCTTGAGTACGTCTCTGTTGGTTTCTGGCTCCCCTACTCATACTCATCTCTAAAGGTCTCCCTCACCTCATCTCCAGACCTTCTCCTACAATGTAACACAATTAAGCCCGAGCTGGCACACAACACAGTAAACCCCACTACTCTTGAGAACAAATCTAGAGCCCTGGTGCCAGAGGGCAGCAGTTTCTCATGATGGAAATATGGCCCATTTGACATCGACTGAGACCAAAAAGATTTCAAGACAAGATTGTATTAAGGGGGGGGCAAAGCGAGATCAAATTAAGTGCCGAGACAAAAGCAATTAATTGCTGCATCTACAGCACAAGTGTTTCCACCTGATGTGCAAGAGCAGATTTCTTCAAAGCAAGCTAGAACTCCAGCACACTGAAAACTCAGATTTCACTCCCATGTTTTGCAAGAACACCATTTCTGCTCAATAAACATTATTTGGATAAAGCACTACTAATATGCAGCACCGGGTAGGTATTTTATCATTTATTTGCAAGTATCATGCATTTTATAATAAATTAGCATAGCAGTTCAGCAGCAGAGTCAAAATTTGCACCCAAGCATCCTAATTACTAGGATTCTTTCTATATTCCAATTCTAAAGTGTTATCTCATTTGCTCATTAGTATGTAGTATACATGCATTACTAAAAGCACATACGACTGAAATTATCATAAATATATAACTACAGTTACATTTTTATTAGGTTTACCAAAATCTGAAAAAAACCGGAACTATTAAATGCAAAACTTACATGTAAAATTGTAATAAATAGCGACTTAAGTTTAATTTATTCTCCAAAATACCCCCAAAATGTCTAAAGTGAAGATTTATATTTTACATAATAATTAGTAATAACTGTCTATTCATTGTCTAGAAGAATGAGAGGTTATTATCTGAAGTAACTTGAGTGTATTGTAACACGTTTCCAGGTATTAAAAAATATAAAGCCATTTCTTAGCTATTAATAGAGCCAGACTAAATTGATATGATTAAGCCCCAGTTTAATCCGCCATATAGTTTTATGAATTTGTTAAACTTGCTTTCTCGTGGTCAATTTTGGAAAGTAAACTGTTAATCAATCGGCATTAAGACCTCTACTCCCAGAGCATGCCAAGGCAGACAAGAACAGATACACAGGAGTGTGCTTAGTACGGGCACACTTGCACACATTCTCACAAGGAAACTCGTAAGGTAATCTTTGCTTTATTTGTATGTTTTTGATTTCAAAACAAGACTGAGAATCAAGATGATGGCTGACCAACATTAAAAAAAAATCATTCTCCAGAAGTGTCTCACGCAAAGCCCACACCTGACCTCCTTTCCTTGGAGAAACTCTCAGTAAGCTTCAGTGGGATACAAACAGCTATTAAAAAAAAAAAAAAAAGACCCCCACTCTTTAAATGGGCTTTACAGAGCTGGACCAAGTCAAATTCAGGAGATAAACTTCTGTGTGTCCCATTCAATGAGTCTCCTGCTCCGAAGTCCTCCCTATCAGCTACGGTGGGTCAGTGCTTCTCACAGCCAAGCTTGCCCCTGCTGTGGAGACCACGGCAGCCCATAGGCTGGCCTGCCAGCTTGCTGCCCTCTCAAAATAAGGCTTCTTTTCTGCAGGTGCAATTCTGCCCATGATTCCAAGTGAGACACAAAATACCATTTCTGTGTCTTCTGAACTCTTACAGTTTAGCTGTGATATTTCAGAAGAAGTAAGAATACCTTCCATCTCCAGAAGGTGTTTTCACACCTTCTGCATGTATTTTAAGTTACTTGCCTGATGACAAACATCTTGGGCCCAGAGAACCCACCTCCACAAAAAGCACTCACTTTTACAAAATTAGGAACCAGAGTATGTCGGATTTTTAGTAATTAAAGCTTCTGGTTTCTGAAGGCATAACAATGTGGTGCAGATTTAATAAACTGACCACACTGTTGGAACATGTGGTTCTCTGCAGAAAGAAAAACAAATGCTCTGATTGCAATATGGCAGAAGGAAAGTGATTTCTCATTCATGTCACTCAACACTTTAAAGACCATGTCAATTTTCACACCTCTTGGGGTTATTTTGATTGTTTGAGTTACCTGTTTGAGAAGGGCATAGCAAGCCTTGCACGGCATTTGCACATGGCCACGGTTCTCCAGTCAATGGGCTTTCCTTGCCTGTGGAAGTACGGCCCATGTATACCTCTGTGCTGGACTGAAAAATTCTTTAAAGCTTCTGTTCCATGTATTCAGTTATATACAGGTTCAGGCCAAGGGACCTGAATCACCTCCTTTTAACCTGAAAGGTTATTCAGTTCTTTGGAATTTTTACTATCAACCACACTCTCCAGTTCACTCTAGCCATCCTAACCCTGTATCTGAGCACCATCTCTATTAGCCATTTTGAGGGACCAAAACCCAGATTCAGTTTGCCAGTATCACTTTCTTTTACTCGGCCAAATATCATATTAATGCTTTTAAACTGCAGGACCGCACAAGGAACTTGCACTCAACTGATTATCTACCATGACCTTCAAAGCTTTCTCTGTCACTGCATTTCCAGAAGAAAGCGATATCCTGTAAGTGAGAACTGCATTTTAGTTCGTAGATCACAATGGATTTATTCAAATCAAAGTATTCTCTATAAGTCTGGTCTTATCTTCATTTAAATTGGCAACAGGAAAATGTGGTATGAGTAATGTATTTTAATCTTGTGTTGCATTAATTTCTTTTTTTTATTATTTTAAAGGAAAGTTTAGTCTCACTGATTGGTAACTATTCTGTTTCAGTTTATTATTAGCTCTAGCTTTCACACCACGCTTGGCAAGTCTTTTCGCTAACCAGAAAAAATGTATTTAAATGTCCTCACGCATTTATTTAAGCAATTATGTGCTTAAACAAATATTTATTCAGTCCTTAAGTTTAACATGCTTATTACATTATAAAAATGGCAAACAGAACATTTCTTTCTTACCAGATCATTTTTTTTAATTCACAATTAGTGCTCATTTTTAGTTGAAGGAATTTTACTCCTTTTAAAACAGGTCTTCATTAGTTAAAGAAACCACTTAAAAATAAACTTGATCCACATTCAAAATATTCTTTATAAACAAAACAAGAAATTGCTTCAAGAAGTGAAGCTTCTAGTTCTAAAATTCTGACAGATGCTGGAAACTAGAACAGCAGCACAGCATTAGCTTTTTCTTCAATTATTTGTTTAGTAAAAAAACCTTCAAGCCATTCCAAGCATCATCTACAGAGAAAAAAAAATCCCTCCAACTGATTCAGCTCATGACCATTCCCATCTTTTGTGCTGCTGTCCCTCTAAAAGCAACAGACGTGTTTGTGCATGTACACAATATTTCTATCAATCTATAACGCATCCATGCCCATAGATTTTATATTGTTGCTTATTTGAGCTCAATTCTTTCTGCATACAACTTAATTAAATGAAGCTACGGTCCTTACAACTAAAAAAACCACTAATTTACTTCTCTGACTAGTTTGTCTTCATCTGCTTTTGAATTCCTTGGTGCCAGATGCAATGTTTTTCAAGACAAATTGCTGCCTGCATTTACACGCACAGTTTTTCACAGAAATTCCTAAGGGTTTCAATGCTTGCAGCAGGTGGTGTTCAGTCCCTGTCTCCCCCTTCTCTCCTCAGTGCAAGTAACATTCTTGAGGGGCTGGTCATCTTGCTTTTACTTCATTTCAGTGGTGCCTAGCAGGTACTGGTTAGTACCCTCATCTCCCGCCTTCTCTGCCAGGACAATAACTCAGAAGCATTTAATATAATTTGCTTTTGAGTACTCAGTTACTCAGAAATACATAATATCACTCTTGATATAGAGTACCACTTTCCTTCCTCTTCTATCCATTCAATTCTCTCTAAATAGGTTATAACCATTTATTTTAACATTCCAGTCCTGTGAACCTTTCCACTAGATTTCAAGTAATACCAAGCAGACAAAATTTGTAATTGTAAATGAGAAATTTCAGCTCTTCTTGTTTATTATCCTGGCTGCCAGCATTAAGAGTATAGGCAATTAAATGGGGGCGTGTGGGGTGCCTGTGGCGAGCGTCCCTCCTGTCAGGTTTAGTTCCTTGATCACTACTGTCCACAAAACCATGATTTCAACCGCAATGTGTGCTTACATGTCCCTGTAATCCTACCCTCCACCCCCACTGCCCCAGCTCTGAGCTCTTCTACTCATCCAAGCCAAAGTGACCCCAAGAAATAGCTTCTCTGCTTTCTAGGGGGAGCTCAGCCAAAGAACACGCTCCCTTCCCTTTGCAGACAATAACCAGCTTCTCTGAAACACCAACAACTTTTTACACCAAATTATTCACCCTACCAGCGGGACACTTACAGGATCTTTGTTTCTGTATTGCTTATCGGGAAGGAAGGCCTTTTGAGTCAAACAACTGGATAAAGAGGCCTTTAAAAAGCTTCTGCCTCCTGGCAACAAGCATCAAAACCCTACCTTATTAATGTGAATTCTTCCACCAAAGCTGACTGACAGGACAGCCCAATGCAGCTGGGGAAAAGAGGAAAGGAGAGGTGCTAGGTTTCTTGCAGTAAATGGAAAAGGTGGGGTTTCTCCTACCTCATGGGATGTTCTGAGACTTCAGAACAACTCCTGGTAATCATCTTCTGGGAGTCTCTACAGCATCAAGTGTGTGAGCCATACTTTTCTTCTTCATGTCAGAAAAGGCCTGTCTAGGTGTATTTTCTGGTCAGTGGAACAATTCAAGCTTCACAGGTTCAGAGTTCTCCAGTCCCACAGCAGTCTCCTTATTTCTGCTACCTTGAAATTTCTGAGACAGTAATTTTGTTCTCTACCAAAAAAAAAAAAGCAAACTACTGCTTCGATATGCACTATGATTTCAATTCTACATCAGTGGTACTGCAGGGTGTCCAAAGGCATGACGAGTCCAGGCAAAGACACCAAAATGCAGTAGCCAGCCACCTACCATCACCAGGTTTGTTCAGGAGAAAGAGTATCAACTTTTTTTTTAAAGATTTGCATCTGCACACTTATTTTCACATGGCAAGTCTTTTCTTAATAGTTATCAAAACATACCTCCATCCAAACGACTGCTGTTTCAAGATGTATTTTTTGTTAATACAGGTCCAGATTTTTCCACAGCCCTACTGTTACTCCATTCACCTCGACCGTCTCCCAAGCAGAAGGGGAGGCCTTTGAGACAGATCAGCTCACAGCCACAGCAGTTTCCTACCAAATAACTCCGTGAAGGGACAGGCTGCCACAGGAAGGGCCGGTAGCCTCGCTCCCCCACCCGAACGGGAAGCCTTCTGTGCCTCCAGCTGGAAACTGCAGTGGTTAAGTGCAAAACTGACATGCATAGCACAACCTTAGGCAAATTTCACTAAAAATCATGTAAACCAACGGGAGAGCTAATGGCTAGTGGTGGCCTTCACACAAACAGGGCTTCAAAGGGAGCACCCCCAGCAATACAGTTTCCTCACCCAGTAGGGAGAGCAAGCAGAAGACTGACCAAGTATCCGTAACACCTCTATCAAAACAAGGTTTCAGGCTTTCATTATTCACCTAATTTTCCACGAGTAAATATAGTGTAACAAACAATATTAACCTAGCAATATGGACAAACACGTACACCTCTGCCTCAGCTGACAAATACGTTCGCAAGGCTTATTTCACCTTCGACTGAACAGAGAAAGTTGCCCCAAGACGGGGAATCTTAAGGAAAAAAAAAGACAAGAAAAATCCCTCAAGGCAACCGCACACAAATACACTGCTATATGTTGCTTGCTCCAATAAGCACTTACACTGACTTCAACCATAGGAAAAATTATGGCACAAGAGTGAATTCACATCCTTTCAAGGAGTCCTACCGCCCAATTCATTCTACCTTTTTTGAACACAATCGTGATTTTCACAGCATATCACAATCTGGCATCTGAATACATCAATTTCCAAACCAAGATGTTAACAGCGTAGATTAAGAACTCCAGCAAGTGCGCAAAAACAAGACTATGCCGTTTTCAACTACTGTTCGAGTACATGGAGTATATGAAAGTAGCAAAGAAAAGGCATCTTTTTTTCAGGAAAATACTAGGTCTTAGTATTCTTATTGCATCTTTTAGGTGAACCATTCACAATACTTGTTTTCCACTGTAATTTCACACACCCCACACCAGGTCGTTATTAGATGAACAGCACTAGTGAAAGCAACAAAAGGACAACAAACACTGCATTTCAAAAATGAAGATGGCATAGCAATGAAGATGTGCAGATTTATGTTACATTCATTGTAAAAATATCTCCAGGCTAATCATAAACTGTTAAAGCATTCCCACTATTTCCCATTGCTATGGTTTTACTTTAAAGGGGGAGGAAAAAAGGAAAAAAGAAAAAAAAAAAATCTGTGATTCAAAATGGAAGTTCAGTAATTATTCACAGCCCAGTATGTAACTGGCAAAATGACTGGCAAAGTTCTCAGCACATCAGCTCAGACGTATGTAAACAAGGCATTCCTTCCCCGCGGTAGGCGGCCCCATGTCAAGCAGCTATGTGCTAGAACTTGTCCTGTGCTACCTGTTCAAAGGAAACTGTGCAAGAATATTTCAAGCTCTGACAGATACCACTTTGTGCAAAAACATCCACAGGAGTATTACAAAAAAAGACAGCACTGATGTTTCAGCAACCCCTGTGTCAAGAAAGGTGCTCTCCTGCATTTTTATTGACACGCAGGAAGCAGATGATCATTCCTTGTACAATCACTGCCAATACTGTTTTTCTACCAGTCCCAGGCTCCTTTCCATGCCTTTTTCCAAACTCTTATTTAAGAATCTGCACCCACCTTTTTCAGAGAAATTTTTATTTGGTATTGCAACTAGAAATGTTGCATCTCTAAGACAGTGAAAAGTACCCAACAAAACCACAACGCAATAAAAAAACCGTATCATTTGCAGCATTTCATTACTACAAGATTAACACCAAATGCCAAAGTGTGTGCTCCTTTCTTTCAGCAAATATTTATTAAAATACTGAGATTACTTAAGTTTATTATCTGAAAGGATTCAGGACACAGCCATTCCTGCCTGTGTCTGGAAGTGGGATACATAACATCAGGTCCATGTATAAAAAATACTTTTCAAATAAAAACATGTTTTCTCCACTGAACATAACACTACACGTAATATAGATCTTTCCACATTCCTATAAACAACACTCTTACAAGCAGGTTGACTCTAACTCTTTTTAACTCTTTTTTTTTTTTTTTTTCAACCAGATTTTCAGAAAGCTGAAGTTTCTAAGTTCCTGCAAGCAGGTCTAAAGCAACTCCAGTAAAGACACAGCAACTCACACGTACACAGGGTTCTGATATTTTGTCAAGTTTTTATTCTGCTATACAGGATATTAATGCATGCCAAGAATAGGAGTGTATTTTTAGTCAGTTCTACATGTGAAAGACAAAAATGGGATGACAGAACACAAGAGAGAAAGAAGAAAGAAAAGCCTACACCTAATACACCCAAAGTATATCTGATCTTTTCCTGGATATTCTTCAATTACTTTTTGTGGTTATGCTCCTCTTGTAACCCTGGTGTTATAGGCCTAAAGGAATATTGGAAAACATTTTTTTTCTTGTAATGTATAAAATCAAAGAAGAAAAGGCCAAATACCCCACACAATCTTGGCATTTACTGAATCTACTCTTCACCACTTGCTGCAAGACTGCAAATTTACTCAGGTCATAAACCAATCTTCAGTTTGAGAAGGATACATGGAATTTCTCACAGCATCACCTCAGAGGACTAAAAACCCACCTGCCTGCTCTCCAACATCAGGTAGGATTTTTTTCTTTTGTGAACACGAGGTCTGAAGTATAATTTTCTGCAGAACTCAAGGTTCATTTTAGAAATAATAGTTTCCTCCCTAGAATAACCTTCCAAACATAAAAGGGCCATAAATCTATTAAGTACACACTTCCCAAACCTGCAGGGGGATATCTTGGCCTCTGATTTTCCTCAGTTTTGCCAACCGGCAATAAAATGAAACCAATGAAAAATACAAACCAGTCAATTTGCATCTGTCCTTTAAAACACTCTCCAGCACAGTAGAAGAGTCAAAACACATGCCAATTTTCAATGCTGCCAGCTGGGAAAGTCAGGAGAGACAGCAGAGGCAAGCAGTGGAGTTTCTGAGGAGGGGCAGGAGTAGCTAAAAGCAGAGGTCCTTGCTGAGCAGCCCTGCTTGCTTCATCCGTGCACAGGCTCAGTCTGTTCTTGGCACGGACTCTTAGAGGGTTTGTTTCTATTAAGCACCACTTGCTGAGCACCAAACAGTTCGGAGAGAGAGACAATCCTGCGGAGAGAACAAGGCGGTTTCGCTAACCTGTCCTGTCAAGCACATCTTTGCCAACACGGCCTCTGAAACACACACGTATATGGACTCCAGAGAACTAATGTTACTTCTATAATTAAAACAACATCTTCCCTAAGTGGCTATATAAACCCTGTCTATTTTGACTGGTCTCTTGTCTTGAAAGACAAGTTATATTACAGTTCACCAAGAAATACGCAAAAATCTCTTCATCATTGTTCTGTGAATGAAACTAACAAGAAAGCGTAATTTGTCCCTTTGATGTACATACCAAAATTAAATCCACTCACTTTCCTAAAGGTGTATCTTATTTGGATATAAGATTCAAATATGACTTCTAATAATGTCCAGTCACTGAATTGTTGATTACCCGGTATGTGTCTTGCTCTTACACTCAAATGCAAAAAGCATTACTAAGAAACAATATTCAGAAGAGTAGGAAAAAAATGGAGTGTACAAAGAAATAAAACAGACGCTGATTTTCTCCTTAGTACTCTTCCACACCCCCAAAAGACTTTATAAGATTCAGATATGAAATACGTTATGAGCAAGGATGCAAGCATTTAACACATTTTTTCTATTTTAGGCAAAGCAATGAACAAGTACCAGAGAAGTACCCAAAAATGGGGTCACCCAAGGTAGCAGAAGAATAAAAGCCTACAGAGAATGCATGAGCTGCAGATTTGAGTTATTCCTTAAGTTCTTAAATCTTTCTTTCATCGGTCTTGAAAAACAACAAAACACCAAAAGCTTAAAGTATTTACATTAGGATTTTCAGATGTGCCCAGTTAGAACAGTTACAAGGAGCAATGCAATATATAAACAAATAAAACGAGTGTTAGAAAAAATTACCTACAGAGAATTAAAACAGTCTCACACATATTTAAGATTTTTTTGGAAGATTTTATAACTCATCTACTCCCACAAAAAGTCTTAATGTTCTAGGTGATAAAACATGCAAAACTAAAGCAGGTTACTGAGCAAGCTTGAACTGTACTGCATGGGACAGTCATTTAAGACTGACTACATAAAAAAGATATGGAAAATACTTTTGGTTTTTTGCAGTACTAACTCTCCCAATGTAATTTTTGCACAAGTTTTGCTGAAGCTAAATCTAATATAAATCTTAGTTTATATAAAAAAAAAAGTTGCTGCTAGCAACGGGAGTCTAATCTTGGACTACTGAAACATCAGATATTTTTTGAAAGGCCTACTGTTCCAAGAAGAAAACTACCTGACTCTGTCCCAGGGTGACCAAAGTGAAGGGTACTGACCTGTCTCATTCTGAAATTCTCTTCAATTGACTTAAGAGGATTAATTCTGCCTACCCTGATATCAACTAAAGACAAGCCACCCAACCCCAGCAACGTGGCCCTGAAGCGAAATTACAGTTCCAATGAAGTCACAGCAAATTTCCCACTGATTTCCCCTTATCTTCAGCCCTATTTTCAGCTGTGGGAAACACACTCCCTATTTTTAAAAAAGCATACTCTATTGCCTCCCTTCCTTCCTTTGAGCAAGTTCAAATTTGCAGACAAATGATAGCATCTTCTGAGAAACTCATACTATGATTTTTAAAAAAATAGAAAAAAAAATTAGGTGAGTTCCCTCAGGAATACTGGGAAACACAGTTACAATATGGTTACAAAAATCTTACAGTATATGTGTGTGATGGGTCAGGACATCATTTCAACAGTTTTGAGCGTCAATTATTCTTTGAATAATATTATTAACAAAAAACTACTATAATATTAAGAGTAACAGTCAATTATTCCTTACCTACACTTTAAAATCCTCCTGGCACAGTCATTCTATGGCAGCTGTTGAACAGAGTAATGCAGCAGCCTTTTCTTAAAGCAAGATGCTTATTTTACTTCAAATGTAAATAAACTCATGTCTCCTGCTGCTATGTAAAATGAGCTGTTCATAAGTAAATGGTTTTGTACCTTCCTAGTGAAGCAGCAAACGGCTCTCTGTTCTCCACTCCTGATCACCAAAATCTATTTCCTCCCTAACTCCAGTGCAGACTGACAGCTAATTCTGCTAGCAAACCGAGCTCCCAATAACACAGTAACTGCTGCTTCCTTTAACAACCACCTTTTTCAGAACACCAACACAGAGGGCTTGCATGTTTTCCTCTCTCATGCCCCCACTTCCAAGAAGAACAACAAATGTGATCACAGCTATTAAATATTCCAGCTAAATGACAATCGTTTAGCAGTAACAAAAATAGATTTCGTTTGTCATAATGCATTGATGATTCTTACACGCGTTCTGTACAAATGTTGTCTGCCTCTTACTCCAGTATGGATGTAAAAATTAGCATTTACTGAACATCATTACATAGTAATTCAACAAATAAAAATGTTGACCCTGCCTCATTTCCAAGCCATCTCTCACCAGCTGAAAGATCAGTTCTCTTCCCTTTTCAACTCACATTTTTTTCTGCACTGTTTCAAAGAACGATGGAAGCTACTGAAATGTTTCTATTTACCATAATAATGCAATTCTGTTACTTTAGGGATTTTCTTCGGTAAACAATCTCAGATGACCAGCATTAAGATGAAGAGCTAAACTATCATAAAGACCACAAACTTATGTTGAATTTGATTCTGTGATTATCTGTAATCTGTGCTCACCTCCCTCTATAGAGTGAATTACACTCAATAGAAGGGATAATTCTAAAGGAGACAATACAACATAAAGCCTTATCCTGCCATGAACTAAAGTAGCAGCCTTTTTTTCAATTTAGTCAATAGGCTTAGTATACCCAAAAGAAAGAATCATGCTTAACATTTTCCTACAGTCTGCACAAGCACAGTACTTAGCATTTTCCTAAATCTGAAATTTTAAAATCCCATTTCTTTACATGACAAAGAGCAGCAACTTTTCTTTGCAATTATTAACACTTGACTATCAAAAGACCCATTCTTAAAGATGACCTTACACGGAAGACAACTAGCTGTGACTTCTTGTCCCTTTTTCTAGTTCAAACTTTACATTCTCCAGGAAGTAGCAGTTCTACTTTCTTTACTGATTTTTTTTTTTTCCCTAGAGGTTTATAGAAGTTCAACAGGATGACAGTTATATCATTCAAATAAAACGTTACTGAGGAGTTCTTTTAATTGAAAGTATTTATGTTTTTAACAGAACAGTTGGGAAAAGTAATCCTTTAGAGTTTCAACATTTCTGCTTTCCAGGAATTAACGAAGTAGGTCCATAATCTGCTACTAACAGCTCCAAATAAACGCCCAGTGAAAAAAGCAAACCAAAATAAATGAAACACGCAAACAAAAACCAAAATAAACCACACACGCACACCACAAAAACCAATACCAAAACCAAAAGAAAAACAAATGCCCCCAAAACAAAAATCTGGAAAAATGTACTTCTGAAGCACATGCTGATCAAAGCTTCACACTCCCTTCTTATGTGTGTGCATCAAATGCATCTATCAATCTTTAAGAAAAGCAACATATCTCACTATTTTGTCCTCTGCTGGTTGTTTTCGAGATTCAATCACATTGATTCATTCTCTGTTCTTGCAAAATAAATAGACTAAGAACCGAAAATGGTGCTTATTTTCTGTGTCTGTTCTTTTAACCAAGACTAACATCAATTGTGCTAGCACCTACTTAGGAGCAAAAAAACCTGCAATGCATTTAGTATCGTCTCGATGGCGAGGGCAATTATACACACAGAGGACAGAAAAGGTGATCACTTGACCAGTACTTGCTGTATGTATACACCACATTTTAAGTTAATGGTTCAGAGCAAAAGATGACAGTAAGCCTCACTTTCTTGGCATACTTCAATCTTTTAGAATTAAGATGACTTCACAAAGTAACACACACAACCAGCCAACCAGTAGCAAACACGTGTGTTTGCTAGCTTTAAAACTCTATCTGCCAAGCCAGCAGCCAACTGACTTCCTTGGCATAAACTTGACGTTTCCAACTTGGGACATTACCCAATACGGGCACTGTAAACCCTTTCCTAAATGATGTAAACACACTGCTGCTGCTGTAGTTCTGGTTGACTTGCAGTTTCCATTACAGTAAATCCTTGCTACATATTCCTAGAGGTTTTACAACTTTTTTTCCCCTTTAAAAAAAAAAGTTACTCCGCACTGAAACTTGCCCTATGAGACAACAACAGGCATATTTTCCTTACACTTCAAAATAATCTGTATATCAAAAAAGGGGGGAAATGGAATTAGTGCTTCTCTGAGTATCTACAGCTCCATTCTTAAAATGGTGAGGACAGTGATAACATTTGGTTTTGAATTCTGCAAATCAAGAATATAAAAAAAATTAAAGGGATAAGTGATTAGCACCCTTTCATCTCACAGTATTTCTACAGCAAAAAAAGAAAGAGAAAGAATAGACCGAGGCTCAGGCCTCATAACTTGTCTTGCAGCAAGCAGGCTCAAGGCACTAAGGCAACTGCATGATCAGTACTGAAATGTTCCATTTTAAATAGCTATTAGGAATGGCTGTTGTACATATCCATGCAAATATCTTTCATAAAGAATTTACTATGCATTATAGCAACATGATCCTATTTACACAATAAGTTGTTGTTCCAGTCCATCAAGTACACAAGGAATTTTAATGCACGCTAAAAAAAAATCAATTAGGCAATGATCATCTGATTAAACAGGCACATCACACCATTCAATTCTTTCAAACATATTCATAAATCCAAGCCTTCAAACTTCGCTGAAAACTTTCAAAACCTGTAAGTGAATATTTCAAGTGTATGATTTTTAAGGTTCATGAAATTCATCACAAAATAAAATAGTGCAGGCTATTATCATGAAAAAGCAACACCGCTGGTGGGAAAAAAGCCCCTTATTTTGATCGGTATTCTGAGGTCTTTTTATTTTTAGCAAAAATGTCTTTACAAAGCAGCAGAAGGCTTTCCTACAGCACACAGCACTAAAGCACAAAAACACTTTGAGAGGGCAATCAAACCAAAGCCAGAAGAAACTGATCATGGCATCATCACTTGCTTGACTGAGGTCCGCAAAGGGTGTGAGGCAAAAAAGAAGTCAAATGAAAAGCAAATTATTGTCTTTATAATCAGATCTTACTACTCAGATAGTATTTCACTCACAGTGAAATATATTGCAAAATCAAGCCTGAAGTTTTCAGGTGCTAGCTATCCCTACATATCAGGATTTTCAATTTTGACATCATCTCTTTGTAATTCCAAGCGATATCTATGATATTAGAAACTTGAAGTTAAATCTGAAAGAATATTTTTCTGCTTTCTGGTTTTACGTACATTTCCTGGGTCAGAATTGCTAATAATCCTAAAATCACACTCACCCCATGCAAACCAGGAGGGAGGGTTCATGAAATTATGAGAGAGTAGTATTAAGATTTACATGCAAGAACAGCATTTTAAAGCCTTGTTGTGACTTGCGTTTCAATCGTGAAGACCGACAACACAGGCACAGGTCATCCTGCTCCCAGCTTTCCCTTGCCTTCCTCCCCTCTCTCCCCCTGAAGGTGAATGGGAAAGAAACAAAATCCCAAGTTTCCTAACGATATAAAAATCCCTTTCTAAGTAATTAATTCGCCATATTAATGCACACTGACAAGAGATAAGTCAAGTCTGCTATCCTATAAATTAAGCATATGACTCTTTTAGTATCACCTTCCTTTGTCATACCTTCCCTTTTATAAAGGCATCAAATCAGTCCAAATGCTTTATATATTTACTTGACTCACACTGAGTTAACTGGACATGCCCTTAAAATCTTACAGAATGCTGCAGCACTCTTCAAATTGCTTAGCACTTTGTCCCAAGAGGCTATCACCCATCTTCACATGACAAATCTGTATCTCTGCTGTCAACTGTCAGAGAAGAAAGTGAAACTCTCAGGTTATCATTACCTTTATCGCAATCTACCTGCCTTTCCTAGATGGCTATTTATATATCTAGACCCCTTTATCTTTAACTATACTAGTGCAAAGAGATTGCCTGGATTTCAAATCGTGCCCCTTACGTAAGGCTCAGTGTGTTGTGCTGGGGCTCAAACTCTTAGGAGATCTGCTTTCTCTCTTCAGTCCTTTGCAGTCACGTCACAGAACATATCCCATACCTTCCATAATCACTTCGACATCCTGCAATTTCCACACAGAATTTTAAGAAAATCTGGGGGTTTATTTGCACCTTCATGTTCGGTATCAAGCATGCCTAGACCAAACAGCAGTTGTAAGAGACTGTCTGCAGCATTTCATAGATACCCCCTTTACAACTGGTTAGCAGGCTGTGCTTGACACCCATGCTGCAGATACGTAGGCTGACTGCACCTGATAACATTTCATCTTTTTCATCCTCTTTCATCTTTCACTGCTTATGCCAGCAGCCTCCCTTCCTGCGAGAGAGCTCTTCCACCTCTGGGCTGCAGGCTGGAACACACTATTCTCTGCTGCAATATGACATAGACCAGCTAACTACATCTAGGCAATTATCTTCAATTTTACCACTTCCATTAATTTTAGCTCAATCTTTAGGGTGTTGTTTTTCATCTTTATTTCTTCATTTGCAGCATCCTGCAGCAGAGCCTGCAAGTTATAATCTGTCAAGTCCCATAGTTCTAACCTCAAGCCACAACACTTGCTGACAAAGAGCCAGACTTAACATTTCAAGGTCTTCTTCAAAATTCAAAAATCTTCACAGCTTAACAAAAAAGCCTTCTTGTTTCATCCAAGGAAACAGAGCTGACACCCTCAGCTGTCTTTGGGCAACAGCAAACTATAACTTAAAATAAGAACAACCTCTCCCATTGATGCTTCCCACCCTTCCTACAGTGTGGCACTTCCACCCTCATAATCCATCTACTCAGTGCTATCTCTGCACAATACTTAAATCTGAGCACGGTACGTGTTTAAGGCCTAGTATTTTTTAACCAATTGAGTTTTTGGAAGTGCCTTGTGCTTTTGATAAATTCAATGTGACACTGTAAAGCAGTCCAATTTCCAGAAAGTGCTGAGATTCATCTTCTGAAACTTCTGGCAATATTATATATTTTTTATATATACGATATCTAAAGTAGGTACGTGCTACACAGTTTTAACAAGCGTAGCTAGGCTCTCCTTATTTAATATTCATGTCACAGGAGTAAAAATCCAGCCAGGAATCAAACTGTGGCATCCTGTGCCAAAGACAACTTACCACTCAGCTGGTAAGTTGGCAATTCAATTTACAAACCTGCATTCCTGCATTTTAATCCTTTGTAGAAAGGTGGTAATATATGAGCAATATGAAAAGAACTGGATTCAGATCATTAGAGGTTCACAAACCAAACACACGAAGCTTTGGAGGCCGTCCAAAACAAAATCATGCCTAGGTGGTGATGTCCGTTCAATAAAAATTCAATGTCATAATTATCCTGTCCCTTTTTCCCCGAAGAGCTCTGGTGCTCGGGCCGGCGCTGCCGCTCAGCCACTTAGGGCAGCGCTGCGAGGAGACGGATGGGGCCGGCAGCCAATGGCGCTGCCAGGTCACTGCCTGCTGACGGGTAATTTACAATTACCGAGCAATTAGCAAATGCACTGCAAATTCAACACTCATCTCCGCGCAACACAGAATAACTCATTTTTAAATTAAAAATGTGTTTTAATAACTTCGCTTTGGCTACAGCTACACGGAGAAAAATAAAGCCTCCTTTATTCAATTTCTCCTCCCTTCTGCAACTGACAAAATGCTCTGCTGTCTGAATCTAGCAACCAAATACATTGTTTGGCATTTCTAAACTAAACAACCTCTTCCTTACCAGAAAGTATCTATTTAACAACAGAAAAGAATAAAAATTAAGACTTGTGCTAATGACACTAGAATATATTTGAAACTGTTATTTAATTAACTGCCTGATTAACATCTTGTCCTGCTGGATGGGTGATAACAAGAATTGGCCAGGCACCTATCTGCTAGGAGTCCAAAATCTTATTTTCTTTTCTATATTTAACAATAAAATTTAAAAAAGCTAAACTGTGACTGGTCAGTTGCACAAAACAAATGTTCTTTCCCATTAATGATCAAGTTACTAATCTGTTGTGCTCGCAAGGCGGTGTAGAGCTCTCACTGCCTACACTCACATCCCTAATTTAAAAAAAAAATTTTGCAAAACATTATCTCTCCCTCTTGAAAACTGCTGTATTTTCCTTAGTATATGGTATGCACATTGAGACTGACCTTCTTAAAAAGGGTAGGAAAAAAGCACAAGAGGTCTCCATCAACAGTGAAATCCAAGTAGATAAAAAGGAGATTTTTACCTTTCTATATACTCTGATATATTAAAAAAAAAATCCTGACTTTAAAGAGCTGGTAAAAGAAAAAAACATAGGAAAAGCTACAGACTCCTATCAAAATGAGGGGAAAAAAGAAAGCCAACCACCGCAACAACAAACAGCTGATATAAATATGTAACGCTTTTGTATGCACTGGACTACACTAGCCTTGATGTACTGATGTCAGCTCTAGGTTTTCATCTTACATTTAAATGTAAGCCAGAGAGAAAGAGAACATAAAAACCCCCAAAAAACGAAAAACAAAATAGCAACAACAGCAAAGAAAAGAACCAAAAAATATGCAAGGCTAAGTGGTGTCGACTGGAAAAAAAAGGAAAACTCATGGCATTTGACATACTTCTCTCTCTCCAGAAAGATACCAGCAACAAACTAAATCCTTTTCGAACTGGAAGGGATTTCAGAAAACATTCACACTGTGAACATAATTTATTTAGAACAGTCCTTCATCCTCCTTCTGCACAAGAAATCCTCATTTCTGGGGTTTTTCTCTTGCACCCTCTGTATTACCGCAGTGTCAGAAGGGAAGAGAAAGAGAGGAGGGAAACCAAAGCAACCCAGAAAAATCCTCCACAAACCTGTTGCTGTGGATACTGCATTCCTCCCATGGCTGCCGGGGCTCGGCCCTGCATTCCCACGGGATAGCGCTGGGGGCCGGGAGGGCCGTAGGACTGCCCGGGGTAGGGGCTGCTCTGCTGTGCCTGAGAGTGAGGGTTATTGCCCATGCCGTACAGCTGCGGCCGCTTCATCACCATCGGATCCATCGGACTGCCCTGTTGGCAAACACAAGCAAAGGAATATTTAAGACACGCAAAGAAAAAGGTCAGAATCGTCATGCTCACTGCGGGCAAATTATACACGTGTTTTCTCAATGCTTTATACATCAAATATTGACTTGACACACAGACTGGCAAAGTACCGTACCCTGGCTCTCTGATTAATTAGATGAGGTTTTGAATAGTGAGTTTGGGACTTCCATTCCATTTAAAACAATGAAAAAATATTTTTTGCACTAAAACATGAGGCTGTCTGTTACCTAGACAGACAGAAAGCAGAAAAACTGCCCCAAAAATTTCAGCTTAAGAAATAATTAAACATACTGCTCCAAACTGATTAGCATCACTGATCTTAACGTTAAAACGAAAATAAAATAAAAACAGAGACACAAACAGTGGACAAGCCACTTAACCTTGAGAAAATGTCTGTTCTCTTACACTGAAAAAAAGAGAAAGTCAAAAGAAAAGAAAGTTTCCAAGAAGTGCAATGCACACAGAACACTGTATTTCAGCATTTTCCTATTGCTAACGTGCGCATTAATAAGTTTCCAGATCAAAAAGCAAGTCATAACCCACATTTTACATGAAAGTTTATTTGCCTCCTTAATAGACCTCAGAAAATCAAACTGCAACCAGTGATGGAGGGGGAAGGGAGGTAAGGGAGGGAAGTTTTATTTTTAGACTTTTTGGCAGCACTTACCAAGCCCTGTAACAGTTTCAGGACAGGTGTCAACCATTGTGTAGTATTACTCTCATGTTTTATTACTGAGGACTAACTGAACCAGAAAAAATACTGTACTTCATCAAGTGCAGCCCTGTATTGTTAATATGGCATCCATTTTTTAATTCCTGAGNNNCATCCAGCCAGCCCACCCCCCCCAACAGGAGCAGGATTCCCTCCTGCAGCACATTTTGTACATGTTTTCCTGCAGCATACTGCTGACCAGTTTCATTTTAAAACCTCCTATGGAATACGGCTTCTTCAAGTCCTTTCTGGCTATTATATTCTGATGTAACAATTATTATGACAATAACTAACATTTCCCACCCCCATCCCTGTTTCTTCTCATCACTCCTGTTTGTACTACTGACACACTATTTTTTTTGTTCCTATCCAAAATATGTCCTTCCCAAAGTAGTCACTGCTTAATGAACTATTATTCTTTCCTCACTGCAAATAAAATCCATCAAACTTCATTTTTTTTTCACTGGCTCTCTCCACCATTACCAATACCAATTTTCTAGGAATGTCACCCAAAACTAGTAAAGTATTCTGAATATGGGCACACTACACCTGAGGAGATGGAAATGATAACCTCCTCCTCACATGACACCTCCATTCACTTCAGAAGAGGACCGCCCTTTTTTGCTACCATAGCAAATTGCACATTCACTTCTAATTTTGGTTGAGTATTACTCAGCAATTTTCCCTTTATTATCTGCCTGCTCTGTGGCCAGATTAGAAGTTTCTATTTTTTGCCACTAAATGTCCCTGGGTAATTTACTATTTATATTTCATACTTTTCAAAATCGATGGTTCCTCAACCACTTCAGATCACCTGATCCACAACAACATTCTCAATTTTTTCTTTTTTTTAGGCCATCATGCACTCTTCGCCACAGTTTCAACTAAAAACACAAAGGCTAAGCAGATGAACTATAGATTCCTTCTTACAGTGTCCCAGGGGACAACTTACATTTCCTCCTATAGACCACAATACTTCACCCATGTTTATTTCTGTGTTTTAATGTTCATTCTGTGCATCACCTGTCATATTCATCTTTGTCTCAAATACAAATCCTTGTTCAAAGTGAGTCTTGAGTTTCCTCCATGAGATTCCCATGAAGCCAAACAGCACTGTTCATTGCCACCATCTTCTGTTTCAGGGTATAGTTTCCAGGTCTCATCTCCAATAACAACATTTACTCAAATTCGAGTTTAATTAATTTTGAGTGTAGTATTTTCTTTTCTGCATCCAATTCTTGAATATAAACAATGCAGATAGCTACACAGCTAAAAGAGTCTGACATTTTCCATTATTAAGAATACTTTCAGGTGCACATAAACTTTGCCAAACTTCAAGCATTTAGGCTGAAATTTTCCAGGGCATATGTATGCCTGAGGCTGAAATTCTCTGGAAAATTCAGCAGAAACAGTTCAGCTATGTCTTAGAATGAGGTCACAGAAAAATACATGGTTTATGTTCTCACATAAAACACTTGAAAATACCTCCTGAATACCATGCTCTGAGGCAGAGAATTTTAATTTCCCAGGGTGACACTGGACATTCGTGAAAGGCGAGGCATGCGCCCCTGTCAGAGAGAGCACCTGAATGTCACCAGACTGAGAGCACGGGAGGAATAAACAGGAGCACATGAGGGACAGGGCAAGGCTGCTTCTTTGGAGTTACTAAGTGTATGGAGGCTGCCTTCAATTTACCAGACAAAGTAAGAGGGACAACGACTTAAAAAAGCAGTGGAGACAGAAGTGAGGCAGAAAGAGTTGAAGGGGAGAGGAGGAAACAAGGTCAGGAGGTGACATGGATACAGGCCAAAGAGTCAGTCCTCTGGACTAGTGACCTCCAAGCAGCGGAGCTTCTGTGTGTGTGTTGGGAGAGTGAGCCTCAGTGGCAGTGCATCCTTCCTTCCCTCCTTCTCACCAGCCTGCCATCACTACACGTCGCCGTGTTCTCTCCAGTGAGCTGCTCCTCTTTCCCTCAGGTGATAGCCCTCCAATTCAGAAAGGTGGAGGGATGAAGATCCTCAGATATTGCTGTAAATCCAGTCACCAGGGGCCGCAGTGTCTCAGACAACACTGGAATTGAGGGAGCTGTGGTCACTGGGTAGCAAGGGACCTGGAGATGCTCAGAACTTATTGTGAACACTGCAAGTCAAGCATCTGGACCAAGGACTAGAGATACTTAAATATGAGAGGAGCTAGACTGAGAGAGCAGTAACTGTGCCCAGGCAAATTACTGGGACAAGCCACAGGGACCCATCCTAGCTGTCAGTGCTGCCTGTTCCCTCCTCCCTCCAAAGATCTCAGGGAAAGAATAATGGGATGCTCTGTGATCTCTAGGGTTGGAGAAGATAAGACTCAGTGAGGAAACGCTTTTCATCCTATGCACTGGTCGGTCCTTATGGGGGGTGGCAAGTCACCACTGCTGTGCCTGACTCCCTTCGGATTAGATCCCAATCCTCTGTGTGGCACAGCTAAAGGTGAAGACATCTACCAGTGACTCAGTGGCTGTCAACATATTTCTGCGAGGCAAAACAAAATCAAAGAGCCAGCTCTTCCCCAGGCTTAAGAAACATTATTACTGCAGAAGTTGAGAGCTCTTGGAATTAAGTTTGCCCTTGCAACATTAAGCGTGTCTCCTTCACAGATATAGCTGTCTTTAAACACACAGCCACGCTTCAATCCTCACAGGCAGCGGATGTCCTGCTCCAGGTGTCCACCCAGCACAGGGCAGTGAAAGGGGCTATTGGAGCTATTGGAGCAAGGGCTCAACTTATCATATAGGTAGGGAATGAAGCAGACGATTGTCTTACCATTCAAAGAAGCTGTGCGCTGCTCAGGCAGAAATGGGCTCTACCTCTGCATCTGCCAGTTTTTCACTAAACCAAAAAAATTTCAAAATTTACCAATTTAATGCATCCTGACTTGAAATCATGGAGCTTAAATTGCAGGAATGCTGCATATCTACAACCGCAACTACTTTTGAATTTGATGACAGATGTGCTCTGAAAGTGTTTCCAGAAACTGTGTGTTTCAAAAAATTTAACCTATAGCCATCAAAACCAGGCCAAACTTCCTACAACAATGCCTCAGAGTTTCCCTGGTGCAAAAATGAAAAAAATGGGAAAAAATTTCCAACCCCAAATATGAACAAAAAAGCCTCCTCGTTTCTTCAACACAGAACTGATTTTAGAATTTAATATGTTCATGATCAATACCACTGAAAACTCTCTAACAAAAAGACTAATTTTGTCTTCAGAACAGTGTATGGTGAGAAAGACCTGGAGCCATACATGTAACAGAAAGAAAAAAGACCTGCCCATCAAGTACTGTGTCCCCCTTACAGTGAAGGTAAAAATTTCAATGTAACTTCTTCCAGCTTTAATGCATGCACAGTTTTTAGCTTTATCATTCTTGCAGGCTTCCTGGTTTCATTCTTACAGCAAGACTTTCATCCATGACATTTTGAAAACTTACTAAAAGGAGTTGTTAATTGAGACGTACATATTATAATCTTATCTGAAGGTTCCTTTAACATTTATTAAGTTCCAGTGCTTTCTATAACATCGGTTCCAACAGTTTTCAAAGACAAGTTTTCAGTGACAGGATGATTACGAGAAGTATCAACCTCTTTATGCTGTAGGGATCATAACCCAACCCCTCCACAACTGCTCTCTAATGTTTACCAAAAATGACAGCATTGCTCTAACTGCATCGCATTCCTCTAAAACCCAGTGTACATGTTTGACAATAAATGGATGACGTGTATATTTGCACATCTTCCACGCCTTTATTTAATTCTATTACATGCTGTAGTGCAAAGTTTTAATTACATATTAAATTTTATTTTAGTGTCATTGTAGTAATCAATATCCATTTGGTTTTTTTCCTGCCTTTACAGAACAGTCCAATTTTTCTCTAGTGCTATTTTACTCCTAATACACCCATTACCATTTTGCCAGTTTATCTAGTGTTTGCTCATGCTATTTTTTACTGCCATATTCTTCCAGGCAAGCCTAGATGGATTCTGCTTTTTGCTTCTGATTCCTCACCTCCTCTTCAACTTGCTGCATTTCATTTAAACTTTGCGTAGATCTGCAGGGCCTCAAAATACCTCAGTCTTGTTCTTTGCTTCAGTCCACAGAAATATTATAATTTATAACCCCTTTATTATAGTGCCTATCTCCTGTCAGTATCAGATTCATTTGCACATGTACTATCAGGCTTTGTGAGAACAGATCATTTCATAAGAGTTCTTGCCTATTATGTGCCTCGTGAGCACATTAAAACACCCAATGGAACGTTTGCTCATGATTTCAACAGGGCCAAGGTTTCATTCCCAGTCTTTAGATTGACAATACAACCATTACGGTAGGACACTGAAAAGCCTACACTACTTACAAATAGTCACTGACAACCCTTCTTCTCTTAACCTGCTCCTTTTTTCAATGTTTTGTCTAAAAGAGTACATAAACTCAACATTCCTGCTATAGGCAGAAGTGAAAAAATTAATATTCTACACCCACTTGTAAACTTGGTACCACCACCACTTCTGCTCTCCTCCCATCCAAAACAATCAAATAAATCACCTCATCCTGAAGCACCTGGAGATTCAATTTCACCTTTTCTAAAGTGAGAGAAAAATACACTACCATTTTCTTTTGTCATTTAGCCAGTGTTTTCCCAGTTACCTCATCTATACTCAGATCTGAGGCAGCTTGCACAAGAGAGTAACTTGAGAAGCAGTCTGAGCAAAATCAGCTCTTACTTTTAAGGCATTACTAATGTTATGCACACATTACAGATATCCACTATTAAGTTATCAATTAGTGTTTCACTTCTAACAACAAAATGTTTATTTGAATGATGTTTATGAATATGAACAACACCAGTCACTGTCCCAAAATACAACTAGCATTTCCATTTAAAGATGCCACAAAGACCCCCACCACTGAAACCTCAAGCCAGGGAGGAGTGGGAGACACTTTAATAAGGTCACAATGGAGTTCAGATGAGAATCCCATTCAGGTAGTGCTCTTTTCTACAAGGCAGACAGAGCGATTCACTAGAAGACAAGAGTATTTACATGAGAGATGTAACTACTTCTCAAGTGAAAGCGTGCTTTTTTGTTTGTTTAAATAAAAAAAAAATTGAAAGAGGCAACGGTTTGGCTGACAACAGCAAATGCTGCGATTTAAAGCGACTATAAGGCACAGAGCATCCCAAGTAATGCTCCATCATTTGTGCCTGTAACAAAACAACATGAACTCAACACTCTCAAGTAGGCTTCCCCTCAAACTCCTAGAGCTATGAATACAATAACTCTTTGTTTATTCATTGATCTGCAGCCAAAGCTTCTGTCTCCATATTAAAAAAAAAAAAAGAAAAGAAAAAAAAGAAAACCCATCTCTGTATAAAAACCAAAGCCTTGAAACCTCATAATAAATAAAGACAGCTGACAATCAGTTACTGACATTCCAAGAAAGATGGGCATGGAGCTCTCAACTCTAGGTCAGGCACCAAGTCACAAATTTATCGCTAAAGATAATCACAAGTATTCACTATAATACAACGACACAGCTGGCACGAGGATGGAACTGCAGAAAAGATAATCCATTCCTACATAATGTCATCATTTGTATGAACATGAACAAGGATGCCTCAGCCAACGTTTTTACGTGACAAAAGTGGGAGTAGCAAAACAACTCTTGTTACGCGTGTTTCAATATCCACTTAAGAAAGCTGCAAGAAACTATTAAAAAAGTATGAATGCACAGCATTAAAGTCTGACATTAACAATAAAGTCTGAGAGGTGACTGGCAAGCATACTTCCTATTTTTTTGAAATAGGAAATCTACTGTCTGTTTTACTAAAATTTTAATTAAAAAAGGCAGTTGCACAAACACAGTAAGTAATAAGCAAAAACAAAAAGCTGAGTTCAACATAAGCCTATGATGAAAGAAAATCCAGTAAATGAAGAAGCATACACTAGCGGAGATTTAACATAAATAGCCATTTTCCTTGTCTTAAAAGCTCTGCATACCATCTGATTTCAGCTGCAGGGAGACATCAGAAAGATTATTTCCCACTCAAAACAGAAAGTAAGTAATTAACAAGGGGAAAGAAAGAAAAAAAATCAAAGCTATGCCCCACTAAGAATCAACTACGACTTGTCTAGAACATTTACAAATAATTTATAAAAGCAACTGTTTCTGCAGGGTGAGGGAGAAGGATATACTGTTCTCCAGTCTTCTTCTGAGTGCTCTTTAACACACACAACCCGAAAACTGCAAGGTCTGTGAATCAGCCATTCTCTATTTATTATTTTGCATACAGATAAAACTAAACAACTACTGAAAGAACAAATCACAACAAACATAGCAAAGAAACCTGTTTGTAATGAAGTGTAAATAACTAACCTCTTCAGTTGCCACTACAAGTGCACGCAAAGGTTAAGACAACATCAAGAAGCAATTATATACATTAACACAGCTGATGGCCAAAACAATCCTAGGTTTCTGACACGTTCGCATGGATATACAGCTCAGAACCGCTGCCCTTCAAGTTGCCTTTGTCATTGCCAGCTGTTGACAGCTAATAGGTTACTCTGAAGTTAGCTTCATGTGTGTCATCTGTCCTCATCACACCTGAACATTGTCTTCTCCTGTAACCCGCTCTCCTAATATCAAACTTCTTCCAGGAAGTACTTAGGAACTGTAGTCCTGTCTTTAGATTTGTTTTCTCCAACCTGAATGCACAAAGAAGACCACTTTTCTTTAGGCATGCAGAAGCTTTACTCTCCTCCTCAACAAGTTTGTAGCAATTTCTAGAGCAGCAGAATTCAAGGGTTCTTTAAAACGTCTTCTAGCGAACCTCTCTGCGACTATACAACAGGTCATTCATTCCAGCTGCTTCTCCTGTGTGCTGCCAGATCATGACCACGCTTTAGCTACTTCCATCCGCAGTCCAGTATCTGAACTTAAAACTGTGTTGGATGGTTTTGCACCAATACGACGGCTTTGACACTGGAGCACGGGCAGACACGGGCAGAGCTCTCGGTATGGCATTTCTACTGTCAAAATAGCAACCCCCAGCAGGAGAGCAAGGCAGATAGCAAGGGAAAATAGTAACCTAAAGTTCTCAGGCTAGATTTACCAGTGGATGCCTCCAAGCTTTAAGGCCTCCTCAGCAGCCAAGGCTATGGCTTAACAAGGAAGAGAAAATCCATTCATAAACCCAGAAAACCAAGTTAAAAAAAGAAAAGCCCCACCCAGAATACCAGTTACTTCTATTTTGTCTGGCAATGAAGTTCTCAGCTTCCTAGACAAGTAAACACCTTCACTCACTGTGCATGGCTGCCATCTGGAACTCGGAAAAAAAATTCTCTTACCTACTTTGTACAGCTCTTACACAAACACGGCGTTAGATGGACAGAAAAGGATGTACTAAAAATAGTGTCCGTCAGCCAAGGAATAGAGCACTGCCCTGAGTGGAACGAGGGGAGCTCTGCAGGAAGGCTCCCTGCAGAGAAGTATTGCAGTAAGAGGGGGAAAATGCACAATGTCCTAAATATAAGTGATGGGAGGGAGAGATGTAAGTGGAAAAAAATCCCACATCCACTTTAAATGTTAAAGAAAAATCTTCCTAAACCTAATATCCAAGTGGATCCGAATACACTTTTTCAATTACTTGGATTTACTCACAGAAATGAAATTAAAAGTTAGATGTATTTAATTGCTGGAGAGAACACTAGCTGAGAAAGTGACATTGTGGACACTGGGGACGACAGCGTACCCACAAAAAGGTATAACCAGTCACATCTAGGTCACAAGCCAAAAGTACATACAGTTAGCTGCAGATTTTTTCCACTCCAAGCGATATATATAGTTCTATATTAACACACACACACACACACACACACACACACAGAGACACACACACAAAAAGGTATGCTGGTCATATATCCTCAGCATTTATGGCAAATTATTAATCAAGTCCCACCTGAAACAATTTGTTAAATTGATTTTAATCACTGGGCCTCTCATGTGAAGCTTTGTATAATCAGCATTTCATTTACAAAATTAATTGCCTGATTGATTCTCAAGAGGCAGTAGCTGTCATTACACTGCTGTCATAACTTTTGAGTAGGGGTGTCACAACACTGAATTCTGACAGTATGAAGAGCACTGCTATTTAAAAAATGAGGGCGGGGAGGTAGGGGGGAAACAAATACAGTGATTTCACAGAATTGCTCTTTAGCCCGATAGAATGTTAAAACCATTTCCCAGCAGTTTCAGCCAGCCTCCCCGTTTTCCATTCATTGAATAATGCGCTACTCAGCTATTCAGTATCTTTTCTTAGAGGCAGGTTCATTTAATTCAATTTTATCATAGTTGCGGTTGCATAAAATGAGTTTGTTGTTGAATATACAAAAGATTTAATCACAGGCCACTCTTAAGGTTATTTGTAGAGCAGAGTTTGACTTTCAAACACATGGAACTTTTTTCCACATCCAAAACCGTCTGGAAAGCTATTTTCAATTAGATTTTTTTTTTTTTGCTGTTGTTTCTAAACAAAGCAAAGCAAACCATAACTTCACAGAACTTATCTAGGAGCGCCTTTAGAAAGCTTTTTTTTTCTTCCCCTTGTACTTTAAGCTGTGTATGAGCCTCAGAGCCCTGCCAGAGTTGGAGCAAAGCTCCTGTCTTTGCTGTAGTTACTCCTATACCCCACCGCTACTATATTCTTGGAAAAGACCGGTGCTCCGGAGAGGCGGCGCGGGCCAGCGGTTGGGGCACTGAGTCATAAGACAGGACTTCTATTCCTGGCTCAGCAGCTGACCTGATATGCAAACATGAGCACAACACTTCACCTTCCTGTGACTCGGTTTTCACTCTCATAACAACAAGTATTATATGCACTTTTAACAGGGAAAGAGACATGAAGACTTTGGGGAGCTTGATGTCAGTTTTTAGCAACAAGAAACAGGACTAGGAGTCAGAAAGAGTAGGCTGAGGGAGACAACCCCCCCAAACCTCTAGAGGGTTTGAAAAAAGGAGAAATTGCATCAACAGGCTGCAACGAGGTACTCTAAACATTCAGAAACCTACCTTCCAAAGGAAAAAGGTCCCTGGAAACATCTTTAAAAGGAGGGGAAAAAAACCAACTCAAAAATAAGCTCCTCAACTGCTCAAATTCAACCTTATACACTATATTTCATCAAGTGCTCGTGAATGAAGCAAATGTAAAATTTCTAGGCCGTGTTCAGAGATTACACTATTACCAAAAAAAAGCAAATGACAACTCTTCAAAAACTACATTATACTTACTGCTGGTATTTGTAACTGACCTCATCAGAATGCAATTCCAGAAAAAATCTGAGTCCAGGTAACATTAGAATCTAGCAGATACTCTAGATAGCACAGCCCCTTTTTTCTTACTACCTCCCAATTCTTAGTCTCATCCCTAACTGCTGTCAAATACTATCTTCCATTCCTCTCTGCAAAGTGCTCTGCCACTTGAGTGGCTTTATGCAATTTTCTTCCCTTTTTGCAGGTGTCTGAGTTCATGATGAATAAAATTGGGGAGGAGGGGGGGCATGGACAGGGGGACACCAAAACAAACATAATTTACAAAATTGACAGGTTACTGAAACAAAGATGAATAAAAGGATAAAAGAATGGAAAACTCCACCAGGCAAACAAAAGCAATTAGTTGTTTTCTTTTTCCATAGCCATAACATGAAATTTCAGCTAAGGGAGGTTCAGAAAGTTCTGTCCACACTGAGAAATAGCTGCCAGAGTTTTAAGTTCTATCCTTCTGCCACACCAGCAAGAGTTCAGAAAAAGGAAATAATCAGTCGCCCTACTCCCAACATGGGATAGCAGACCGGGACACTAAAAAGCAGTGCAAAGCACTGATTTTCTCTATTTGTTGGTTTCTAGCTTCACAGCAGGTAGCTTAGTCATTGATCTAGCATCTTCTCTTTTCAAGCCTAACTTTTTTTTTTTTTTAAATAGGTAAAAAGTGGTCTTAATTAAAAATAAGAAATCAGGGGAAAGCCCCTAGCTAGAGCCAATGTATGCAGAATTCCTAAAAGGATATATTTAGCATCAGGATAATTGGAAAGCAAACTTAGCTCTACAACAGAAGCCCTGTCACTTCTTCAACTGCCAAGAAACTTCTCTTGTAACGTATTTTCTATATTAAAACTGCTTCCTGTAGAGACTGAAAAAACTTGGTTGCAAATATTGAAAAATTTTAAGTTATCTGGGAACTAACTAGTTCATCTTTTTTTACCATCATTCCATAATGATCTCAGTATCACACTGGTTGAACATCACAAAAATCCAGTGTCCCAGTTAGAGACATACCAGCAGCGTCAGCTCAGTCCAAGGGTCAACTACAAACAGATAATGAATCTGCAGCTACACACCCATACTGTGGAGCTGGAGCGATAGAATTTTGGTGAGCACCTGCCTGTGATTATTTTGCATTTATAATGACCGTTCTCATCAACACAGACACTGTCAGCAGCATGGAACTAAGTTCCTGGGCAGGAGCAAAGCCAACAAAAATTCACCAGCAACAGGTGATTTATAGAAAATTACTAGAAAATGGGAGGGGTGTCAGTAGTTAAAATAAAAATTAAAATCAATCACCAGAACAAACTACAGTTATGAGTGGGAATTTTCATTATTGATGGAAAACGTTTAATAGTTAAGTTATAAATTAGAAGAAACAGTAAACTGAAGGTCGAAGCCGTTGTATCACTCGAGAGAACAATGTGACTAGAAACCATGAACCCACACACATGCCTACATTCACACCCTCTCTATTGTATAATGTAACTGATTCCCAAGTATCATTTTACAATTCTGATTAGGTCTTACAAAAATCTTGTTTATTAAATTGCTTTCTTTAGGCATTCATAGCTGCTAATTTGTTTCCAACTAAATCATGTATCATCTGAAAAAGATTACATTGCAACAGCAAAACAACACTCCTGGGATTACACTTCATCTGGATTTTAGAATTAAAAGGACAAAGACTAGAGGAGTTGTAAATTTCACTTTAAAGGTGGTGGTGAGAACACCCTGCAAGTAATTCTAAAACTACTACTGCACTTAGCATGTAGCAGCTGTATTGAAACAAACACAGCAAGTCAAAAACTCAAAGTATTAAGGGATCTGTTAATCTTTAAATTTTAATTTCTACAATTAAAAAAATCGATCAACATATATGTACTTACACAAACATTCTGAAAGAAAAATAACTTCTTGTTATCATAATTTAAAAGTTACGCTGATTTAAAAATATTGTCAGCTCTAATTCCCCCATGTTTTAAACAAACTTAAAATTTTGCAGAGATTTGGGAATGACTTCCCAAGAACTCTAGAGAAATGACCTCCAAAAAATGTATCTCAATGTTAATACAAAGTTCACTGTGCCTTACTCAGGGATAAAAAAGTCAGACCTGGGTTTAAACCAGGTCAAATTCTGGTTTACCCCAGAGCCTTCACCTATTTCTCAAAACCGGCAGAAGTCGCTAAGTCTTCATTGCCGTTCTTGCAATCACAACAAATGGGACAAATTCTTCCACAAATCCTGGCAGACTATGAAACATCCCAGAGCATCTCAGCTCAAACACATGCATGTAACACATACACACAGGTAAGTGCAGAAATAAAGAAGTAGGATTAATCATGGGTATGAACACCTCTGCAACAAATCATGTAGGACATTCAGAATTAAATGCATGCTTTTAGTATAACTATTATCCAGAACTTTCGGTTTCTACACAAAGAAGGCACGTGTTTTCAATATATGATCATAATTTTCTTTTAACATCACACCACTTAAAATTAAATTAAAAATCAGCATGTGAGACATATCTGGTCTGAGAAATATGAAAGCAGGAAAGCTGATCCACTTCTTCAGTATTTCTCATCCAAAAAAAAAAAAAAATTATTTAACAGGAAACCTGATTATGCCATATTCTTAGAACTGCCTTCCCTCTCCCACAGCAGAAACCATTATATTTTCAAATTCTCTCTGCCTGAAAACTCTTGGCTTCTTTCCACTTCTATGCCCATCTCTTATTTCCCAGTCCTTAAGAGAGCCCACATCAGCCATCATGCAAAAACACCAACACAGCTTTCTAAACGCACTTCAAAGAAACTTCTTTATTTGTTAGAGAGGATCTTCAGGATTAATGAGCCCCCTTTGGGCACAACCCAAAATAGAGTACTCCCAACTTCCTAAAATTACTAAATCTAGAACAGAAGTACAATTAACAATCAGATTAGATGGGAAGAAAAGAGAAAGGAATCACTACCTTCATAAACACTGAAGCAGTACAGGTACAGGGAATCTTTTCTGTAAGCCTGAGTAAGCTACTTCTGGGGACAGCGGCTATTTGAGTGTATTTACAGCTAAACCTTCTCCAAGGCGGCAACTTACATCAGCACCTTCCTGCAGCTGTTGAGGGCTCAGGACGGTTCACTCTCTCAAAATCACTTGGCCTAGTCATTAGAGGTCATTTAGCAGCAAAGACAGATGTTTCTCAGCTGACATAACCAAAAGGCAAAATGGAGCAAACAAACCCAAAGACTCATTTTAGCAACAAAGTATCTGCAATTCCAATTTCAGGTGCTGTTCTATTTAGAAAGATGCTATTCATCTGACACTCGTTTGCAACCTTCAATTTAGATTAAAGAGCAGCAGATACCACACGTAAAATTCTGAAACATATGTTCCCTTTATTCTTTGAAGAATATAAATCTTTACTTAAGGCCACACTATTCACTTCGTATCTAACCTGACATTTCAGCTAAACCCAGCTCTTCTGTTGAGTACTATCTTGAACACATTCTTCCCCTTCTCACTTCTACACTCCTACCCACAGTTGTTTTTCTTTTTTCTGCTCAGTTCTTTCACGAAAAAAGAAATTGAATAAAAAAAGGAAAACTGAAACTGATTGCACACTAGAAATACTGTCAAGTACGAAAATGAAATGCTACACATTTTTAAACTAAACTGCTCAATGCCAAAGAAGAGGAGACACTGGTTACAAAGCCAACACAGAAAAATAATCATTTCAGGAAGAAATACACCTGAACAACAGATAACCAGATAAAATTAAAATGGGATATTACGCACTCAAAAATACACAAACATCACCAGACTATTTTGACAGAAAACACACAGGTTCCAAAAAACAGAAATAACTCAGAAACTGGAAATAATCCTGAAGGAATCCTTATATCCTCTCACACCAATTCTATGTAAAGTTCAGCTTGGACAAAGCTTTGGGGAGACAAGGGGAAAGAGTAAGTATAAATAATTCTTTTTTGCTCGGTCTGTTACTACTACAGGACAGACGAACATCTGCCATGAATGTTAGGTCTGCCTTATCCTGTCTCAGAGCTGACGGATAGATTAAATGACCTCTTGATGTCCCTTCCAGCCTTGCTCTTCTATGATTTGGAGGTTATTACATCACCTCTATTTTATTACAAGACTTCTCCCATTTCTGCAATTTTTCATTTCAAGTTGTAATCCTCAATTTCTAGCACAACGACATCACATGGGCATTACAACACTACAAACATACTAGATACACTGATAAAAGAAAATTAAGGGAATAAAAAGAGGTATGTTTTTCAAACCAGTCATTTCACAAGGAGTAAAAAAAGATACGTAAGAAAAACTGTTTCTAAATAATTTATGTTGATATTTGCAGAAACTGTGAAAATACTGTAAAAAAATGTTTACATATTCCTGGTTTTGGGGAGGTGTGAATATAAGGATGAGATGAGCTGTGTGCTAAGCAGCAAAGGAGATATGGGCAGAAGAGAACCAGAGAAGATGGCCAACTTCAAAGAACCATCCATGTGAATACCTCTTTCTAGGTACTCGCCTCTTTCTACGTACCCACCTTTGACTGAACCAGGCAAGAGACATCACCCCTACCAAACATACCTCCCACACATCATCACCCCTCTCCTGACTACACTGCATACCAGAAGGGCTCCTGCACCTTCCCCTTCCTCTGAATCCAGTTTGAGTTGCTCCTTGCACAACTTGTGCCTGGCAAGTCAATTACGGTCCTGTCTTGTGTAAAGATCAATAAATTTCAGCAATTCTCTAAACAATTAACATTTTTGGAAGCAGTTTTTTCAACTTCATCAAGGAAGCTTCTTTCGGTGATCCGTGGAGATACATGCAATTAGAGCCACAGCACAACGAAACTCCAGGAATAATGAGAAACAGGAGACAAAAAGTGTCCAACACAGAACTCATTAGACAGCCACACACTATTCCACCTGTTGCGCTGTACATCGAGTACTGGTAAAATCACAGCGGGGTGAGGGGGGAGGGGGGAAATGCAGACATATCCAAGCAGCTAGGAACACGAATTCTGATCCCTTTTTATATCCTATTGTTATCCACAACCCAGGAAGCTGTTAATTGGCCTAAGTAATTGGTTTAAATACCCAAGTCCCATTATAAAAATATACTATAAAAATGCTTAGACACTTATCACAACCAAGAAATTCTTAACTAAAGTTCAAAGCTGAAAAGGCACAAGGGACTTGTCTACACTGAAGGAAAAAAAAATGCATAATTATACCAATATAACTATCTCAGTGTGGAAACTTTCTCCAGCATAAGAGTACCCTTTCCCTCTTAAGCTTACGTGGTTTGGAAGCAGAGTTAGATAAACCATAAAAACTCTTATTCTGGTATAAGAGTGTCTCCATAGGGAGTTATATTGGTATAATTATAGCATATAATTATAGCACATAGTTGTACTGTGTAGACAAGCACTAGATGCCCAGTCCACATATATTTTCTAGCAAAACAAATGGTTATCAAATTCCAATAGAGGCGCATAAAATACTTAGCTTTTATTTTTGTTTGATGCACCTTCCTCATTTTAAAGTGATGAATTACTTCAATTAATCTTCCTTGAAAATGCTTTTCTCTCTGCTATTCTGTATGGTAATAGATTGTTCTTCTGGTGGAGGCATCATAAACTAACACTTTGAGAATGGCTGCGATATCTCCCACACTGATTTAGGCTCTCATCATATAAAGCGAGTGGTGAGAAATCAGGTACAAGGAAGGAATAAGGTGCTGTTTACACATTTGACTGTTAGACTCGCACCTTTTATAGTACATCCCCAGCCACTTTAAACAGTCAAGTGCTTCAATAATTTAGTCTCTATCCTTCTGACAATTTCATTCTCACCTCATTTGCTATAGAAGTTAAAACATTTCAGTCAACCTTGAGGAAGCCATGCTTCCTCCTCCTCCTCCCCCTGTACACACTGGGGGGGAAATAGTACATCTGAAAATCATACCACTAGCTGAACTTCAAACTATAAGAGAGAACCGAAAAAGAGATACAAACTTTAAAACTACAAAAGACTCCTCAGAATCTTTTGAAAATAAGCAACTTTTCAGAGGACACCTAACTCAGAAACCTAAGCTTAAGCCAAATAAGTTGCCACCATTTCTGAGAGAGATCCCTTAAAAAGGATGCAAACAAAAATATGGTTGTGCCAGCCTCCAAAAAGTGGAAAGCGCTGATATCCTGCTACAAAGATGCCAGTGAAACTATTAATCACAATAATACTTCAGTTTGGGCATTTTAAACACTTTATTAAGAAAGATTAAGTGAGCCTAGACATAATTAAGGATTACGGTACCCATTTTTCAGGATGTGCAGGTAAATCTGTTAAGCAAATTATGTTTTTTCCTCTTGAACCATTTTGAAAACATGATACTGCCAAGAAGAGCTCTTTGCAGGATAGGCATCCCTGTGTTTTCTTTTGTCCTAAACAATTTCATCCCTCAGCATAACATCAGGTTTCGGCACTTCGGAATACATCCCTAGCACTCGGAACACACCTTGTTTGCTTCCACAGCCACCGTCTGTGGCAGAGACCTCTGGACAGGGCTGCCCCTTCCTTCTTCCCCGTGCCCAGCACAGCCCCTCAGCCCTCCAAAGTGCTCACTGGGTTTGCTGGCCTGCACGATGCCCCACTGAGAGACCCCCGTGCTGGGTGAGGAGGATCACCACAGCAGGGAAGCTCCTTCCCAGACGTGCCCACTTCTTTGCAGCTTGAAGTGCCAGCAATGGGTAAAGAGTTTTCAATGGACTGTGAAGCAGCATCTACACAACAAAACTGCTGCTCTATTTCCAAATCAAAAGCTTGCATCTCTGTACAGAGGAAATTGCGTACCTAAGCATGAAGGTCAACTGATCTGGAAACTCATCCTGGTATTTTCAAATTTGCCAGTATGCCAGTATGTCTGCAAATATGCTGGACAAAAATAAGCAATACTGACAGTTCTTACATGCAAAAAATTGACATACCAAAAGAAAAGCAGCAGCAAAAAATCCTCTGAATAGGTGTTGTACAAAGGACAACAAAATAGAAATGTATCAAGCTTAACAGGAAATGGGTGTGAAAATCATTAGTTCCAACAGGTTAGCAGGACAAGGAGAGGAAGACGTTAGTCCAGAACTCCAACACAAGTCTGGAATCATTTGCCTGGATGAAAACTGTATAAATAGTGGAAGGAATTAATTTCACCTGCCCTTTGATTTCAACACCTGAGTTTATCAGCTTAGACCTTCTTTAGAACGAGGGGAAAAACATGCAACTTTAGGAGCATGATTCATTAGACCTGCATTACACATCTACTTTAAGATGAGATGATTCACATGAAGATCTGACTATGTTCTTGCACCAAAGATACACAAAAAGATAGGTACAAATGCCTACAGTACATATGGTTAGATGAGTTCCACCCTTGAAATCCTATTTTTCAAAGATACAGCTTATTTGGCCACTGCAGTCAATGCATTCTGTATAATTATCATCCTTGAGGAAAAAAACAAATTACTCTCTGCCTCAGCTTCTCTCCTTTTAAAAGAGGGATAACAATGACTCCCTGCTCCACAGAAATGTTAAGAAATTGCCTGTCATTATTTATACACTAATTTTACACTCAGGAGGCAATACAGCAAGGAGCTTAGGCTGACAGAAGCCTGTACCACCACCAAAGGGGCTGTCATGCCCTGACGCCCACCCTCAGTCGAACTGGCCATATTCTCCCTTGCTTTACCTCTGTGCTGCAAAGTCAGACCTGCTCAATGATCTGGCTGAAAGCTAAACATTCACAGGTCTTGTTTGGCAGGATTAGTTTTCAGACAAATCTCTGAGCTGATGCGACTCACCTTATGACACAAGGGAAGCAGCAGGGAGCTGATAAAAAGGTGGGGACTGGTCTTTACAGCAGAAGTGAAGTCTTAGATCAGCTTCAGACAACCATCAGACTCACACGGTGCTGCAAGATCTTTAAGCAACGCAAAACTGGATAAAAGACTACTCAAGGAGTGTAACAAAAGGCTACTGAAAAATGCAGAAATAAACGAATGAGATTTTCAAGTTTTCTTCAGTTCTCCCAAGAGAAATTCTGGCTTGGTATCTACACAAAAAGCAGATGTCCATTTGGTTCAATACATATTTTCCCATGCATTTACGTGTTACAACCTGTCTCCTGCTGATTTGCTCTTTGTTTCAGCCTGTGAGCCTCAAAAGCCAAGAAGGACAAAAAGCTGTCTTTCTGAGGAATACCCACATGGACCTTCTGATCAATGTATACAGACTGAACTCAATTTTAAAAAATATTCGCTGCTTATTCCTAAGTATTAATCTAAAAATGACAAACAAAACATGTTTCTGAATGCTCAGTATCAAAAACTTGGGAAAAAAATAAAAATTGGAAAAAAACCTCCCTCATGTTCATTGTCTCTTTGGATATATATAAACCCACTTCTGGAGAGGAAAACTACATTTCTTCCTACTTCTGGCACACCAACTGAGACAATTTGCTCGAGTAAGATAGACAACCATATGTGAGATCAAGAACTTCAGAAAGTAAAAATGTCATCAGAAATCATAATTATTTGAACCTTCTATTATGATGCCGTGACCAGCTGCAGCCTTTAAGAAAAAGCACCTACTTTCTTCCTCCATCTCTTCAAGGAAGACATCAGCTCTTCCAAAAGCAAAAAAAGAATTTAAACTGAATATTAAAAAGCAGGAGTAAAGAAAAGATACACGGAGGGTAAATCAGACACTGTGGGGTTTTTTTTCAGGGAACAAGATTGTTGCAAATAAACATCTAGGACTTCTTAAAGGCAAAGCAACAGAATTTGGAAACTATCACACAGGAGGAAACTAGCCTCGGTTCTTGAATTACTAAGGGATTCTCCCAGAACAATGGAACCTTAACTCACTTTTTAAACAGGCTTCATTCACCGTCTTTGTAAGATACATTCCCTCAAACAAAATATGACACTGTGGAATAACAAACAACCATTGCTGGCAGCTTTCTACACCCCCAACCTTCTGAGGATAATTAAAAGGAAAGGAAATCTATGAAATGAAGTATCAAGTACTATAAAATTGCATAGAATGTATCTAGCACACCACATCACTATTTAATATAGACAATTACATGCAAAGTGTTCCCTCTCCTCAATTCCAGTCTTTTCTACACTTTCCACGTGTACAGCAACACCACACTTGAATTTTCATGCAGACATCTTTTCAAATATCTTTTGGGCAAACACATATATTTTTTAATCACACCTGCCATGCCAGGTAAAAGGTAAATAAACTACGCATGTCAACACTTAGATTTCACCTTGGTTTTGTCTCCTTGATTTGTTTCCCTCCTTTCTCTTAAGTCTGCTATTACTTAGAAGATCAGCAATAGAGGAACCCAAAACAAAAATACCAGCACCATCACCCACAGATGAGTACTTGTATAATTTTTGCTATTATCTGTCAAGTCTTGCCAGGATTTGGAGGCTTGCTTGGTTGGTTTTTTAGTGGCTTTTTTTTTTCCCTTTTTCTTAAATGCAACTTGACCTCTGGTCACTAGGAAAGCCTACACAGGAAGCTGGCTGGTGAAGACACTTTCCCCGCTGCCACTCTTTGCCCAACAACTTTTGTCGACTTGGGAGGACAGAGGAGCAAATACAAGTTAGAGGGATGGAGGTAATACAAGCCAGAGAGATGGATGGGTACCAGGATCACTCAAAAGCTATTTTCTTGGTGGCTATACGGTCACACTAATCACTCTTGCACAACTGTTAAAATTGCAGAAGACAGTAAGGATAACTTTTCTGTCACTCCAATGATTTGGAAAGTGAGAAAGACAGAATTTGAGGATAGCATTTAAAGAAGGAAAAAGAAGTGTCACAAGACAAAGGAGCAAAAAGAGATTATGACATTTGGATAAAACAAAGTACTATGACTTTGGGAAGAAAAGAATTGAAACAGATGCAAATAACCCACAAATAAATCTCTCACTCACTGAAGGGGAAAATACAGAGTGTTGAGCAACCACATCACACAACAGATCTGACACATAACAACGTTAGTATCTGCAGAAAAAGTAGAAGACTGCATCCACCATTCTCTCAACCACACTCCAGCAAAGTAACAGCTCACTCAGGCCCTCCTCAACCTTCCTCGTAATAAGAAAGCGCATTGTTACTGTTACTATTATTATTGAAATGAGCTGAAGAACTGAAAGGAGGAATGTGTGGCTACGCAACGTCTTCCCGGGACAGAGAATCCCTCTCCACTGCTTGTTCAAAGAGTTGTTGCTGCATTTAGCAAGTTTCTTGCGAACAACCAAAGCCCTAAATGTCCCAACACATGAAACAACCAGTCCATGTCCCTAAATCTAAAACTTTTCAAGGGTCTCAATTAATCCAGAAAATGTCCTGATTGCCACCAGCAATCACATAGAAAGCTCTCAACAGCTTAGGCTGAAGTAGCCTTTAGACTCCCCTAGCTAATTCTTGGAAAAATTTGTAAATATTGGCTTCTACTCCAACACCTTGACCACTTCAAGAACGCTGTTCTAAAATGCAAGACACTTTTGTTTCAGATGCTGCTGCCCAATCAGCCCTTCCTCTTTAAAGGAAAAGCTCAATTAAGTTGGGAACTTTTCTTCTGAATGATTTTAAATGTTTTTTTTAAGTTGTGGTTGGATCTCAGTTAGTGTAATTGCTATTTATATCAAAACATTAAAAGGTCTGGTTATGGAGTTTATTAGAAAAGCAAAATGTGTTTTTAATACTTAAAAAAGCCCACAACAAAATACTCCATAGCACTATTTCCCCTTGTATTTGCATACCACATGTTCAACAACAAAAAGAGCATTCTGCAGAAAGTTAAAAATCTCAGAAATGTTGCTGAATTAGTAGCTCCTACAGTTTGTTAGCAGGAAAACCGGCTCTGTGCCAGGCTGGAAGGGGGGGCTATCACAAGAGATGTGCGTTAGCTTCGGGATTTCAAAGAGAAAAATATATATATTGTAAACCAAAAAGCAACATACGAGACAAACAAACGCAGGATCTCTTTATTAGCAAAAATTTTAAATGTAAAATAAGCGCCACTTAAAATGCTAGAAATACTCCGCAGTGTTGCTTCTTAGACGTGACGACAGAGAAAAGCTCCTCGCAAAAGCAGCTAAGGGCCGCAGAGTCAGGGGCCGCAGAGCCAGGGGCCGCGGCCGGACACGAACACGGTGCCCACGCTCGCCGCTCGCACCGGTGAGGGCCGGGGCATCCCGCCGGCCGGGAGGAGCGCCTGGCCCGCTGCCCGAGCGGCGAGGCTGCTGAAAAGCAATAGATAGCTTCTGGCAGCGGCAAAGGGGAAAATATTTTGATCATGTGACGCCACACAAGTGAACTAGTTCGCTTCGTGTGTGCAACTTGCACAGACGCTGTCACCGGCCCGGGACGCCGCCGGCCCCCCCGCCTCCGTCCCCCGCTTTCCCGTCCCCGTGTCCCGCCAGGGAAACGCCTCGATCAGGCACAGCTTCGGCAAAACGGCACCTACACATCCCCGGCACGTCCCACGGCCACCAAATGCCGGGCACCAAGAGGGTACCTGCCTCACACAAGTCGACCTTTCGGACTATAGGAAGGAAGGACTTTCAAATATAAGTAAAACTGCCAAAGAGAATTATTTTGGTACTGCTGGTACACAGCTAAAACAGCCTCAAATATACCTACCTCTATTTTTCCAGAAACACTTCTTTAAATAGCCTCTATGACCAACCATAAACTTAAAACAGCAACAGCTCTAAAGAACATGCTTATTACTTGTCTTCACTTGGGAATTTCAACCAACTAAGAAACACTGAATTTAAAAAAAAAAAATAAAAATCACAAAAGCACAATTATTTTCCATAAATCATGCCTGAAAATAAGACATCAATACTACCATTTCATATAAACAGAAAATCCAAAATATTCACAACATAAATTGCTACACAAAAAAAACCAAAAAACAAACCAGAACTCCATACATTTCATCCAAATCAAAGGCTGCAAACAAACCAGCATATTCCTTTGATGCTGTCAAAACAAACCTCCTTATCTTTATTTTTAACTTTAAAAGAATAAAATTTAAGAACTACAAATCCTGTCCTTGTGCTTTCAAAAGAAATTTTCGGAGCTGATGTTTCAGTATCTTGCTTACAAACAAGTAAGTCTGACAAGCTAACCAAATAACATGATCAATGCTGGGAACACCAAGTCTCAGATCCCATCGAAACAAATAGAGGAAGGCATAGTGCAGACTGGATACCTTCACATGTAACAAGTATTTAGGCTGCCTATTTATTCTGCATTACTCCATAATTAAAATTGCACATCACACTCAAATGATTAAATAAGGCAAATATTATCCTCATTTTAACATAGGGAAACTGAGGTATCAGTCAGTGAAACCAGCTATCTTTAGCTCATGCAGCCAGCCGAGAGATATCAAGAATTCCTGCACCAATTCTCTATTAATACCATTTTCCTGAAGTCACATAATTTACTTACCATGGCTGAATTCACTGCTTGTGTAAAGAAGGCACTATTCCACTTCAATCAATCTGTGAATTAAGCCATGTCCACACTGGGAACAGCACACATGACTACAATTATGTTTTAAAACAGGATCCCTCCTTTTGGGATTTTCTGAACCGATTTCCTTTCTCTACTCGAACAAACAAAGAACAACCATGCTCCAACCTCAGGTCCTTCTGTGAAAGACAGCTGTACCAGGGAGTGCTACAGCCAGGACAGCCCTCTCTTTGCCACACAACACAGATCTCTTTGCCCTTTTAAAACATGACCAAAACCTGTTGTGGAACTATCTACCTTCTGAAAAACTCAGCAAGATACCTCAACAGCCACACGTGTAAACCCCTCGGGAGAGGCTTCTTATACAGGCTGTTATTCTGGCAGCGAAGATACACTACCACCCCAATGGTAAGCTAAACGCAAAGGGGTTTGCCACAACGGCTATTAGTCAAGGACACAATTAATTCCCTGAATCTAACTACGTATCTACAACAACACAACTTCACAGCGAACCTAGCCACGTGGTCTCTAAAGAGCAAATAAATTGACTAAGTAACTTGGCAGAATCACATCCAAGAGAAAGACCTGCTACCTAGGATTTATTTTTTGAGTAAGGAGATACCCAAAATAAACACCAAACCAAAAAAAAAAAAAAAAGTAAAAAAAAATTGAAGTAGAAGCTTGCAAGACCCTAATAGTAACACGACTAACATTATCCCTTAAAAAAAAAAAAAAAGGGAATTTAATACATCAAGGGTTTTTCCCATTTTCATGTTTATTCCTTTTTTAGCAACAAACAAAAATCCCATGAACATCTACTTAATTTTAAAAAAAGGTAAAAAAATATTAGAAGAATATCCTTTCCCCACCCTCCAATGGTCAGAAAGAGACTGATGAGGGTGGCAGGGGAGATCAGTGACACAGCCTTACAGATGGAAGTGTCAGAGGGCCTATCACTCAGATGGATGTCTTCATAAACAATTACCACATCACAAACCTAAATTCAGTATCTTTTCAAACCTGAGAAGCCTACAACGTAGGGGGAAGACAGAGCACAGCAGTGAATTTTTAAAGGCAGGACATCATTTGGCAATTGTGCATGCTCAGGTACAAAAGATTAATTAATAGCTCTTAAAACTGGAGAAAATAAACTAATAAACAGATTACATACTTCTACACATGCTTAGTCCTTCTGATGTAGTTACCCACAATGACTCAAATGCAAAAAGTAACATGAAAGCAGATCACACACTGATAAGTCTGTACTGAAAGCAATTGCCTTATACACACTGCAGAACCGTAAAACTCTGTTTTATATCCACAAATTGACCGCTACACATTCAGAAATTCAGCTGCTTCATAAACTTATTAAGTTTATAAGGAAACTAACATTTCCACTATACATGGAGTATAAATGCACAATATATCAACACCCTTTCATATCATGCCTGCCAAAAACTTTTACACAGATTTCACATTAGTTTTAATAAACATAAATAAAACATTTTAATAAAAGCATCAGGACAATGATCTTAGGTTTCACAATTTCCAAAACAACTGCAGGCACCTTCAGTTAACATAAGCATCCTACATTGGGAATGCAAAGTTTGCCAAAAGGCACTTCATATTTGCAGTAAGAACAATACCCACGTGAAAAGCACTCTTTAAACAAGACATAGTAATTGTGATTCCTGCATCAAATCTGTCCACTTCAAACCTGAAGACAACGTATCTGCCAGATAAAACAACTGGACTTGGTGGTAAGGAAGTCTGTGCATGCACCCCTGTAAGCACCCTACCCCAGCACACACTGGTGCTCTGTGCAGAATACTCATCAAACAACAAGTTCCATGACACTAGCTAAGCTCCTGGGCACTTGTTCAACTGAATTTTCCTCAGAGTTTAATTTCTGTGAGAAATCTAGTGCCTTTATATAGATGACGTTGCATATGTAATGATAAAACAATGCAAGGAATACTCAAATTTTGGGTTATGGTGCCTTTAGTTTAAGGTGACTGTACTGATACAGCAGACAAATCCCTTGTTTCGCTCAGTTATTTGTCTTCTTACTCGCTGAATAGATGCCGGTAAAGCTTATGCTCTCCCACAACAGAATGTGTTCACAATAAGACTGGATTTATTAAAAAGCTGGAGTTTATGGCACCGAGACCCTGCCTATTTCCAAAAGACCTCTGTCCTCAGGTGCGCCTGTCTGAAGCAAAGTGGCTGTTATGCGCCTCAGTTTGCCAACCCTGTACAACAGAAAGAATAATTTTTTACTCCAGTCCAAGGCACTCTAGAAAAATAGTGTAAAGATCAAATGCACTTGGAATATTGTTACCGAGAAGGTAAAGGTAGTTAAAATCAATCCTGCACAAATTAACCATCTACTGTCCCCACTGTTCACAGATTCACAGAGGTATCTTAAGATACGTTCATCCCTGAGGATTCCTTGACTGCAGCGGAACACCACCCTGGATGGGTTTGGTTTTTTTGGAGCTGACGTGTTCCTGGCGGATCACTGGATGCCACACTCTCAGAACTGGAAGTACAACAGCGGAAATCCTCCGGCCCACCTGCAACACAAACACTGCAGCACTCTGCCAGCACACGAACATTTGTATGTGAAACTGAGCATGAACAAGTACAACTGGGGAACAGAACAAGTAAAAGGCTAACATTATGATCTGAATGGCAAAACACACATCAGATGCACGGAAGCCCTTCAGGTCTACTAAAAAATAATTTTAGATTTATTAACAGGTAAGACTTCCTTAAAGTAAATTCTACTCTAATACAATTGGCTCCACAAGATTTCTGTGCGTTACATTTATTTGCTTCTCTCAGCAATACAAAAACAACACCGCTTAGCAGCACTTTTCTCTAACTAGTTTTCAAAACAAATTTGAAAACCACTAAGGTATACTTTTAATTTAAGTTTAATTAAAGTCCTCATTCAATCGTACCAAAACATATATTTAACACTATGTAAATAGCCCCAAAATTGAAAGAAAAAAGTTTTTTTCCCAAGTACCTTAATAATCACAATTCTAAAATATATTCTAGCAAGTTAGCCTACCACAAACACATGCTACTGAAATTCTGCAGCCTTGAGCATGCATGCACAGTGAGTGTGGCAACACTGCTTTACATATCCACAGAGAATCTTCAAAGCCTCCTGATAAATGGCACATTTTGAAGAAGTACTGAAAGATATAACTGGCTAGGGCACAGGTACAATCTTAGGGACGTAAGAGTAAATAAACTACTGCCATTCTCATGTTAACAATTAGAATGTCAAAAGACCTGTAACAGTATTTGAGGCACAGAAATAAAAAAAGATCTATCAGTAGCTAATCAAACTTGTTTTCATTGCACGAATTTAATCTAGTTTTAACTAAGATACTATTTCAGAATGAACAAGCATCACCTAACAGACCATGCTTAGTAATTTCAAAAATGTTATTTTACATATGTAACTAGAAAATTTAGCGATGGATTAAAATGCCTTAGTTTTCATCCCCCGAGAGATTCAGATCAGAATGCCAAAAAGACAGTAATTGACTGCTTAGTTGACGAATCCTTACATTATGGAAGCAGGAATAGAGGAGGCAGGTTTGCATCTCTCTTTCTTTATTGTATCTCGTACACAGGGTTCTGCTGTTCCATGTGTAGGCATAAGCGCTACTACAGAAACCAATAACTGAACACCAAACCACAAAGTGTCAAATATATGGGTCGTAATATATATATAGATGCTACTAACTGTGAATATTGCTATTTGCTACTTCTAAATAGAAGCTATGTGAATACTAAACTGTTTATTTGAAACTGCACAGGGAAAAATATATTTTATTCTCCCATTGAGACATCAAGAATCTATTCACCACACTAACAGCTGTTTAATGGCCTTCAGGCACAGGACATGATTCTGCAGCCTTGGCTTAGCCAGAACTCTCAATACGGGCAATCTATCTGGCATAAAAAGAGCTGCAGAATCAGGCATATTCAGAGTTTCTCCGCTACAAAACAAACGATACACAGACAAACTCAGAGCAGCTCGACAGATTTTTTTTCTAAAACTTGTTCTGTATCTTATGCTATACAGGTACTCCTGAAAAGACCCAGCTTCTCTCCTTCCGTGTAGGTGTATGTAAATCCTACGCACGTGCACAAAGGAGAAAGACGGATATAAAGCACACGCTGAGAGGCCAGCTAATGTGCTTTAACTACTGCGGTGCAAATCAGAAATGAAGAACAAAAGGAGCCTTAGGACTCTAAGTATCTGTACGCTGTCGAGGATTAATCAATAATCAAAAGACCTGAATGACAAGGTACCGTACCGGCGTCACACAACTTCCCCACCACCGAATCAATGTATCTGTGCGAGCAACATCCATCTGCTTCGAAAACGTGCGTTTCTTCAGAAACAGGAGGCCTCTTCTGCAAGCTTCCATCACATCTCACAATTGAGTAAGGTGATTAAATTAAATAGAAGCAGGATTTTCTTAAATAATTTAACAGGCTGGACAAATACAGAACTCAGTTCAGAGCGGGACACCACAGTTCTGCATATTACAAAAATTACCCATGCTGAGGCAAGAATTTCCCAAACAAGCATCTCAGATGTTGTAGCCTACTGTCGGTCCTTTTTCTCTGTTCACAGGACAATAGTTTCTTATAGGCTTAGGGGCCAATCAACATCTGCTTTGCAAAGACACATGACAAGTGAGCATATTCTAATGTGTGTATACACATATAGAGAGTACACACAGATGATTATTAAAAAAAAGAAAGAGAAGCCTTCTGTTCAAATGCTGGACTAAATATTCCAATTTTCTTTTTCAAAAAGCAATCAATTTCTCTACTTAATGATACAACATACATGGAAATTGACATGTGGGAATTAAAAATAAATAGCAATGTACAAAACCAATTGTGTTCTGCAAGCTAATGGCAACTATTTTTTGATACAACCCATCTTATACATTAAAAAATACTAATTTAAAAACAAAGGAAATTTTTTATCTCAATCACTTACTGGTTAAATGGAAAAATCATAATATAAAAAACAATATCTCGCCTTAATGATAATTATTTTGAGGAAAAAATAAAAAGTAATTTTAAAAATAATCACAGAAATTGTGCTCTTGCCAGACTATTCTTTCTAAGCTGCATGCCAATCCTTACGGTGGAAAAAAAAAAAAAAAAAAGAAAAAAGAAAAAAGAACTCTGTAAGAGAGGATGTAAACCCATAAATATAAGGAGTATTTCTAAGGGTCATACTGAGGACATAAATGAATTTACTCTCACTCCTCCAATAAAAATAAAATACTTTAAACAATTTCTGCCATGAAGAAACAGCAGCCTGAACTAGCATGTACAATGTCTGACAACGGTTTTCCCAGCTTTTAAAGCCATAAATTCCGAACTACCTGTTTTAAAAGAGACGATGCAAATATTTTAGAGTAATTATGAAAGGTTATGCATACGAGGCCTCATTACATTATGGCTTCCAGTGACCCTTTTACCATTGCGAATTAAAAAAAAAGATAAAAATTAACACACACACACACACACAAATCTTATTTCCTTGGAAGAAACAGAAAGGAAAACAGAATAAAAACTAAAAACATGACAGGAGTGGTCTGCTGGAAGTAGACAAACACACACACAGCCCATCTAGGGTTTCTATTTTTTTTTTTCCAGGATTAATACACCATTTGCAATATTAAGCGGTTATTTCTCCAGATTCTAATCATTACTTTACAGAAAGATCCAGCCGTTGGAGGACTCCAAAAGCATACACCTGCATTTGTTCCTGTCAGACCTTGCTGTTAAAAGCTGTTAAAAGATTTAACAGTTCTTAATAGAAAGATCTTGTTGAAGGGAAAAGAAACCCATAAAATTCTAATGCACTACTCCATTTAACACAATTCACTTTCCTACTGAGAATTCAAGCCTAATCTCACACTTGTGTAGAAAAATAATGAGATCAACAACTCCCGATGCTTCTTGAAGTATTCTAACCACAATTCAAACCCAAAAGCACGTTTTCTCCCGAATATCTGGATTTGTTGCAGAGCTGAAACAAACACAACCTCTGGCAGAGCGGTTCCTTCTTCCCTTCTTTGTACAATACACGGCATTTTCTCACCTACAGCAGCTCACATGCAAACACGGTATTTTTAAGAGGCATGCACAGGTTAGGCATCGAGCTAACAGAAAAGCAATGAAACTAGTATTCGAGATTCTTTTTTTTAATAAAAATCCAATCCCTCGCATAATATCCGTAACCTGCAACATTACAAAATGTTTGCGTTTGTTAGGGATTTTTAATAAGAAGGCGCGAGCGCGACCCGAAGACCTGAACCCTCGTCCGAAAGCCCTGTTATTACAAGGCACTTTCCCTAACGCCTCTAACCAGCGCGGAATTAAAAATCTAAAATAAGTAAGTAAATATAGATAAGCAGACAGATAGATAAATAAATAAATCGGTGGTGCCCAGGAGAAGCACGCCGCGGAGGCAGACTAGGGGGGCGGGGGGCGCAGGGGGAAGGTGCCCGCGCGGCGGTGGCGGTGCCCCGGTGCCCCCCGGTGCCGGCGGCGTTTGCGGCGGGGGCTCCTGTGCCTGCGCCGCTCCAGCGCCTCTATTTACATCAGCGGCGCGAGGTGCCCAATGGCGCGCGCGGAGCCAATCAGATGGCAGATTAGATGTCAACTCGGAGGCAGCTGTCGGGAGACGGTTGCAGCCAGTTTACCTCCACAATTCAAATTCCCAACCTGGCGGGCGGAGGAGACCCGGACGCTCCTCCAAGGGTCGCGCCCGGCAGCCGGCATTCCTCCCGTACCGCGCCGCGCCGCCCCGGAAAGGCGCTGCGCCGCACCCGCCGCCCCGCGATCATCGCGCCTGTCTATCGATCGGATCCATTCATCGATCGATCGCCGGAGTGACCGGGGCTGGGGCAGAGGAGTGCGG